>JAVYIG010001696.1:0-202085 GCA_035222895.1 Strongylocentrotus droebachiensis | reverse complement strand
GGTGTAAAAAACTATGTGAACACATTGTGGAGACTACGTGTGGGAACACAGTTTTCTCTTTGTGTCGACATAGTGTTACGACTATGTAGACAGACACCATGCGAACACATTTCCCACAATGTTTCCACAACATCTTCACAACATAGAATACCTAGTTTTCGGTTTGAAATATAAATTCGCTTGCTGTTTCACTAGGTCCTCATTTTTTTACACAGCATATGCGCATCAATATTGTTTGTTTTGTATGTTTGAATTTTATGTGTGCATTACGTAATACAAAATAATTGAATATGACAGCTAAATAAATAAACCCATTTTCAGACATCAACAACTCAAACAAATAATAGTTTCTTCTTCAAGTACCCGAAGGCAACTTGCTAATATCTGAAATGTGTTTATAACCGGAAATTAACATTTTGCAATTAACAGAATTTGTGAACGCATGAGACCCGCATCATAAGCGATTTGTTTGTTGTCGATGGCGGCCTCAAAGCCGCCATTACTGATAATGTGTCTTAATCTACTCTTTTATGCACAAATTTATTCACAGATTTTACGTGTTTGGGTTTTAGCTTCAACTGTGAAATGGAAGAATAAACTAAAATCCTGGTGGGCATGGAATTTTTTAAATATCAAGTTTGATAATTTTGCCTGAGTCTGTTTTACACGTCTGAGTTGTTCCAGGTGTATTGCCATCGTCCAAAGAATATCGCATACTTCTATAGTTTAGATGACGATTCTGGATAGTCAGAATGCAATCCACGTTCAAGATTCCATTTCTTAGCGATCATTGGAGGATACAAAATAAAGTTCAAATTAAGTTACAGCCATAGAGGGTAACCGAATGTTAACTGTACTTTTGTGATATAGGATTCAGTTTAGGGTTTTCCGATAAAGACCCACTGTACTACTTTTAGCTACATGTACCTGCGCCCTCTCTATGTCAAACAATGCCTAATCGATGACCTTTGGTCCCCCATGATCCTCTTTTTCTTATGTTAATTGAGAGCTGAGTTGATGAGACAACCACTGTCCAGTGACCTTGCAGGGCGGTCTAATCCCTCTTGTAAACTAGTACAGATAAGCTTAAGACTTTTGCAGGGATATACACACCAACAAAAAAGTATATAGGCGGATGCACACGAAGCGTCAATTCGAATGAAATATTGTATTGACTTCTACGTTATTACAGTGTAATGGCGCACCGGCGGCAGCACAAGTCGCTGGCGCAGGCTAACGTCATGATTTCCACTGTATTCCGCCTTTGAACTTTATCAGTTACATCACAAGTATAGCGTTAGAGATGCAACTACGTTTTAGTCTAGGTGTAGAATTAGGGTTAGAATTAGGTGTAGTGTTGGGACAATGGTTGGAATTAGGAATTAGAAACTCGCCGCAGGTATACGAGTCGTACAACAATTCGATTCGTCAAATGATCGCAGTTTCAAGGCAATGAAATCGATGTTTACTCTACAAACATGCTATAAATTGTTCCGGTAAAAATGCTAATACTTTCAATAGCCCGAGGACAGATTGAAATTAATCACCTGAGGAAATCAGGGGAGTGTTTCACAAAACTTGTCATCAGTGAAAAATGACAGTTTTGTTATAAGCTACTGAAATCCTTGCTTCTGATTGGTTAACAGCAGATTTGTCACTATTTTTTGTCAAATGTCATTGAAAAAAGGCTTTGTGAAATGCCCCCCCCCCCCCCCCCCCCCGGCCTAAAACGTGCCATCGTGTATGCATGTCACACAAAGCCGTTTGTCTATCTAAAAGAGCATCATTTAGTTCTCGAAATTACGAATCATTCTTCTGCATCCCGATTGTTTCCAATACAATATTAGTAGTGGTTAGGATGGGCGAGTCATAATGTCTGTCCTAACTAGCAACAACTATAATTCGTTGCGAAGCACTTCACAAATCTGTATGCATTACATTTGGTTACTTTACGAAAATGGCGTATTTCAATTTGAAAAGTAAGATTAATATACAAAACAGTACATGCATACTATAAGTTCTAAATAATGGGAATGAAAAGAACTCAACGAAATTTCCCTGAAAATCACGAGTAAAACACACACACGAGGGTTACAAGTTTGGAATATAATTATACGCTATTTCTCTTATTATTTGAAGGTTATTTGAAGAGAACCCGTTTTCAGGTGACACATCTACAATGATATTCTTCATAAACTTCACATGTATATACAAACCTCGTCATGTAACCTTGAATATCATACTTAACCACATTCATGCATTTCTTTATCTTTATGCTTACATTTATAACTCTCAATTCGTTTTCAGGTGACATATCTACAATGATATTCTTCATAAACTTCACATGTATATACAAACCTCGTCATGTAACCTTGAATATCATACTTAACCACATTCATGCATTTCTTTATCTTTATGCTTACATTTATAACTCTCAATTCCCTATGGTGAAACCTAAACTTCACATGTACATAAATACCTCGTCATGTGAACTTGAATTTCATAATTTCATAGTATCTTGATGTTTACATAATATCAATCTCATTCCATATGGTGGAGCATAAACTTCATTTCTTTCACGGGGAGTTTAATTTCGAGAGTAACTGATTTCTTAAAAATTATTATTATCCATTATTTGGCGTCACCTGTGTTCGGGAGGCGAAAAGCGAACTGAATCACTGTATCCCTCGGCTACATCGACTACTAAATATAATATAATCTGAAACATCAATTATTCTCTGTACACTAGCGAAAAAGAAACAGATTTTACAACAAACAATACAAATTCCTCTAGAAGGTACATGTCATTATAATGATGTTGAAATAATTAGACTGTAACCTTCCGATTCACCTGTCATTCTAGTGACCTAGATTCAGTGATGTCCATGTTAAAAGTCCAGGGAATAGACACACGTAAGAATATTCAATGAAAAGGTCAGCGGCTACTTCACAAACTATCGTCTTTCGTGTCGGGATGGTAGCTTTCGCATGTAATAAACGAATACTGAATCAAGACATTGTTTTCATTCTTTAATCGAGCTGCCGTGTTTGACCCGTAGTCGTCAGAATCTGTATTCTCGAATGGTATCAATATGCATGCGTAAGATTGCAATCAGTATCATTAAAGCTATAGCGTTTAGAAACGTCAGTAGTTGACGGGTTACCACGATCGGAAAGACTTTTTAAAGATCACCCCAAGGTAATTTAAATAGCTTCTTGCGTCACCTAATGAGATGAGCGAATATTCCAACAAGGTATCACGTGGTGACTTGTAAGCCATTATACTGCTTTTCAAAACATAAATCTGTATATGCAGTATGCCTGCGGGTGCATCATGTGTGAGAGAGACAGAGAGGATCGAGGAATCCTGAAAAGGACTCGGTAATCTTTCTTGAGGGTGTGTGTAGTCCTCAAGAAAGATTACCGAGAGTCCTTTTCAGGACTCCTCAATCCTCTCTCTCTCTCTCTCACACACATGGTGCACCCGCAAGCCTACTGTATATCTACCTCAGCAGCATAAATCTGTATGTTTTTAAGACCTTTGATACATTTAAAAGAGTTTAAAAACGAGCTCCAAACGGAACCCTATCGTCCATATTAATCCAAACTAAACAGCTTCTTAATCCTAACAGCCTAATGAAGAGAATGCCCCTCTTTAAAAGCACTTTAGTTGAAAATCTGTTACGAATGACATTTCCATTTGATCAGTATACAATTTTGGGAGTATATATACAGTGCGTCCCAGAAACCGAGAATTTTCGATGTTTTATCATAACTTAATCGCAATTATAATCAATAAATGACACATAAAGTAAAGCTTAGATCCTCCTCTTTCTTTTGGAGCAAATCATATGATGCATGAGTGATTACATTTTTTTTTAAGAGAGCAAACCAAAAAGTCATTTGGCGGGCGGTATCTGAATTTCAAAGAGAAAATAACATTTCGAAAATGATCAATTTGTGCCCTTTCATATGACACCTCAATCAGGAAAAATGAGCCAGGAATAACAAACTTCTGTTTGTTTAAAGTAATGCTTGCATTTCCATAATTTGATTGAACGAGTTCGCTTTCACTGGCTGCCTGCCGTAGCAACAAACATATTTGACAAGAGACTTCACTTCGTTTCGTTGACGATCAGCCATAGATATTTGTTCAGCTTCTTTGTGCAATAATTATTGTTATGAACATCATGCCCAACTTTTGTATATTGATAAATAATATGTTTATTGCTAATTAATATGTTTATACATGTATGTTTGCTCTGATCAGTATTATGTAAAAGCGCTTTAAGAATCAATTATTTAGAACATTATCTTGATCAATCGATTTCTCTTCAACGTTGTGCAACCGACGTGTTAAATAAGAGTTTCGAAAGTATCATATATGTTAGCAAAAATGCTGCTGCCTGACCGTACGCACTTCACATTTGAAGCAAATTTATGAATACAAACAAAATACCTTAAATCCTTTATATGAGGCGTTTTATGAACTTTGTTAATATCGTCAGTATTATTACTAATATTAGTACTATGAAAGTGGACTCGATAAATCAGGCTAAACCTTGTCTGGAAACCAGAAATCTGAAAGACTACGTCGCCCATTTTCCCTTGAAGATTCGCATCCTCCAATCGAAGACAGTGAATTGCAGGGTGACAGCTGAGGGGGCATCGATTCATTGTATCTTGAATTGCATTCACTTCATCCGCCCGACCACACGCCTCTGAGATACCATGATCATCTCATCTTACTCTATTATCACAGCTGAAGTAATTGGCTGTAGTCACATCGTCGTGATTCAAGCCAAAACGAGAAATGACGGACACCAGTTGGACGTGATAATCGCCATGATTCATTGCTTTATGGCTTGATTTTGTTGTTGATATTAAAGATTGATATCTTTCGCCTGCTAACAGGTGGTACCGTGTGGTGGTTTAGTGGTTCATTCAATTGACCTTCAATCAAGAGGTTGAGGGTTCGAATCCTAACCAGAAACAAAAGTCGTCTGTCAGGATATTAATCTACTTTTGTCATTCTCCATCCATGTGTTCTGTGGACCCCGACTTGTTATAGAGCGCTACATGTTTGGCCACCAGCTTTGACTGGGGTACTAGTGTATCAGAAATAATAAAAGTGATGTGAAATATAAAAGTGCTGGGACTTTAAAAAAAAAATACAAATAATATGTGTCATTTTTTTGTGTTACCTGATTTGCTTATAATTTGTAATGGTTCGTCACTTAGAGCTTTTTCCTCATTTGTTTATATATCTATCTATCTAATTATTTATTGATTTACTTCTTTTTGTTGCTATGAGAGAACAAAAATCATTAAGTCATCTGCGCATGATCTACCTGAAAACTTTGTTAACTCTGTTGCCATGGGGTTAATTAATACCAAAAATTGGTAATTTTGCAAAGCCTTGTGCTGCACAAAACAATCCTACCGTCAATTGGTGCCTATTGTTTTGTGCAAATTTGTACGTGTTGCAAACGATCGACCGTGCAGAGGGGCGAGGTAAGCAACCGAAATGTCGAGCCATCTTCGAGGAGCTTGTCATGTCACATACATGAATAATCTGTGACACCACTGAGCTGGAGGGGAGATGAGGAGCTGAGCAAGAAGAAGCCAAGGATATTTCATGCCATTTCAGATGACCTTGCAATCTGATATCCTCATTCTGTTTTGATGATTATATCAAAGAAAATTGGAGATCAAATGGCGACAAGATCGCGGACCTCGCATACCTCTCTCGTAACATGTACAAACAAAAGATTGATGTTTCTTCGCGCTAAACATTGGTGGCGGGTAGAATCGAAGTGCCGCCCTGAACTACAGGGGAGGCTCCAGGTTGCAAGGGGTTGTGGAGGGGTAGGAAATCTGGTATTGTATGCCCTATCGTCTGTTTAAACCATTTTTTTCATTTTACGGACAACAAATTGTGGAGACTGGTTTTGTTTACATTTCTGCTGTAATAATGGGCGAATCAAGAATCTTAAAAAAGGGAGGGGGTGAGGTTATAATTGTTTTAAGATTTTCAGGCAGCAAACATAAATGTAAAAGTCATTAAAAAAAGAATCGGTGTCTTTTTACTCTTCTGCCACGTTACAACAGCAACGACGACAATTACAAGCAGCTATGGTGGTAAAAGTCCACGCATACATGATGAGATAATGAGTGTTTTTTTTTTAAAGGACAGAAAAGTAAAGAAAGAAAACGAAAGAAAGGCCAAAAGGTAACCTGGCAAACGTGTCGACCGCGCCTTTGCATAACTGCATTTAAATCCATGAAATTGAATATTATATTGCCCGACTATAATCCTCATACCCCCTTTACCTCGAGAAACATAATTATGCCTCCTCATTTAAATTAAAGTTGGGGTTCCATACAAAATATGTTCATATATATATATGTTAGAGTGTGTGGTGTGTGTGTGTGTGTGTGGGTGTGAGCGTGTGTGCGCGTGTGCGCTTCCTTGTGTGTGCGTGTGGATGTGTGTTGGTGTGTGCGTGTGTATTCAGGATAGAGATAAGTATAAAGATAAGGTACATGTACGTGAAGGGAGGGAGAAAGTAAGAGAAGGAGGGGGAAAGAGGGAGAGATAGAAAGAGAGAGAGAGAGAGAAAAAAAAAAACAGGCGGACAGACAGACAGACAGAGAAGGGGGAGGGAGGGAGAGAGAGAATGGTCATAGATAGAAAGATGTACATGCATGTCACAATATTGAGAGTACGGCATGGAGAAATAGAAAACAGTATCACCTGGATGGGAGGTATCCATCCGCCCCGGTGACCCCTGAGACTACGCCCATCCTCCCGACTGTGGAGCAATTCCAAGTGAAGTCTTGTTGGGATGCCTCTCTTTAACAAGATGTCAAGCTTTCTGACACCTCCTAATATCTCCGCGACCATTTTGCGACCATCTCTAAACAAAGCCTCTCCGTCTCTCCTTTCATTTCGTTCGCTTACCTCGGCTCGGCTGGTTGGTTAAGTGGCTTTACACGGAGGCTTCGATTACAAGATGCATTTCCTTTGCTTCAACCTCATTCCAATATCTTTCCGATACCGTTGCCTTTTTTTTCTTTCCATTTTCTCTGTTTTCTCTACAACCTCATTTTCAAATCTCTCCGATACCTTTGCTTTTTCAACTTCTCTTTTCTTCTGTTCTCTATACATATCTAGCTATCACTCTTTAGTACAACTATTAGGCGACTTATTACCATTTGGACGTAAGAAGCTGATGCAGTATACACTATGAACATGACTGACAATGAGAGCGGACAAAATATACAGTTCCTCAGGTAGACAAAGGAACATCCCTTCAAAGCTATTATGTAAAAAGGTGAATATGCATGTGACACCTGTTCTACACATTTGTACATAATAGCAGTGAAGGGATGTTCCTTTGTCTACCTGAGGAACTGTATATTTTGTCCGCTCTCATTGTCAGTCATGTTCATAGTGATAATACAATTAGATGTCCTGTGGTCTAGTGGATAAGTCTCCGGACTGTGACCCACAAGGTACGGGGTTCGAATCCTTGCCGCAGTACTTCCATCCTTTGGAAAGACATAGATACGACTACTACTCCAACAACTTCTACTAATAACACAAATGCTAGCTACTGCTACTACTACTACAACTATTTATGCAAGTGCAGTTGATGGCGTAATCGAAACTACGCTCCGTGTACAACGGGCATTAGAGGTCTAGAGTAAGACCTAACGTCATGATTTTATGCCAACCATAAGCCTCGCCAATGATTCTAATTTTGACGATCCAATATTAATGGCGCGTTCTATAGTCCATAACATAACTCATCGACTTTTTGATTGTTTTATTACGTGAGCTGCATCGGGCTTGCTAGGCTGATAATCATGACATTTCATCGTACTTTTGTGTGTCCTCTTGTCACATTCACATGACGGAGGCGGTTGTAAAAGGGCAGTGTCCCGAGTCATTAGCAAGTTCTTAGTTTCTACGTATGATTACAGAAAATGTTAATGATTTTTATGATTTTCATAATTAGATGTGACAATTGATCATGCTAATGGTTAGTTCTATAAACTCGGTAGATGTGTTCTGCATATGAAGATATTGCGTTGCGAGATACGTGAGTATTTTCGACATTTTGTTTTTATAGTCAACTATGTATTAAGCCTGCATTGAGGGATTATTTTACTGTACTCCCAAGTATTATAAATCGACACGATCGGCGAGACTTACGACGATCAAGGGACGGAGAGAGAGAGAAAGAGAGAGAGGTGGATAAATAAATCAGCAAATAACTAATAATTGTTGAAATTAGGGTCAGTGACAAACACTGTTAAGCAGGACACACACGGACACACATGGTCGAGAGATTCTATTTGAAAATAAACTGTTTGGACGTTCATGGGGAAACTTGGTTAATCTATAAGAATAATTGATATATACTATTATGTTTTAGAATCATCAAATGGTAAACAATTGACTCATTGTTGCCGACAAATTGGACAGTGTCAGGATAAGTGCACACATATTTAAGCAAAAAGGGCAAGCTCTAAATATGTGGAACTACACACGTGTGGCTTCTATATATCGTACAAAGTTTTTGAAATATTTCAGATTAATGTGGAACGTGACAGTATTTCGAAAGCAAATCCTTTTACATTGTATCGCTGTTATCCCATTCTTAACTATGAATATCAAATTATAAAATGACTACCGATCGAACGCTGAAGAATATTATCTTTCATAACTGTTTAATTATGATTAATTGTAAATAAAAGGAGCCCCATAAGCATGATAAGTAGAGAACAACCACTGTTGTAAGATTTTGGAGCATTCGCCATAACCATCCAAGCTGGCGGCATCATTGCAATTCGATTTTATCATTAAAGAGCATGGATTGTTATCCGTTTACCGCAACTATTTAACAAAAGTCAACCTATATGAGGCAGATTCAATGGCCTTGTACGTCACCTCTCGAAATGTGCGACAATAATACAGTGATATATTACGTAATCCAAAAAAAAAATTTAAGGGGCATATAATGGAGTATTGAAATTGCACTTGAGTTGAATTTTTGAAAGTAGTTGCGATCGCATTAAGTGTTTTTATTGTTTAAGCCGTCCTTATAATTAGTTATGCCGTAGATTGTGGAGTGCTTTTTAACTGCAGTCAATTATGCTTTAGTGACCACCTGTCTAAAAAGACCCCATTTTGTGTTTCGCTTGTAAATGGTTTCTCATTGAAACATGTACTATGAGTCACTTGTCTACAAAGAATACCTATCTATAAAGGCCACGGTTCTTGTCTCCTTTGGGTGGTCTTATAGACAGGTTTCACTGTACAAGGAAAATCACTATACCGAATACTCTGTAGATTGCATTGGAAAAGAATGAGAAAACTCACAAATCATTTGTCACCTTACCAGTGGTCGATCTACCCTTTAAGATCCACCTGTCTCAGCGTTAATGAAAATCTTTCCCTCTTGAAGAGGGAAGTACTCGAGTAGGATAGCTTGACATTTCATTGACATCAAGAAGAAAACAATCAATTACACACGAAGAGAAGCAAATCAAAATGAAGCAAACTCACAGTAGGTACTCTGTCATCGTTATGGCGTAGCCAAGGGAGAGGGGTGAGCTGGGGGCCCCCTCCTTCCCAATTATCAGAGAGAAGACAAGACAACGAGGTAGGACAACGACAGAAGTGGATAGAGGGGAGGAAGAATTATAGTCATTTATGGCCACACATGATATGCTGCAAATACTAATGGGGAGGGAATAGGAAATGAAAACTGATCACGAAATACTGACCCTGTAGTATTTCATCTGTATTAATAAAAGTACATTTTAGCTATATTTTGTATCGTGATCAAAAGTATTAATACTTTATCTGTCTATATTTTTGCTCTTATTTGTTTTATTATGTATTGTACTATTTTACCATTTATTAAGTGTTTTTTGTATCACATTGTATTTTAATTGTATTATGTAATACAGGGCTTTCTTTAAAAAAAACAGCTGCAGCCTATTGTGAAGATTTATATGTAGATTACCAGTTTTGTATGTGTATGCAGGCACATAATTACCGGGTTTACCCTTCTTCCCTAAGTAAGACCAAATTAATCACATTTATCCATTCACTGTAACAGCTTAAAGAACAGCTTATAGAACCATTTATCATTGCTAAATAAAGCATGTAAATTCAGACCACGTGTTCGCTAATTTCACGGCGCAAAGGATTCCATTGTGTTCTTTTCAGACGCACTATCAGCGAACTTGGATATCAATTAAAACCTGTCTCCCAGAGCGCGCGACACCAAAAGGGCAGTTTTCTCAGCATCACTTCTATATTCATAACCTCGCGAGAGTAGACTATAATGGAATAAACCGTCGCCTTCTTCTAGCCAATGAGATGCCGCGATTCGGGCGCATGCGCTCTCACTGCGATGCTATCTTCTTCTCCCCGGCGCTCAACGTTGCATAGGGCGGACTGTGCGCAGGTGTTCATCGCTTCTCTTCTGCTCCCGTGAAACCCGCGAAAGATATTCGTCAAAGTACTTTTCTTCATACTACACTAAACAAAAACCTGGTGATCGTGCTTGGCGTGGACCACCTGACCATCATCACTATCGTCATTCCATCGTTTTGATCTCCCCCTTTCAGTTTGTCTTTCCCTCGTTAGTACATCCACTCGTACCTTTTAAAATTCGCTTCCATTCCTGGTAAATTGGGAGACATTCCAAAGTGGTCTTTTCGATATCTAACCCAAGTATTTGGATTCTTCTGGAGCTAACTGGGTTTCATATCCTTGCTCTCCAACATTGTGATATTAACAATTCATCAGGAGCGTTTGGTGTTCATTCGAAGCTCTGACTGCATGCAGGTGTTCTTTAAGCATTCCAACAAAACTCTCACAATATTTTGGGGAATTTCTGGATGATAAGGTAAGAATGCTTTGACTGTTCGTTTCTGTTGAGATGTTTTACCTGTATTTCCATTTACATTTCCATGGTAATATGAGACAATGCGAAGGGGTATGATAGATATTTGTGATGCGAAAGAAAACTCTAAATTATTAAGCACTAAGTCTCAAATCGGAGCTATACAAAATTCAATATAATGCCTCAAACATGTTATTAATCATTCCACATTCCATGTATTCCAATCAAGTATTTCATTAATAATGAAAGTTGACATTCTATCTTGTTTTTTGTGTGTAATGATAGCAAGCTATGTTTTTATTCTTAAAACTGGTCTGTCTATAGTAATCGACTTATATAAGTACATTTAAGCTGATGAATTTAAGATTAATAAAATTGCAAGTCTTTACAAGTAACGTTCATGTTCTCATCCTACCTTGATGGGACTTTTAAAATGTAAATCATTATTTCACCCACAAAATAATTGCAAATGAAACCAGACATTAAGAAGGTAACGAACATTTTCTGTTTTATACATAGACATGCAATACGTTAAATTGTGAAATTTATCTTCGCTTTGGGTTAAAAAAAAAAAAGTAAAAAGGTATGCTCACGATTTTGTATATAATGAAATAGTTTAAAATGTAAATGATGAAATAATTGAAAATTGAGTGTAATTTTAGTTCCTACTTGCGTATTCCTTGTAGCTTTGATGGCCTCCATTTCTGAATGTTTTCATACGTATTGAAAGAGAAAGAAGATGGACTTGAAAAGAACTCTTTAAATAGAATTGATGTGTTTGAGGTATATGCTTCATGTCAAATTTACTGAAGAGGAGACGAAATATTGAATAACTAATTGAAGGTCGAAAGGAATACAAATATGTTTAATCAATGATGAGAGACACTTATGTCATCCTTGCCCTTTCAACCATTAAAGTGAAAACAAATTATTGCAGAGCATTCAATCTTACAAAGCATTCAAGCCTAACCATTGACCTACTCTCTACGAGTATCTACAGCTGGGATACTGTTTTTGATTTTTTTTTGTTGCTTAACTTTGGTTTAGAGCATGGTAAGAAATTAATCTTCGACGATGAAAACTTACCTCAAGTCAAAAAAAAATGTTGTGTGTAATGTAAATGACAAGTAAAATAACAGCTCACTTCACATATCTTTATTTCATCAAAGTCATGAATCAGTTATTATGTGTAACCAAATAATAAGGAGATACCTTAGAGTATTTTACAGTACGACTTTCTTTCAACCTCTCTTCTTAGAAGCCAATATGATGCGGGGTTCGTGTCCAGTGTGGCATTCGGTTTCCTTTGACAACTATGTATAAATGAAACTAGAATATTTGCATAATCAAATAAAATATAGCCACTCCACCTTATTTTACATTATATCTTTCCCTCAAGCTTAGCGTTAAGAACCCAATTCCCGTTCCATTTTCTTTATTCCTTGACAACTGTCATGTGTATAATGACAGTGGATTATTGAATTAGACTTTTGTTTGCAATTTACTGCGGACAAACTACAAAAATGCTTACACGAACTGACATTTTTTCCCCAACAATAACTAAATAAGGGGCCATCGCAAAGCCTCCTCAAAAAGGCTGTTAATGAAACCAACGTGCAGTCAAACCGGTCGAAGGGAAGGGGGGGGGGGGGGGGCTGATTGTTGTAGATGCTCAAAATTAATTATGACTAGCGGTTTGCGTGTCACTTCATGAACGTGTAATGAAGCGAAATATATAATGCGATTACAGGTCGATAGCCAATACCAGAAAAAAAAAGACCTCGGCAATTTTCCCCTTCGAAATGCATGGAAGAAGATCTTGGAAGAGTCCTAACAGATCCGATCTCCTGGACGATTGCGCACTCGATCCCCTTGCAGACATCGTTGTTGCGAATTTCAACACGAAGGGGTGTCGTTGTGTCGATGGAAATAATCTATTAACCCTCCTCTTGCTTCTACTAAATATAATTGATTTGAGTATGATGTAGCTGTCTATGCACTGGCAGGGTTGTTGCAAAATATGCTGTTAGTTGCATTCTACAGCATAAGGCAGTCGATAATCATTAGCGATGACAAGGCAAGTGCAATTAATAGTTCCAATTAGGGTTTTTATGTATGGATTATAATTATGCAAATGTGCTCATAAACTCAGTAGTAGTATGATCATGATGATTAGCGAACGGAAGGAGACCATGTGATGAGAAAATGAATACTGCTGTGGCATTTTTATTTTTGGATGATGCACACAATAGGAATTTGCATTGTTGTTTCTATCTGAATGACTTTTCTGGCAGATAACATTTTTCAGAGAAACAGGACAGAGAAAAACACAGATCATATCGAGAAAAAAATAGTAGAGGTTATGCTATATTGCTATGATAAACAATTATTATCATTATCAACAAAATATTATGGCATTATTTCCCCAGGGTAGCAGTGTCTTTATGATACTACTCTTCCTGAGAGTCTGTAATTATCATTACTACATCGCTGATAGTTCTTATTTAACACGACCGGTTCGAAAGGTATATGAATAAAACACATTTCCCATGGATTACCCTCCGAGCGTGAATTGAACCCTGGAACTCTCCTTAGAGAGCGTCAAAAGCCTTGACCAATACACCACAGCGCCCCCACAACTACACATTTATACAATTTTAACCTGTATATCCTGCTGAATATCGAGTCTTGTCTCACGAATGGATTAAATTAACTGAGACACAACTAATATAAAAATAATCATCTTTGCATCATTATTAAGCAGGGGTTTCGTAAAGTTGAATTAACCACTAATGATTTTGATGATTAACCGTCAAATGCCATCACTGATTTTTGGGGGAAAGTACGTAGAACACGAAGATGATAATGAAGATAATTTTAGACCTAGTGGACCAAACTGACGCTCGTTATTATATTCAACAAAATGTAATTGAGCGGCCAACAGAAAATACATTATTCCATTATCGAGTTGAGTGTATAAGATACTTAGCCATTTTTTTCTAAACAAGAAAAATTGACAGATGCATTAAGTTAAATTCATAGGATGTTCTGAACTTCACTATTCAATCTCAATTCCATCCTTCATTCTGAGTTAAGCTGACGGCTGGAAGATACTAGCAAACTTTTGCAAAATCATATTTATCTTGGAGGCGTGTACTATATTTGGTTTTTGATGTGCAGGATTAAATTGGCATGGTTATCTTTTCAAAAATATCGAGCATTATTGACCCTTTCCCGGCTTTTAAAAATAATATTTAATAGAATGACGTTTTATCTCTTCTTATTTTCTCCTCTTTTTTCAATTTATCTTAATACTTGCTCTTGTACTTGTTTTTGTTCTTGTGTTTCTTGCTCTTTTTATTGGTTTTCTTCTTCTCTTTCTCTTTCCTCTTCTCCTTCTTAATCTTTTTTTTCCTTATTCTCCCGTCTTCTTCTTTTTCACCTCCTCACCTCTATCTTCTTCTTTTTGAAAATCATGATATAACTTTGCTAATCTTATTGTTACTATTATTAATATTATTATTATTATACCCTTTTAGATGGAAAAATGGGAAAAACCAACGTTGTATTCTATACAAAAGTAATACTGCGCATACCGATGCGCAGTATGCGAAGGAATGGTGAACTAGAAAGGCAGAAGGGACTGTCTCATACCCATTCACAAAACACATTCATATCTCGAACTAGGTGGATATCTAACATGTACATTCAAAGTAGCATGTACAGTACTTTGACGTTCGATCCGTAGATGAATCTTGATTTCTTGTGTATAACGAGGGGCTCGATCATAAATGTTTATCTTTTCTCGGCAATAAACGCGACATATCGTGCACCGAGAAAGAGATACTCTCCTCATTAAAGCCGCCCTTTCTAGTACGTCAGTTAAATCGAGCGAAACAATTAGCAAAATAGACTACGTTCATTTCAATTGTTCTAATGGGTGCCGCCGCCGCGCCAGAAAGAAAGGTAAACCCGCCACTATTGGGAAAAGTTCACTCACCGCCGTGCGATCAGTCACTGCATTCCTGGCTAACCCTCAAAGTATACAGAGCTTGGATATTGTCAAGGCCTTGCCGTGCCCTGTCATATTCACCAAGTTATCTGTTAGGCAAAGTGGGGAAGGAGGTAGCGCGGAATTCCGAGCCAGAGTTCATACCTGAAAACAGAAGGAAATGATGCGTCGCCAATTTGGTAATGTGTTTTAGATTCTGAATATCATTAAAGTGCCATCGATGCATATGTTATCAATTACAAGGGGCATAGTGGGATGGGAATGTTTACAAACGTTTTGTTATATGTAGAAGATGTAATGTAAGCTAGGAGGATGATGACGGGGGGGGGGGGGGGCTCTCGTAACTCTTCCTCTTGCGGTAAACACACACGGAGACGTTTAGGCATAGGTCCATTACCATCAATTACCCCCTGTAGAAAAAGGTATCACAATCGTTACAGCGAAGGGTAATGTAACAATTCGTCAAGGTTTACTTAACAACACTTGAATGAAATTATACTAGACGTCTATCTGTACTTCATAAACTAATATCAGTATCCTTGCAGTCCACGTTACCACCCATCTGATCACAATGCAACGGTTAAAGAAAGAGCTTGATCATAGACCCTGGATTAAAATGAGTACATCAGATTGAGTATCATTCTGTTTTTGCAATTGTCGTTTAATATTAAACAGAACAGTGTTAAAATAGCTAGAGCAATACAGCAAAATTGAATTATCTCCAAGAGCTCGCACCTTTGCATTCATCTGATATAGGAAATATTTCCCTGAAGCTACACGGATTAAGATATTTTACTGTTTTCTTTGTGGGACACAGTTTCATGTTTATCCGACCTACAATGTTAAGTGGCCATATTTTCCCCATAATTATGTCTAAAGACTGGTACGAGACATTTAGCGCTTTCAAGGTTGACACCATTACAGTTTGCATTTTTTCTCAGTCAGTGACGCTCCAACTACACTTAATTATGGTATCGTTATTATGTTAATGCAAATAAACTGTGCGATGAGAAAGTGCATGCATAAACTGTCATTAGGCTTTAGGATAACGATAATGCAAGAATGTGAACGATGAAAATATGATCACCGTTGTAACTGAAAGACGAACGGTCGGTGAGGGAGTGGTGGCTTTTGAAGGTCTTTATAATACCAAGATTTACAGGGAATTCAAATAATTTACAGACAACGCCTGGTTATGCTGATGAAGAATCACACATAAAATGGGGGATGGGTAAATATTTTTTCATCCCTCCTCTCTCCTTGCGAATTAATGGAATGCGGGTTGGATACTGCACCCTACATCAGCTCCTAATGATGGAATATTTATAACGAATCGTCACCCTATATCTGTCAAGATATACATGGTATATGGTATTTCACCTCTATACCAATTACTACCTCACCCCTAAATTTACCATCTGTAGTTCTAGGTTGTGATATTGCACCCTTATATCCCCTTCCATCCTGGGTGACCCACATGGAATAAGGGTGACATATTGCACCCCTTTAACATATCCTCCTCCCTTTTCCGCTCTCCGTGGTTAAAGTTGGACGTAACACCCTTCACTGCCTCTTCGTTCGTCTTACCGTCCATGGTAAAAGGGTGGACTATTGCAACCTAGCCCACTTCCATCATCCTTCCTCATTATTCTTCAGGATATGCAGCTGTGGCCTGTGGACTAAACCTGTCGATCGTTGAACTTGAGACGGACACATTTGACCACGTGTGAATGTGAAGTAGAGCGACGGTGAATCGGTGGTTATTGAACACATCTGGGATTGTCAATAGGAAGAAAGGTGGGAGATGATTACAGAGAAGATAGCTCTTCAATTACGTTTTCTTTATCACCTGAACGTGAAGGGAACATTAAAAAAAGATGTCCTGAACCCTTGTGACCGCAGACCAATTTTCAATGAAGCAACCAGATGGTTTCTCTTACTACTTTCTTTCAATATTGTTCATGCAAAATAGATCTTTAGGGAGTTTAAGCAATTATAATACGATAAATTGAACTAAATTCATAAGCCATTGGAACTTTCGTCACCGAAACGCTCTTTGCATGGGGGATCATTGTGGTACAATTTAATTAATAATGCGGAGGGCCACCTATTTCATTCAGTGCCAGATATCATAAGTTTCGCATTTTAGTGATGTTGGAATAACATCATGACTATTTATTGAGTTCATTGTTTACTTTAAATTATCATTTATTTCATCACTTTCTGTTGAGTGACAGTTTTAAACAAAAAAGTGCAAGTAAAGGTACAAATATTCCAAATGGATTCACCGTCAATTTTGGAAATATCAATTTGGAGGGTGATTCAATTGAAAATGAACAAAACAGAATGCGTATTGCATCTCGATGAAATAAGTCAAGGCCGATTTGTTAATTTTCTACGCCCCAGTTCCTATCACTTTGTCATCCTCAATACTGCCAAATTATATTGACACGGGAGTGATGACTGATATAAGTCTCTTTACCGCATTGTATATTGAATAGATAGGTACCTATCAATGATCCTTGCGTCAACCCAGAATTCGATATTTATCAATGATCATACGTGTCAAAGAGCGCACAGGTGTTATGCGTATTCTGTGTTCACATGGTCAAAGAGCGCATATTAAAGATAAACTTGAGTTCTGGTAAAAAAAGGAAAATGAATTCTCACAGAATCTAACGAAACTTACACTGAATGTTCAAGATTACAAATAAATGTCATGTGCCAAACAATTTTGGAAGAAAATGTATACTGGCTGAGTAATCAGCATAGAAAGATAAGGAAATCAGGGTAGTACTAGCCCCGACATCATGTGTGTTGTCCCAGATCTGTCTGTGTAAGTGATTGTTACTGTACCAAGACTCTGCCAAATTTATGATGATTTTGATGACTCCACAACCTTGCATTACACACCATTACTTACATGCTATATGATCAACTTTTCTGATCCATTCCACACCTTTTCTTTCACAATGCAATTGCATTACCAGAACTCAAGTTTATCTTAAAGAGGATGTTATAATTGGGTTGAAGAAATAAATGAAGATATTTAATGACTATGCCATTCCGTCTTTTTTTAACTGCCACAAATGCATTTTATATTATACTGATGTGTTATCTCAGGTTTTCAACTATTCTTGTAGTACACTCACACTTACATAATTTCATATTGTGTCATTGACTCTTGATAAAGGTGGTTGAGGTTTGATTTCATAGGACTACATAATGGAATAGGTGTAAAATCAGTATAAATGTGTAGGCTGTTATCATCAAAGTCATTTGAAATGTTTTAATTTAACACCACAACACGGAAATATGGAAATGATTTAGAGTAATTGTAAATAGGAGATAACTGCAGTGATCATTTAATGCTTGACAATATCAATCTTTTTGGTTTTAGAAAATGAGGAGACGGACTCATATTTTACTATAGCACGTACGAACTAGAACAAACAGTTTTACAAAGAAAACAAAACATTAAAGGAGCACTAATCTCCTTGTGAAGATAACTCTTTGGTAATGCAATTCACTCATTGCCTTCATTTCATATTTCATGTGGTATCTAGTACCGCCTTATGGTGCGTTTTGCTCTGCAGTCATCCTAATAATTCCTCCAATACTTTTTTATTGAAGAAGCAGGCCAACCGATACACAGGCACAACCTCCTCCATTGAAAGTAAATCATGCATGAATATTCATGGACCCTCAAGCTCTCAATAATTCTAAGGGCATCAAACGAGAGATGACGGATATGGCTACCTCTTTCACACTGCTCTCATCTATTGTTGTGACAACATAAAATGTGCTTACATGGTTAATGCTTCAACTCTCCTACTGCACCCTATAAACATGATAAACCAAGGACGCAATGCCCAATTACTCCCCACCTCATGGCCAAGAAAATAGCAATATCACATCCATGACGTCATCCTATCACCGGCAACGTTGATACAACACAGTAAGACGATGTTAATACATCCACAGCTTCTTAAAGGCAAAGATAATTGTCTCTTTTAATTAGCCGCAGAGCAAGGACATTTTGAGAGTAATTGATTCTTCAAATAGCATATAATTACCGCTTGTCGTAATCATGGCTGCTAAAGTTTTTACGATCGCACTTTTATTACAAAGCAAATACGGTTTGTTCGGAATTAATTTAGCAGTGTAAGTAACAACTTAACTGTGTCAATTTTGAGCTGATGCTTTAATAGAAAGACGGGGAATTTAGCAGCTATCAGCGAAAGTCAAAATTGATTAACGTCGGTTGGTTAATGCGACTATTGGATGATTGTACGAGACAAGGTATTATTTAAAGAATCTTTCTCCTCCATGAAACTGTGGTTTTTCCCAATAAAATCCGTTTGATAATATTGTGTGTATTGGAAAGTTTTAGGTTAATACAAATTTAATTATTGTCTCACATTGTCAACGGAGTTTATTGTAGTCGTTACTCAAACAAAAATGGACAATGGTTTACCTATTAAAGTTCGATAATGGGTTTAATCGGGGTTGTCTTGTTGTTATTTAGGGGTAAAATCTTGATAGAAATCATGTCAAGCAGAAGTCTATATAGCTAAATATATAGTCTTACCGAAGAATTTCATCCAGAACGCATGAGAGAATTTAAAACGTCAGCTTGAACAGAAAGAATCTGTATTTAATGTCAAATTAGCAATGTACATGGACGCTGGAAATTTATTATTTTAAAATAGGAAAGTCATACACCTATGGGACTCGCAACCATCCCCTACTAGTACCTCATCAACTTTCCATGAATCAAATTATTATTCAAGACATTGTAATCTCCAATCTACGAGTTCGTTGAACCATTAAAGGTAGGCGTTACTACTGCAGCTAGAAGGGATTAGACCACACAGCGAGCCAGCGAGGTCATTGTGACAGGTGGCTATCTCATTAACTCAGCTCTCATTTAACATAAGAAAAAGAGGATCATGGGGGACCAACAGGCACCGATTTGGGAAGTTTTCTATATAGAGGGAGCAAGTAGCTACAAGTAGGACAGTGTGCCTTTAAAAGAGTATGTCATCATGTACACGATGTTCTTTATTCATTGGCGTATCCAATGAAGGGGTGGGGGCGAAGGGCAATGTTCCCCTTTTAAAATCCAATCTAGCATATATACATGTACCTTAAAGAGAAGGTTGAGTTCTGGGAAGAGGTAAACAATAATTTGTGAGCGATATCATTGTTATTATGCAAGGGTGGAAGAACATCAGATTAAACATGTTCCCTGAAAAGCAAGGCTCTGCAAATGCCTTCATATTCTATATATGACATAAAATACGTAAAAATCGGAGGGTAGGTTTTTTTCGCCATGTGCTCGTGTAGTCCCATATACATCATTCTGTGTACAGTGCTTGTAACTTTGCCAAGATTTGGCCAAATTTCTTATCATTTTTCTGATTCCAGAACCTTGCAATACACACGAAAACTTATATACTAGATGATCAACCTTTTCTGATAGATTCCACATCGTTTCTTTCACAATGCAATCACATGACCAGAACTCAACTTTATCTTTAAGTGAAACAAACATTGCTCCTCCAAGTGTGTTATTGTACCCATAATAAGATGTGATATGACTTTTCTTGTAATTTTTTGTCCCCGGAATTTGTCCCCCCTCCCTTTTCATATAATCCTAGATCCATCCCCGCCGTCGCGTAATTGAATCAAGAATAATTACCAATGCGTTACATGAATAATGACGACAAGACTACTACATAGACAGTAGTGGAATATTAGACACAAGTCCACCAAGACATTCATTAAGCAAACGTGCACAACTTACTAATACATGACGATTCATTAACGATGGAATCCGGAATGAATTTTTAAACAGATGGTTCTCGTTATTAATGGGGGCTTCAGTGCTTTATATCGTAGGGTCCATGACCCTTCTATGTTACCGTACATATTTTTGTAGCCGAGTCGTCGCCATTGCTTCTTGTGGTTTTACATCATGTTATGACATTATCACGTGATCATGTTACTACATTATCAGGTGGTTATGTTGCTACATCATTACGTGAGCAGTGTCACTATCTCGACATGTTCGGTTTTTATTTCAACTGCAATTGAATCAAACATGTTTTAGGTGACAAGTCGACAGTATGCTGAATGTGTGCTTTGAATGCATTATCATGAAGCATCAACCTTTTATTTTCTTTAGCCTTTATTACGTTTCCACACGCCATAATAGAGCTGAAATGTTCCTTCCCTTTTCCTCACCATCCTTCGACACCCGAGGTCGTTGCCACACAATGCCATCAGAAATGAAAATATTTTTACAATGCAAAGAATCAATTTGAGACGGCATTTGTACATGGAATACTAAATAATATTTGCGGTGCCTGCTCATGAATGCACAAAAAGGGTTAAATCAGAGGTTGATTTTATCTGACCTTTATGTTCTATTGAACAATCTAGAAGATGATCCAGCGATTGAAAAGAATACAAGACACGGACTCACCGCCATTCATTAAGAAGACACTCATTGTTGTGATTTCGATCAACGGCTAACGCCGTCTTAATATACTATATTTCTTTGCAATTCAATTAATTTTACCGACATGTATTCTTAGCTAATGCTACACGGATATGCATATCAGTTGTAACCTTTGAGAATTTTCGCGTGTACCTCCACCGAAAACAGTTTGTAAAGACTTTCTTTATGAATAACAAACTCATGAACACTATCTTCATTACGGTGACCAATAGTTTTGATTTGTTTGTTCTTGTAAAACAAAGCAGACGATCCCCGCCTTCATATATACTTTGGGAAGATTTGGTGGGTAGAACTGCCAAATCTTATCATGGTTTTTTTCTGAAATTAATTTCTATGGGATTTACATTAGGGTATTGACATTTTCTATGAGTTGATTTCTCGATGGTCTTTGTGATCGTATTCTTAATTTAAAAAAAAAACGGAAATTCTATCATCAAATGATAATTTGCCTATTCATATTATCACTTGATACATTTCTGTTTAGTCATTTACAGAACTAAGTATTTTGAAAGAAACAGAGAGGCTGACACTACAGTAGGTACTTACTAAAAAAGGGTCGAAACCTTGATGTACTAATATAAACCAGGTTTACCTGACTGCATACTTACTGGGTCATAGTCTACCTCATATACACGTGTGTACTTCAACATCCCACTCCTGCTGCAGGTTGTACAGGGGGCGAAACACCAGACTTGATGGAGTTGATAGAAAATGATAATGCATCATACAATTATTCTGTCGGACAGATTATCAAGTATTGATGAATTCCTTTTCCAATATGTTGTGGTTTATTTATTGACACATACATCTCTACAAGTATATTCCCAGATGACCATTCCACGTGGGAGTTGGGACAAATTACATTAATATTACGAACGTGAATAGGACGAGACGTCGCAGTTTAATGTGGACGCTGTTTGAAATGATATTGATTTCTAGTGGAAAGAGAACTACGAATGTTCTATTTAGATGCAATGTTGTTTATAGCTGCTTTTGATGGTTCTTACAATAATTATGAGAGTTATTTTCATGTTGTTGTTGTAAATGTGTGTTGGTTTTAGTGGCTACTAGTCATCTGACGGTTGTTGCCTCTGATAATTGACCATGTACACACAACACCCTGAATGTACAAAAAGACAGTATACATCAAAGGACCATAGAACATGATCCAGAGAATCACATAACATGATGTCTTACACGGAATCATTGGAGTTGTGAGGGAGACGGAGAATGAATCTCGATTGCTTACCAAACAACCATTCCTCCAATATAACCCTGAATTTGCTCACATCATGCCGAAACAAACCTGTCAGAAGGAGGATGTTTCCTGAACTAGGTCCAAGCGAAGGGGTAGGCTCCCAGCTATTGGTGTATGACTTGGTCGGGAACGTCAGAACCTCTTGAAGCTAGGAAGGAGGTTGGTAAGATCGCTAAACAACCGCAGGCTGGCGTACGGAGGAGAGGACGACGTAATTGTATCGCTTGTACCTCACAGTGCCCCCGCCACCTTCTCGATCGTCGCTTCCTTCCTCGTGGTTTATCTTACTGTCTTTTATTCTGTCCTCATCTTTCTCTGTTTCTCCGTATCTCTGTCTTGTTTATCTCTGCCCCCCCAACTCTCTCTATCTTTCTCTTGCATTTGTTTCTGTATTCCGAGTATCTCTTCCCCTTATAACTCATTCTCTCTCTCTTTCTCTCTCTCTCTCTCTCTCTTTCTCTCCAAGTTTATGCTGTCTCTTTCATCTGTTCATTCTCTGAATCTGTTTCAACACTCTTGGCCTTGTCTCTTTCTTATATATATTTGTCGCCTCTCTCTCCTCTGTATGTCTCTAAGGTAATCTTATCTCTCATATTATTCTTAAATGTATACAAACTATGAGTTCATCAGCTTATGTTTTTTAAATCTAATTCTAGTATATTTTTGTCATTCTTATCTTTTTTGTCTATATTTCTCTCCCTCTCCCGCTATTCATAATATCTCTTTCATTTCCGTGTATTTCCGAATGTATCTATTCAGTTACTCTGGCTGGAGTCCACCAACCTTTTTCCGTTCATACTACGGGGCTTGAATATTGTCTCACTCTGTCCCCTCTCGCTTTCTCTCGCCTGCCTGATCTGTTATTTTTTATCATTTCGTTCATTCTTGATGTGTATTATATCCGTTGTATCTGGTATCTACCAGCCAGCATCAACATTAACTCTTATGACGCCATCTTCCCGCATCCATTCTCTTCCTGCAACAAGATAGCATTCTCCTGCATTTTGCTTCCTTTCTCATCTCTTTAGTTTCTCCGTTGTCTTTACAAATACCTCCGCTCATAAGATAATATGTAGCCGTAACCTTGAGTGTTTCCAAGTCTTTCATCACCTTATCTATCTATATATCTACTTTTGTTATGTCTATTGTATTCCCCTCATCCCTTCTCTCTCTCTCTCTCTCTCTCTTTCTGTTTCTCTCTACCTCCCTCCATCCCGCTCCCTCCCTCTCCCATCCTCTCTCTGTCTCTTTCTTTCTCTTTCTCTTGATTCATTATTAAACTTCGCGTCTTATTTCTCATCTACATCTACATCTCTAAACTAATATTATCCATCAACATAGTCCATGGGCCAGACCAGATATTGGTACCACCAGAGGTGGCAAAACCTTTGTACTTTTGTTTTGTTTGTTGGGCATATATACGTGTAAAAAGTTATGATAGCATTTCCGAATGGACAGCTTAGTCGTATAATCAGCAGTTTCCACGGCAACACAACAATAAAACAGGTATTATTCAAAGAAACAGTTAAAGTCATTTACAAATTATAAAAACACTCTTGAATGCGTAAAAATTTACAATTTAGAATACCTCACCATAAAGGAAAGTAATGAAATGCAAATTACATTAACAAGTTTGACGTAATTACGCATGTCGTTTCATTGTGTACACCTTACAAACTCCTTCACGGGCTCATTATGAACTGGACACAGATACAATCATTAAGTCGTTTCTACGTTGAAAATTATGCGAAACTTTACAAAAAATGACTATAGGAAGATATTTCCCACCCGTTTCAACAGCCCATCTTGCTAGGGTTACAACTTAGAAACTTCAGATGATAATTATTAGCACTGTAGAAGCCGGAAAAGAGACTCCTTGTTTACTGAGGAAGCTATAGAAAATGAACCGAATGTACATTAATATTTTGAACCCTCAAAAAGCGGAATTGAGTATCAAAAGATCACAGACGCCTTTGTAAATTAAATGGCTATCTGAGAAACAGTATACTACACCAGGTATACTAGGAAACCGTAAATATATCTTCTCAAATTGAGCAGCGGTGGAAGGACTTCCAAGTTATAGAGAGTCATTAGGGATAACTCCGATTGGCGGGAAAGTCACGCCCAAGAATAGTGAAATCCTCTCTCAAAAGAGTTGACAAGGTCTGCTGTTGTTTTTAAAGATTTTAACAATCATCAATACTGCATGGAAGAACAGGGGCAACTCTAAACACTTTCTTTTAGGATTTGAGATGACACATAGCTCTTCTTGACGAATAAGATACCGATACCCAGTGCACAAATTGATTAATTCGATAAGGACTAACGTTTCTCTACTTTTACAACCAAGAATCCAACCCGCAAAACCGCTGCTCGCTTTTTCCCTCTCTCTTTATCGAAAATATTTCAGGCTTAATTCTCAGGCAGAATTCCTCGCCCGAGAACCGAACAAACTGATAAATATGCATACCGGTTCTCAAGTGTAGCACCGAAGGCTACAGGCTAATATCTGAGGCATATCACGAAGGGATATAATGTCGGCTGAAGTACCTTGCGACTTAACTGAGTGCCCGTGTAATGAGCCCCTCTTGCTTGTGTTAGAGGCGAGAGATAAAAAGCGCGGGAAATCAAAGACGAGGAAAGAGGGAGAAGGAGACAGAGAAGCGCGCTGATTTTGCAGACAGCACTGGTTCAGATTTGCTTACACACGGCGGGAACCATGCACGGCGTTTTTTAAGTTCCGCCGCATTCTCGAAAGAGATGAGTTTAACCAATAGCTTCCCGATATCTTTAGACCGTGGGTTTATAAAGCTTGTGGACATTGTTTACTGCGAGGGAATGCGACTTAACATTATTGCCAATTTGTATCGGCTTGCTTGCCCCCAGGGTATGGGTTAAATTTGGAGGGAAGTTTAGCTGCTTTGCATAATGTCAACGACACTGCACTGATACGAAAACAGGTCTTAAAAATTCGGCTCCTATAGCAGGAATGAGGTTTGGCTTTCAGGAAACACATGAGGACACTATTCTTATCCATGCATTCATTAAAATCGAAAAATGAGGGCAATACAAGCTTTACAAAACCACACTCTGTCCATTAAATTAGCATTGCGGTCAAGTTTCTTAATTACGATACAATTAAATCTGTGATGCAACAATGGTGTTGTGTATAATCTCATCCAAACAATTAGTTCTATGCATGCACGTATTCGTAGATTAAACATTTATTAATTTCGATTACTGGATAAAATATGTTAAATGGGCAACGTCATTGACATTGCTTGATTATTTTGTAATTTTTTAAAGAAGTTTAATCCAGATTATGAAGCCTTTATTGCGCGTATTTTTATTTTGTTGCCAATTTGGCGCATTTTACTGATTTTTTCGGAAAGGCGACTTTCATATCTACTACTGATAACAGTTCAATCATGATTTTTTTTCATAAGAAACAATTATGTTTTCGTTTTGCATTATGGTTTTTATCTTATTCTCATTGAGTGTTGAAAGATGTAGAGAGCCATGTGCTAGATCCGTATCAGTGCCATGTCGGGGCATTGGGGGCGGCATACCACAATCTGGCACATCTACACAAAAAGTACCCCAGATCTGGCCCTGGACGCACCGGGAAATGACTCAAGAAAATATGATCAATATTTTTAAAAATTGTTTTCATATTTTGAGGTTGAAGTCATTTTATCGCTTACTGAAGTTCATCCTTATGCAACGCTATATTTTTCCTCTGTTAGTGTATGTTGAAATATTTTTCCAAGACTTTGATTTACAACGACCACTTTATAACAGTAGCTACCCAGCATGATTGAAATAGAGACACTTGTATTCGCGCCCCAAAAGAAACACACAGTCCTAAGCATTGCATTGAATTCTATTAAATGACTTATACCTCCTCCAAACATTTATATATATAGACATATATCACTAATCGCGCAAACTGTTAATTAGTGATTATCCACGCCAAACCCCAATAACACCCTTTTCATATTATGGATAATCATTAAATGCTACACTTTATAGTGGAAATCGACTTAGGCAAACAGGCAAGTGTTGACTGTTTACTGAATTTCTGACACATGTGTTTATTACGATGAGGCGCTTATTATATGAAGTTGGTATCATTAGTTGATGATAGCTAATAATTAGTCTTTCTCTTCACTACCTCTCAGACCTCAGCCACAATTTATTTTCTAAATTTATTGATTGACGGGGTTTCCGTGATGAATTTTCAATTTGATCCGAGTTGTGGGCTAGTCGATAAAGTATTAATATTTCTCGCAGTTTACCAGAGAGACCGCAACTACCCAATACTCCCGGGAAGAGAGAAAGCAAGCCATGGATATTGAAGGAAAAAAAAGCCATGGTCATTTTTATGAAGGCCAACGCCAAACCTAATAATAAAAATTTGCGTCGGCATTGTAATACGCGGGTCGATTCCGAGGTCACTTAAGAAAGCGCCAATACAAATTTCCATACTAATGCGTATTTTTCTTGCAATGATAATGGTCAGATTACGGTGTGCGTCGCCTTTGCTAGTCGAGTGCTGTCACTTCTGTTTTTTCTGTTTATTCCCGCTCTTTCTAAATCTTCTCTCTTTTTTGAGATAAATATGTTATGTATTATACAGGTAATACTCTACCTTGTCATGAACAAACATGTATTCTTCTCCCC
The DNA here is from genome assembly GCA_035222895.1 of Strongylocentrotus droebachiensis. NCBI lineage: Eukaryota > Metazoa > Echinodermata > Echinoidea > Camarodonta > Strongylocentrotidae > Strongylocentrotus > Strongylocentrotus droebachiensis. The sequence goes on along the minus strand of JAVYIG010001696.1, from coordinate 174,678 downwards.
TTTTCTTCTTCCTTCTCTACTCTTTCTCCTTCCTCTTCCTTTTCCTCCTCCTCCTCCTCCTCCTCCTCCTCCATCCCTTCCCCTAACATGTCTAAATTCTACATCTTCGAATACCTCTTTTAACCCGTTCCCTGATATTCCCATATCAGAGCACCCGGTGCCCGTAGACAAAGGGATAATATATACTTTAAGTGTTATCATTTCCTTAGAAATAGCGTTGAAGACTTCACCTATAAGGCATATTTGAGTTTTTCCTCTACCTGACTACGCACGAAAATCTTAATCAAGAGCAACATCTTGAGCACTAACTTCATCAGAGCCCTTAGACTGTGTTTTCTTTCTTCACCTCGTGGCATTGTGTGACATCAGTCTTGACACTCGTCCAGACATTTCCTCTTGATTGGCAGAAAGCGACTGCTAACAAATCTATGATTGAATTGCCCGCCCTCCTCCTCGTGTCCTCCCTCCTCTGCATGTACTCGTGTACATAATCATTCTAGCCCGTCCACAATGATTTCCCGTCTTCCTTCTGTCGTATAGTAAACATATTCAGTCATTGCTGCTTTATGTTGTGCTCCCGTGTGAATAAGACGAGGGAAATCCTTTAAATGGTTAAAGTGTACCGATATTCACAAAAGGAAATGTTTTGATTTTCCGACGCCTTATTGCGTTAAGTTGGGATTATGCTCCACCATAATTTTCACCAGAAGTCGAGTAGGTCCTATATTCATCAGATGTTTAATTCAACATAATTTTGGACTAATAAATGTGTCAGATATTGATCCATATCTCTATGTTCATCTCTAAAAAGCGTATTAATTTTGATATTGCTTCGTAAAACGTGATATTTTATAATAACACAAATCATAATCTATCTGTATCATAAATTAATTATTTATGTCCAAAGAATCAAAGATTTTTCAAAATATTTCTATTACGAAGACGTAACTTTAATTTTAAATTATTTTCACACAATTTTTATAGAAGTCAGTAAATTTATTTTAAATGTTTTCTTCTTTGTCACTTTCTAAAGATTCCTACGCGATTATATCTTGGGAAATATAGCAGTCTTTTCAACATCTTTGAAATCAAATCTGTTAAAAACATTTTTGCTCTCCCCCCTCTCTCTCTCTCTCTCTCTCTCTCTCTTTCATTAGCATGTACATTTCAGTATCACACTATCCAATAAACTGAAAGTTTGAAATACCGATGTTGTTCAATATCAACCGCTCAAAAAAGTGTTTTTGTATCTTTGCTTTTATGAATGTCAGGATTGTCTCGACAACATGTTTAAATCTCCCTGATATCCTTCTCTCTATCACTTCTGTTTTTTTCCTGCTTTTGTATTCCCTATACATTAATGCACGAATAGGCAATTTTAGTTTCAACCCCTGATCCAAGACACCAAATTCCAACCACAGGCGAGGAGCACACACACTTCTTGCGACATCGTACAAATAATGTATCTACCTTTAAGATTCTCGTGATCGAAATTTGACAAGATGCAATCATTTCCCTGTTTTCTTTCTCTCCATCAATATCCATTCTATCGGTCTCGTTTCGTCTCATCCCGGCACGAGCCGTGATCGCGACACATTCCCCGTTCTATCCCAATCAAACTCTCATTCCTTCACCCATTTGCGTCTGATTGGCATTAAATAGCACGAGAGACGAACATCCTCCCCACCGCTCAACCACTGAAGGGACACTGAAGCGGGCTTAACATGACAGCATCCCACGCTTTTATCCCGTTGTCATGGCAATTGAAGAGCTGAATGGGGTCGTGTTCGACCCTATTTTATTTCGGTCATTTTCAAAGAGATTCTCTAGATTTTAGATCAAGACCAAGGCGGCAAAAGAGGAAATTGGTAATCAATTTAGACTTTCCTGGTTTCATCACTGTAAAATGGTCATCAATATCGTCACTTTCTTGCACTTAAACTAAAACGGCCAGTAATTATGTTGGTATTATCAAAACTATTATCTCAGATTTGAAGAATAGGGCCCCTCCCTCTCCTGCATCCGACCTCACATAACAAACGAATGCACTTGAGAAATGTCTAGAAACAGGACTTTTATGAACTTAGCCAAGCGGGGTTAGCATTATTTCTACCAATGTAAGGTTTTCTCAGCATAGATCGATTGAGGATGTTATTCGGCTGTTGAATTAATGTTTATAGCTAACAAGAGCATTATACGGGAATGGCATCTTTGAAAACATAAATTATAAGGCGAATTGCAAACATATGCAACGTAATTGCTTTATTAATTTTTAAATTTTGATTTGAGTACATTAATGAAGCCGACAAGTATAAAGAAATACTGAGAAAAAGTTTGATATAAATATCATATATCATAAGGATATTTTATTCTAAAAGATCTACAGTTAAAAAGGTCTAGACCAAACGAGATATTTACATAATTTTTTCATTGAAACCCCCCCCCCCCCTCCTTCAATCAAGTTATCTAAAAACAGAAGAAAAAAGATCACGACTCAAATGGTATGAATTCTTATTTCTATTATGCTTTCATCGTATGCAATCTGGACACTGTTGTACCCATTGGTATCATCATTATCATTGCATTATAACTGGCAGTTTCGGACACGCAATGAAACGACAGTGATGTATGTGGTTTTCAGGGGGAAAAAAGAAGAGGGAATTATGTCGTCGATGATCCCCTCTCCTCCCCCACGTTTATGCCAGCCATGTGGACTGTTGAAAGATGGTTACACTCACACCAAATAGATTAATATCCAGAAGCGTGTGTTTACGGTAAATTACTGGGGTCCTGCACCATGCATAATTAATCGCCGCGGTCACGGTGCGTTGCCCGTCGCTGGATCACTGAAAGATACACAGGAGTTTGACGGATAATGTATTAGGAAACCTTATGTAGGAGTAGTACTATTGGTAATAGCCGTGATGGCTAGCGCCACTGGCGTAGCCAAATCCAAATACCGTAGGCAATGGAGCAAACTTTTTGCAGACAATGAACTACTCTTGAGAAAAAAAATCAACCTAAGGATAATTTCAATAGCTCTGTCCGCTACGCATTGAAATGTGCAAACATGGCAATGAGGTATTAATTAGATAATGATTTATATTACATATACAGAAGAGTATTGACATTGGCGTAGAGTTTATTTATCGAAATTAATAGCCTTACTTAACACTGACCTGTGGGTCTGCATATGGCGTAGTATAAGGGAATTGACATCCAACCCCCCCCCCCCTCTTAAGAAATCCACTGCTCTGCCGTCTCAACCTCCTATTTCTTCTCTCTCTTATTTGTTACCCCTCCCCGTTAGCCCCCCCCCCCCTCTCTCTCTCTCTCTCACACACACTCTCTAATAAGACGGTGTACCGAGCCCAGTCAGGATCATGCCGAGGATTAATTTGATTCAAAATTAATGACGCTGGCTCTCCAAATTCATGTCCTCGTTAGAAACGATATAACGACACTTCCATGACGAGCTTCCACGTAAACATAAAAATGTCCCTTTTAAGCAGTGGCGGATACCGAGTGCTCTGTCGATGTAGGGGGGGGGGGGGGTACACGCAAAATCTCAGTAAAAACTCTCCCCCCCCCCCGCAAATTAATAAAATAGTGATGCAATGGAAATTTGAAGAAAAAAAGGCTCCACTCTTTAAGTGCCGTTTGGGGCTCAAATAGGGAAAGGGCGAGGGATTGGGCTACGGAGGGGGTGGATAGAAATACAATTAAGGGGCCATTCTTCCTTTTTTTTAACGATATGCCCGCCTCCTGGTTATCCCACTGCTGTCTATCTTTGATGTTAACATCGTTATGCGAAGGTTCCAGTGACTGAATTATCGAACATGATTTATGAGGTGCGAAAGCACATTAATTCATCATACATACGTCAGGAAAGCCTCAGCAGAGTTGATTAGGGCACGCGTGCTGCCTTATTGTATTGCGTGGGATTAATGAGAAAAAAAGAGATGATGGCGAAGGGCGTCGATAACCCAAGAAAGAAAGTGGCTGACGATCATCAGAAATGAGTAATGACTGTTCCAATTATACAACATTAAATAGAATTTTAGCTATGCACATGAATAGTAACATATTTTTCTGCATAGGTATGTTATTGGAGAAGGTGCTATGGGATTGTGGCCCCTGACCCTCAAAAGAATTATTGGATATGATACCATTTTAGCATTGGTCAACTATGTATATTTCCCCTACATTTCTGCATGGGAGTGTTGTTTGAGAAAGGTGCTATGGGACTGGGTTGTCCTAATCATTAAAGACGCGAGCATGATTGAATATTTATAACAACCAGAACGGTAATATCTCTTCACAGCATACCATTCTAGCCATATGTAGTTGCCCGTTCCTATGCATGCCAGTTGTGTTAAACGTCATTCAAGATAAACAAAAAATTGGATTTTCATAAATGTTCATGAAGATTTTGAATACAACACTGTTTGCTACATAAGACGAATCTCTCTTAAGTGTTATACCTTGTCGGGCAAATTTTGATCAGACCAACATTTTGCCTATATCATGTATCTATTCTTAACAACGACGTGTACTTCGTTTTGTTGTGTGCATCATTCATTATGTTACCCTGGTTACTCGTAATTAAATACAAAAAGAGTTCGTCCTATTCTCATTTCATTTACATTTACAATGAAAAGCAATTCTGATCACCTAACTGATATAAAGGTATAGTCCTTAACGAAGATGTAAAATTCAGTTGTGATGATGTTTCCAATGGCGACGATACATCGTCTTGCATCATCGCATTTTCATAAGAACACATAATCACCTCTCTCCTAATACCTCATCCGGTTTTTGTCCACATTTTAAATTCTTTTTCTGAGCTCAATACATGTTAGAACACCTTTTCTCACGAAACTTATTAATTCATTTAACTCGCTTCATACTTCATGTCACACAGTCACTCGTTTGCAAATTGGAAATTGGACATAAAGAAGACGCACAAAGGCATATATGATGATATATTTGTTCTCCTTACCAACCATAAATATTTTATTTCTATATGCAAGTAGACTATTGTTGCGAGGAAATTGAATTTCCAGCAACAGCGCGCTCTTCATTTGTCATGAAAACGTTATCACGTTGTCAATTATAATATTCAACAAGGTGCGTATCAAGAGGGAGTCTAGATGATGTGGTATAGTGACATAGCCATAATGTTTATGAATAAACATATGTTTTATTAGGTGTTTTTTTAAAAATAAATTCCAACCCAATTGAACCAGCAAGAAATGTAGAGGTATTTACCTACATGACTGCCTGTGGATGTACGAAAATTAAATCTTAATTTCTGAGGTGGATTACCGGTGAATAAAATTAGCAATAAACTCCAGAAGGTGTCATTTTGGTTTAAGAGCAGTAAGTTATCTTTAAATAAACAAAAGTCAAACTTCATATATTTTAATAAAACACATGCAGGCATCGATTTAACAAGCAATATTTTATTGATGGTTTTCCTTTATTTAGAGATATGAATCAAATTTATAGTTTCTCTGAGTAACTTACAACGAAAACCTAGCTTGGAAACAACAATAAGTTATTGTTATCATGTATAAACTTTGAAATAAAATATTCATGAATATATATTAAGGTACAATATCCATGGTCCTTTTTAAAAGGCGCGAGTACTGAGTGATGCCCTCAGATCTAATAATCCTGCACTCTTAAAGCCCCACTGTCCTACTTGTATCTACTTGCTCCCTCCATATAGAAAACTTCCCCAATCGGTGCCTGTTGGTCCCCCATGATCCTCTTTTTCTTATGTTAGTTGAGAGCTGAGTTAATGAGATAGGAACCTATCAGTGACCTCGCTGTGTGGTCTAATACCTTCTGGCCCAGTAGTGTTGACGGTCTTTAAGACGAAAAACTACGAATGAACTTTTGAGTCGAATTGACACCGTTCCTTATCTCGGTCTGTCCTATTTAAGGTGTGATGAGTGATCACATGCCGTCAAGTTCTGAAAGATGAAATATAAAATATAAATCATTCTCCTACAGACAAACCCGAATGTTAATATTGGGTACTTGTTATGGGGAAGATTTAAAAAAAAAAAGGAAATAAGAAGTCATTTTGAATACTTGACTGTGTAATTAGGATAATTGTGTATGGATAAGGTGTGCATCTTAGAAATTGATTTAATTGTTTAGATCTTGTTGAAGATTACACACAGACAAGAGCACGTACACAAATAAAGGTACATGGGACTGTAAAGCATTTTTCATAAGGATTATCCTTCCCGTTCGACAATTGTACTAAGATAATTTTCCACATATGCATTTAAAAAACAGTGGGAAATGCTACGAATTGTATATGTTTCATATTTCAAGAACTAATCTCCCTGTCTTTTATTACTTTCTCATGATGCCATGCTGTCCTATTACATAGTTATGAAGGAAGTCGAGATAATCGGGGGCATGCTTCTCATTAAGACAGCCCGTCAATGCCAATGCCAAAAGGATATCTCCATTTCCAGAAAACACACCCTCAAAGACACCATAGCTGTGGCAATGTCACATGTTATTTCTGTGCAAATTAGATGTGGAATCGTATATAACTGTATCCCCAAGAGTTGAGGTCGAGTTTCACTTGTTCATGTACATGTCTTGAGGCAAAGCTTTATTATGCTTATTCAACTATTTTTGTGGCATTCACGCGGGAATACAAAAGATTGCCACGCGAAATTATGTAAGTTGAAATTTCCTATTCGTGACCAAGAGCACCGCATTTCCCCTGGGTTCACTTTTGGTCATCTTGTCAAATGTCATAATCGGAGCGATTTATGCTCGGAAAATTCAGGAAGATTCACAAATGGGGGATGTTTCTCAAATTCTAAGATCGAATTAAGTTGGACTTGAACTATGGCAGGCCATCCATGCCACTGATTGCTCTCATCATTGATCTCTCAGGGACGTCACAAACGTACAGGATTTACATTTTTGATACTTCATTATTGAAGGACAAAACATTATCTAAAGATTACAATTTATAAGATTTTTTTCCTTCTAATTCAAGTCGAACTCAAGTTCAACCTTATTCTTTGTGAAAAACGCACACACGCACACGCATACGCACACACACACACACACACACGCAAACACACTCACACCAACAAAAACAGTAGTAGTATTTAATTTTGTATTAAGAAAACCCAACATGAAACATACAAAGTGATTATCTGTAAAGCGCTTTGAGAGGGCCTACGGTCCTGAAAGTCGCCTTATACTGTTAGAACTAATAATAATGATTATTATTAATGTATGCATACTTATACATACGGATGGATAGCCCTACTCAGTAATAACAAAATGATGTCGCCACTTTTAGAGGGCCCCAAGAGTGCGCATATACATAACCCGCATCATTACTAAATCACTTGCTCTTTGCACAATTATGTTCGTACCGTTCCCTAGAATATCCAGGTATTAAAGGCCATCTGTACTAGTTTTGCTAGGAGAGATTAGACCACCCAGGGTGGTCACTGACAGCTGGCTACCTCATCAACTCAGCTCTCAATGAACATAAGAAAAAGAGGATCATGGGGGACCAATGGTCACCGATTAGGCATTTTTTCTATATAGAGGGAGCAAGTAGCTACAAGTATTACAGTTGGTCTTTAAAAAAGAGAAAATGCACGTTATTCCATATTCATATCTTTATGCTCTCGTTACGTCGGTACGAGATCCACATTCGGCATGTTTAGGCCCATCTTCAGCTCGAGCAAATATTACCTTCTGGAAATGAGGTGATCTTCGTCAGTGAGATGTGTGTTGGTAGAACAGTTCGACACCTTGAGCTGAGAGAGGCGACAGGTAACTGTCTGCCCCTGTTCCTTACCATGGTATCCGTCATACAGTACGGGTCCCCACAGTGCTGATGGTAATGATATGACTATGCACCCAAAGAGTGCCATAACGGTGTCTCATTTTCTCCCCTCCAAATTCAAAGCAGTACTTAGGATAAATACAACAATATTTATCAAACTGAATATACCGATCTATACACAACGATTGAATACAATTATATACAAAAATTCTACAAGTGCTCCAATCAGACAATGAAATAAATTAGAACGTCTACCACTACCCTGTCGCAGGGACCTGTTTCGTAAAACTTGACCGCTGGAAGGCACCGCGACTAGTGGTCATACCTACGGCAAACCTGGTTATTGTTATGTCAGTATATGTCGCCAACTTTTTCTCCATAGACCTGTGTACAAATTCAAATATATTCGGCCGTCCAAACATCAATCCAACAATACAGGAAAACATCCCCAAATGTCATTAAGTTTGCAAACAGCTATCTAGCTACTCTTCTTTTCAACAAGCCATCTTCATTGGAATTCACACCTTGAATTACCACATAACGCTGAATTCAACAGCAACATTAACATGTCTTTCCTCGTCCAATGGTTTGATTGAGTTATTAATGAATGAACTGTAATTCTTGGAATCCAGTTCGCATGTATTACTAGTTGCTATGTCGGACAGGCCTCGGACAAGCTTTCGGGTTAGCAAGAATAACCTTTGTTTGAAGAGTATGCATACAATTTGAATATGTTAGTGAATTGGTCTATCGCATCAAGCGAATGCTTTTTAGCTAACTTGACACCAAAAAGTATATGTGATAACAATGTGTTGTTTCCACGGAAAGTACATCAATGGTATTTGAACATAATAATTCCAATAATGGTACAATAATGGAAAGAGTAATGAAATATAGAATAAAACTTTTAATATAAGTGATATTGAATAATGTTGAACAAAATTGATAACAATATCAATAATAATGATAAATTCAGCATATATTCCTTTATAAATGTCTTACTACCGTAGTATGCTCAGCTAATGCACATGATGTAGCATTATCCCTTTTCGATATTAGAGATGCAGGTTTATCATTGAAAGCAGTCGTAACGTTTATTGACAACATCCTACTTATTTGCTTTACCACAAGTCATCTTTTTTCAACTTATGTCGGTTGAGCTAGATGTATATTCAGTGACGTTTAACAAGAGAGTCTTTGAACCTTTCTTCTTAGACTATGTGGTAGTGAGACCTGGGCCCCGTCTTACAAAGAGTTGATATCAATCGTAACTTATTTGCGATTGATATCAATCGTAAATATGTACATAAGAGATAGGAGACTGCAAACTTGCGATTGATTGGAGGACTTACGATTGATTTGGATCGATCGTAACGCTTTGTAAGACGGGGCCCTGATTTACGTGTGGTGTATCTTTAATGCACAAACAATTCCTGTCAGGCAGCTCTCTTTTGGCACGTCACACTAATGGCAAAAATGTCGAAACATTCACGTCTATTTTCTGAACAAATAAGTGTTTTATAGTTTATATCGGCCTTTATATACAAGCTCTCACATAATCTTCTTTTCAAAAACGTCATCATATTCATCCACTCAATTAACCCTATTCAATCTTCTCTACAAAGCACGTACTATTATATACAATTATAAAATGTATCTTTAATAGGTTGTATTCGCCCTGGTTAAAACAATCAACCAGCTTAGTCCGAGATCAGATATTCATATTAGGCAAACATGGTGACGGGAGAATGCATGGCGTCGGAGCAGACCACGTGATCAACTGCCCCCATTTTGGCGCGTTTGGCCTCGCAATGGTGTCATGATGGTCCCCTCTCAATAGCTCGGTATCAATCCAGGATATATGAACGGAAACAAGACCCCTGCTTCTAGCATTCCGTGGACACATATTTGTGCTTGTATCGATTAACATCGGGGGTAGGTTAAACGATAAGCGTTATAAAGTTCTGCAAAGGGTAGACTGCTGCATGTACACCAGTTATTACAAGGGACCTATGCCAAAGTATCTTGTTTTAAACGAATACATCTAAGCTCAGATCGGTGTAGAATATAATACATACAACTTTGATTTCACCCAAGATTTGTACAACAATCCACTACTCATCTATTTCAAAATAGAATCCTCGCGAATGATATGACAATAGAATGAAAAATGAAAAAAATGCATGTATTTAAAAGGCTGAACATTACGTTTTTCAACTTTCTTCATTAAAAAGGATTTTTTCTATATATATCCATAGATTCTTGGTGAAATTGAAGGTAAACATATTAAACCAAGATATACTGTGCAAGTGGGCATATAGACAAGTTTCAAGTTTGTATACGTGTGTGTGTGGGGGGGGGGGGGGGGTGAAAACTGTATACTCATGAAAGAAATACATGTATATATTGTATGTGTGGGTACATGTATGTGGGTTAATCTGCCGATGTTTGTAGGAGAGGGGGGGGGGGGGGAGTGGTGCGAACATGTATACGTGTGATGCTATTTTCGATTCCGTCTCGGCACCATCGGGAAAACAGACATTGCAATTTCACACATGATCATATCATTAGCATTGTCCCTCTGTGCCTTGGTCCCATCAGGATATTGACATTCTTCGAAATCGGATACCAGTCGGACTTCCGGCTATTGCTAACCCCGTGTCAGCACCGATATCAAATATCCGCCAAAGATCAAGAAGAGGGCTTCGGTAAATAAGCTGACAAGTAGTCGGCACAACGTATGATTGTTGTGTGACAGAAATAGACTTGATTTGATAAACGGAAGCGAAATAAGACATATTAAAATGGTTGGGAAACAAACTTTTTATGGAAGTTTCATGAAAGAGATGCATGAGAATGAAACGTAAGAAGAAACATGTCTTAACTGCCTTTAATCATGATATACATAAGCGAGTTTACAAACTGGAAGTATAATATCCAACAAGGAGAATAAATCTAATCTGCACAGGATGTTATCATTGTACTGAAAACATGTTTTAAATCAGTGTTCCACATTGCAAATTTTGCTCATGATGGTTATGCTACGGTCACAAAGGTTCGTACGATTATTTCGTACGAATCTCCCTGTTTTTCTATTGTCTTCCCGAATTTCCATTGTCTAAAAATCGTTAATACGGCGTTCGTAGCAATTGTGACCGACGCTTTACACTTAAGTAACACAGAATTTAGCTCAGTCAGGTGGGTGACTGTAGCCTTCGTCGTATGCTAACGTGCTTCTTTCCTGTTTCATGATGAAAATGCAAACTTTGCTCATGATGGTTGAAGTCTTTTTTCCTCCGATCATTGATTTCCTGAACGTAACTTAATAAAAAAAATACTAAGGGATAATTAATTTCGTTGAGTTTACACTTTATAAGGAACACAGAAGTTAGCTCAGTCAGGTGGATACTTGTAACCTTCGTCTTATGCTAACGTGCTTCTTTCCTGTTCCATGATAAAAATGTATTTCTCAATTGAATTGTTGGACGAAATCTGTCTCAAGGATTGGAGGGATTTCAACTAATGGCATTTTAAATACAACTGATCATGAATATTTATGCAAGGATGATCACATTCATGTCACGACAGGCAACATTCCATCAAACTCTTCTTTCTTTCATGTTCACAGATACCATAAAAAGGAGTGTTGTGTTAAGTTTTGGGCTATCTTCAGGGCTATTCATTATCGCCAAGGGTCACCAACGTCTATTTATTTTCAGGTCGCCTGTCCTGATTTTCGGTCGAGTCCTATCTCTACATGTTTTACTAACATTTGGCCCAATGAGGTTTCCTCTTTCCATTTTATTTTCTCCGTCAGAACTGCCAAGTGCAACTTTCCTTGTTGCACCTCAATGTCAAGTAATTCTATACGTTGATGTAGGTTAGGGCTTGAGGTTGTAGCGTTGCCTAACCGCCATCTCGGAGACTGTCGATCAACCTGACATTAGAGTTTGGATAACTCTGATAAACTTGTCAAGGTTAACACATTTTGGGAAAGCTTTGGCATTATGACCCAATACCCTCACGTCACACCAGGAATATTATTTGAAGGGCAGTGTCAGCTTTTGACATTGGTTCACAAAGTAGCTTGTGATTTTATATTGTAATCGAGAGATACATTAAACTTATAGATGGTGCGTAAATTGTATTTGTAATTGGGATGATTTTTTTTTTACAGACCTGTATCGATGAGATATATGATTATTTACGTCTGGTGACAGACCTTTAACGTAACCATCCGAAAGACATGACTTAGTTTCGATCCTGGGTCCGAACAGAAACAGTTTGTAGGTTCCTAAACCGGGATAGGATTGCGATGAAATATACCTGCACATAATACTAAATTGCATTAGTTTACCTCACCTGGAAAGAACTCTGAACATGCTGTATAGAATAAATGGAGTGTTGCCAATTCTGAAATCTAAATGTCTCTATTCGGTATTGAGTGATGCGAAGGGCAGTGGGAACTCGAGTACTTTGATATCTACTGTAGATCGATCGAAGGCGGATACATAGCCGTATCGGACCCGGTTTGAGGCCGTTAGTTTGGTTTATTAACCGTGTCTAATTACCCCCCTCGCAAGGCCATCGTGCCATACTAAACGGTGGGTTCCTAAACTGGGATGGGATTGCGATGAAATATACCTGCACGGAATACTGAATTGCATTAGTTTAGTAAAAACTCTCCTGGAAAGAACTCTTAACATGTTGTAGAGAATGTATGGAGTGTCACCAATTTGCGTGTCCGGGGGAAAATGGAATGCAACAAGGTCTGAACTATGCTGACAATGGATACTTAAATTCTCATAAAATAGTTGCAGATTCATTTAAGAAATATTCACGCGTTTTTTTCCTTCTCGTTTTTGTTGTCTGCCGTTTGTTTGTTTTGGCTAAATAAAGTGAATCAGTATGTACAGATGAACAGCATACTCAGGAACATGCTGTACTATTTCATTACTAACAGAGTATCAAGGGAAAACATTAAAAAACCGACTAACGCATGCTCATAGACTCCATATCGCGCAAAGGGAAACAACATTTGCCGCTTAGTGAGGTCCGTGTTAAGGGCGTACGTGTAATTGAAACGGTTTGTCGCTCCAATCAAACCAATTAAATCCGGGAACTTGAGACTCGCAAATTATCCCGACGCCAAGTTTGTGTAAGCCTGAGATACTCACAGGAGGAGTTACTGGATACACTTAATCTAATATGGTGAGATATACGAGAAGAAAACAGATAGAGAGATGGCCCACGAAAAGCCAAGTTTACAGGCTAGCAAGACTTTAGGGACATCGAAACCAGGTCATTATACTTGATCATACCTTGTATACATGGCTTCATGGTGAAAGTTAGATATAAGGGTAGGTGAAGCAACTTCGAGATCATTTCAAATACCTTGTGGATTGCTATTTTTTTTACAATAGGGTTTCATGTCGAGACTATTGGGTAGTATACCTCATTATAATGTATACTATTCAAGGTGTTCTTTTCATGACTTTTTCTTAGTATACATATAGGTGATTTTCGCTCATATCTGGATTTTGTGACGTAATAGTTTAGTAATGAATGGGGAATATAATTTGTTTTCGATAAGATTTACTTTCGATGCTCAAGTCGAGTGTCTCTTTTCATCTTCTTCTTTCTAGAAGCGGCTGTCGTCTGTATTTATCTTAATATACCTCAAAACCCTGTAGTTTTTGCTTTTCTCTCGCTCTATTCGTCTGTCTCTATCTCCCATCTTATTCTTCAGTTTTATCTTTCCCCGAAGCCTCTTTACTCTTTCTTTTCTTATTTCTCTATATTTCTCCTTTTCCTATGCCTGGCTGTCAATCAGTCTCATCTCTCATTCATTTCACCCTCGTTTTTCTCTCTAGTGCACTTCAAGCACTAAGAGTTTCTCTGACTCTTAACATTTTACGAACACATTATCTAATAATCCTAAAATATGATGTAACAGACAAGTTGACACATCTAATGGAATGAACAAAAGTACTATTTGAGTGAACAAACAGCTACATGTTGACTATAATTACCGCTCTCCAAAATTCATAATGTTTGTCAACTCCTAAATTAGTAAATACGTTTAACGATAGAAGATTTTAATGAGTTTGCTTTCCAATTAGTCAATAAGTAACGTAATGCACTTCATAAATTTCTTTAGGTATCATGTGTGCGTCAATGCGTAACTATGAGGGTGCATGAGGCGGGGATCGAGCAGCGATGTTGATAATCATTCTTAAAAATATACAATTTTGCAGCCTAAACTTTTTGTTTTACACATTGCAATTTCGATGGCTGCATTGTCGAAGATAACAAAAAAATAACATATTATTTGATCTAAAAATGTTGTTGAACATAATTTATGTACTGGATTAAAAAAAACTCGTTATATATCTTATCAATATGATCGAGCATTGCGTTGGTTGAACCGTTGACAAAATTATTTTCAAAATGTAGCAATAACGTCATCTAAACGTCAAATGTTAACTGGTTTAGGGTGACGTCATTATAAGAAATTAGTAACTTTCTTCACCTTTGTCATGTATGTCGTTCGCTATCAAAAAGTGCAACTTGCCTAGAACATGTGAACCAATTTCTATATTAACTAGGTAATACTTGGAGAATTTGATTCCTGTATTTATCACTCCCCAATGCCTACACGTGGTAAATTCCCTTTTCTCCAGCATTGTTTTTCCATACAACATTAAATTGTAATTTATTCTAGTCAATGTATACATGTCGCTTCGAGCTGAAGCAATTTCAATCCCTTAGCCCTTAACTTATGCTAAATATCCATCATTACCATTTCAGTTGGGCAAGAATGACGGTGGGAGCAATATAGATTGATTATATAAGCACATTAAACCTCATTTATATGGTCTGAGGTCATGAGCTGAATGTCAAAGTGATTTGGCTTCTTCTGGAGAACTATACGTTCATGTCCTTAATTTACACCCATCTCTTATTAAACGTCTTATTAGAAGCATTGATTTGATGTCTCTGTTGCAGTTAATGATCTTCTAAAAGTCATTTTCATTCGTGTTTTCTACGTGAAATTTTAAAAATTAAACTACAATCTAGAACTTAAATTTGACACTTAAGGAAGCACATTCTGCCAAAATTTAAATCCGACCCCGGGTGTAAGTTCGGTCTAAAGTCATGCTCATTAGAGGTAGTTCGACTGATTTACCTGTATTCCCTTTGTTTAATAGTGATTTGGTCCCATTTCAGTTTTTTAATTTAATTGGTAGAATACTAGGAACTTGCCCAGGGAACGAGTTAGATAAGAAGTAATAGTATAAATCTCTGAGACCCTTGTCTATACAGTGACATGGCCGTACAAGGAATCCCGGCGTCTCTCTTGTAACGTATGGGCAGCGAATTGTAATGACATTTTGCTGTCAATACAATATGCGACATCTCAGCGTTCGAAATGCAATTTCGTAGCAGGTCCGTGATCTGACACTGTATTAACAGTGAAGTGAGAAATGAACGAGCTATTTAAAACACATGGTCTGAAATTCTGCGGTATGGATACAACATCAAGGATGTAGAAATGTTTGTCCGGACACGGCTGAGATGAAGACATAGCGGTGCTTTTAGATGTCAGACACGCAATACAAATCTGACACTTTTCTAGATGCTTGTACTTACAATCCCTTAACATGCCTAAAATAACTTTAAGTACTTTCTATTTGTGTCAGACTCCCTTTAACGATAATGGACATTTTCGTTCCAAGTCGCTGGGCTTTCATTATGTCATGATGAAAAAATAAACATTAGGCGACGATAAGTAAGATGGATGCTTTGAGAGACATGGAAGAGGAAGTTTAATGATGACACAGGTGTCTTACTTTATTATTTATATGACAATTACCCCATTTTTATGTTTGATGTAAAAATGAACGTCATTTCGGAATGTGACCGTTGGCAAAGTTCATGGTTTGATGTCTTTTTTGTTCTAGTTGTAATAATTTAAACAACGATAACAGTCTGTCATAGTCATGTGAGTAGTTGCTTACTTTTGAGTCAAATGTCGCGGTCTCTCTGAAGGTTTCAAAGAACACCTTTGAAAAGCATATACCTCCTCATGAGGGTGTTTCATCCTACAAGTGAAACAAAAAATTACAGAATATGAATAAGAGTACAATAAAATAAGAAGAATTTTAAAAACAGCACGAATAGACCCATACATGGTTGATTAAAACTTTATATCTCTTAGTTTATACTGCTTATGTGAAGGTGAAGGTAGTTCAAATGTTCCTTAATTGAAATACACTTAATACTACACACCACCAGGTGGCGGCAAACTAGGGGTATTAGAGTGGCCTTCACATCCTGCAACACGCATGCAAGGTGAATGGATAATACGCAACGAGCTGTCCACCTGTCTGGTGTGAAGGCCGGATTCGACCGTGACCGTCAGAAGAATGTAACACATCCCGTTTAGGAAGAAATGGAAATCAAAGGCATGATTCATTGAATTAATCATGAATACTAGAGATGACTCCGTGATAATTGCCTAAGGTTTCAAACTGACCGGTAAAATTAACTATTTGCAGTCGACAAATTTGATTTATTCTTTGATTTCTTTCCAAATCCTTGACATGTACATGTGTAGGTACATGTACCTACATTATGTCATTTCAATTATCCCACGAAACAATGTGAAGACCATACCTTCATTAGTTATCATTTAGTGCACATATTGTGTATAGTTTGCTACCTGTTATAAATGAATCCCTGTCTGTATGCAAAGAGTACGTTCTCTTATCGATACAGCAGGAAATCATGTAAAAGGTGTTTTTATTCTAATCAATAGAATACATTTTATGACGTATTTGATAGACAAAGAAGTGCTAAATATCACCACTGCGCCATGTTTTTTTCTTATAGTTCACCTCTAAAGAAATAATCGTCACCCAGCCAATAATTAATGGAATCGAATTTACTGTGGGGCACTCACCTTTCAAATTTTAATGTACCCATCACCCGGTCTGTGTATAGATACACCTGCAGTCTGCGCTGGACTCACCAACTTGGAGCCTTGAAAACACGGCATTGTTCTGTACGTGCTTCACTCAAAAGAAAGAAAATGCAAGCGGCACTTTTACCGTAATGTGAATTTCAATTAATTTTGAATTTCAAAGTGAGCGTAGTACGTACGCTAAATTGACTAAGTTAACCGTCGCTATATTCAATTATGGAAGGCGGGCGCGTGTTTCTCTTCGTATACGAGGCTCGTCCAAAACGAAAGGAGACATTTTTGTTTTGGGGAAAGAACAGGAAGTTTCGCCTTAATGTTATTTATAATGGGCTTGAACCTTGCTGTCGAATGCGAGGAAAAGGGAGTTCACATTGCCCCAAAAAGTAACTGCTGTGGATGAAAATAAAGACGATGAAATAGATACGTGTCTGAACATAAAGTACTGCCACTTGTACACTTAAAAGATGAATGGTTATCTCCATGTGAATGAATTCATGGCAAAATCTGTGACGGAAAGATTCTGAATAGAGCGAGAATCATTACCTGACCTATATATATTTATGAATCTCGAGTACGTTCATGTCCTGCTGTATTTAGCCGCATGAAGTGATATTCGATTCTTTTTTGTATATACATTTTTTAAAAATCCATTCAGAGTAGCGTTTATTTCCTTCCATCAATTGCTGTTTCCTTTTGTTTGTAAAATTTTCGAAAACGTATTATCTACATAAAAAATTAATTCAAGAGCAATAGAGTAATAGGGGGAGGCTTTATTATAAAGGGAGCCTGTGTCAGGTTCGATTTATTCAACAATGTCTTATCTCTATGTGAATTCAGTAGACAAGCCGTTGCATGGTGCATCCACATTAAGAAAGGGCGTTAGGTCCTACAACATTGGGTTAATAACGTGATCATTACTGACAGTGGTTTGTTGGTATTGTCAATTTAAAAAAAAACAGTGGGTGGATTTGGGTGGTGTTGGACCGATTTCGTCTGCAAAGGGTGCTCAGGTGCTTAATTTATGTTTCTATAAAGGTAAGAAATGTCGTCGACTTTACATGTTTGCCAATTCGCCATTGTGGCATAGGGATATGTTTGCGATATGCGCTATATAAGTATGGCATATTGCTCTTAGTCATATTAAGGGGAAAAGAAAAAAAACATTTGCAATGGCAAATTTACAGACATTTTTTGTTTGGAGGAGAGTGGCTTCTTACCCCTTTAGCAACGCCCCTGGTAGTCTGCCTTTTTTCAGGCAAGAGTGATTTTTAACGGAAACAAGTGAAGGTCGACCCCGTTTTATAATCACATTCCCTCAATTGATATCCGCGGCAAATTTTGAAGTTCAGTCGTCCAAAAAACACACACCTTTTACGGCCTTTGTCGAAAATATGCCCAATAGCCTAGAACTGATACGCGTTGCCTAGAAACGATGTGACTTCCGCCTGAATCAAAAATCAGTTAACATTATGCTAAATAGGTTTTTAATGAGGAAGTATGGGTGGGGTGCGATGTACATGGGTGATAGATGTGGGCCAACAGCGACGATTCAAAACAGGTGTGGGAGGGGGTCTCTCCATTTCTCTGTCTATCTCTTTCCCTCTCTCTCTCTCTCTCTCTCTATCTGCGCGCGCGTGCGTATGTGTGTCTTTTTTCTCTCTCTCTCTCTCTCTCTCTCTCTCTCTCTCTCTCTCTCTCTCCCTTATCTTTCATTCATTAAGCAAAACCATTTCAAGTTATTGCGTCACATGTGAACACAACGCTCATATTCAAAGACAATTTGTGTGGAATTGTCTACTTGTTTTACATTGAAGTCACCTTGTGATTTCCCACTTAATATATTCTGCTGGTGTCAGTTGCAAAAAGAAAAAAATATTAAAAATCATAACATGGAAGTTACAAAGACGTGTAAACAAACAAAGCTAAATATTAAGTGTAAAATTAAGGTAAAGCTGTATTCACAATTATTCTTGCCCTATTTCTCTGTAGGGTAACTGGGTGTATAAAGGGCACAATTATTACTTTAAAAGATACACATTGAAGGGACAATTGTATTGTATTGTACCTAATATATAAAGTATGTCGACTTGGGTGTTAAGGTGGGCATGGGTTAGTAGTGCTGAATCCTACACTGTATTCCTTCGTCTGCAATTGGGTCCTGAGGGCGGGGGGGGGGGGGGGGGGCTGATATTGTCGTAAGAAGTCTGAACTGGCGGCGGCTTCGCCATACGAGGATCTATAACGCAATGACTCGCGGTTGAATTCCTGTTCACTGACCGTCAAATAGGCCTGATACAATTTGTCAAGGTGAATTTTCCGGTGCGTCCGTCAAAAATAATGCGCCTGCGAGTAGGTGAGAGCATATAAGGGATGTCTGAAGTCGGGATTGTGATGGGAAAGAAAGAGAGAGAGAGAGAGGGGGGAGAGAGAGAGAGAGTGCGTGTGTGCGTGTAAGCGTGTATGTTTGTGCGAGAGAGAATGCGTGTGTGTGTGTTCGTGCGTGTGAGAGAGGGGGAAGAGTGTGTGTGCGTGCATATGTGTGTGTGAGAGAGAGGTGGGTATGTGTATTTGGAAGAGAAAGAGATAGCCACTATCTAGTATGTCTAAAAAGACGGATACATTTTTTAAAATTAAATTTGCAAAAAGAAAGCTTCGCGCGGGAATTAAAATCATAGAGATAGGAGGAGATACAAAGAAATGGGAGAAAACTTCTAAATTAAGGATGAGAGTGACAAAAATGGAAAAAAAAAAGTCGAAGTAGAATGAGGCACAAGCATGCTGGTAAAATCACGTCGAGGTAGAGGGTTGGAGAAGAGAGAGAGATACGGAAAGGCAAATACAAAACATACATAAAAAGACAGACAAATCGAAAGAGATAGTGACAGACACAATCACAGAGAACAGGAATAAAGAAAGGAGAGATATCTTGAGAGTGATAGTGATATTAAAGAAGACACATTGTAAAAAGGGTCACGTTGCATGTAGGGTCCATACGCATAGAGAATTAGAGACAGAGTACGAAAAGCCTGTGTAAAGATAACGGGACAGAAAAAGATATTGAGATTAGAAGTTGAGACGAAAAGACAAAGTATTCAAAATGACAAGAACAAAAAAAGACAGTCGGACAAACATTGTCAGTGGAATTTGTGCAAAAGGACAACTACACACACAAAAAAAGGTGAAAGGAAGGAGAGATGTGGGAGGTGGAGAATTATTTTTCATCTTCATTCCCGGATGCTGCAGCACGCGTGACTTTAACTTTCGTTTCATATTTGATAATGCTTCATCGATGATAGTTGAATGAGTCTCGTCCTCCATAGGGGGTTAGCAGGGGTGCTAAAATTAGAGACGATTGTGTTGTGTCCCCTCTCTCTCTCTCTCTCTCTCTCTCTCTCTCTTATCAAGCCACAAGCGTGCTTGAATGAGGGGGAAATGGGGCAAAATGCCCCTCCTGACAAATTTTAAACCCTGGAAGAAATATACTTCGAATAGGATTTAAATATTTCAACCCGTCAGTTCCAGATTTTATCTTTTTTGTTAATAATTATTTTTAACTCATCTTCCCAAAGGAGTACAGTGGGTTTTTAGGGGTGATATTGTTTCCTCCATGCCCTCCATGTACAAGCGCGAACCAGGGCCCTCAAACACTTGTGTCCTTACTGATTGGGAGCTGTAATATGGATCACCGTAATTATAAGCTCGGATATTTTTCTCCTCCTGAGATCAAGCCCTGGTTTCGCCCCTGTATCTAGCTTTTTATAATCAGTCCTGCTTGAGATTAGAGACTTAAGAGAAATAGAGCTTTTCGATTCAATGAACGATGTAATCGGGCCTATAAGTGGGCGATAATGGACCATGTGCTCGTAGCCGAACGCTGTTAAGAATGACGGGGTCGAAGGTCGAGGAGATGGGTGCGTTTGAGGTAGACACAGACTTCAACTTTACAGTGTTGGGTTACTAATCTCTATGACGTGGATGATAATTGATAAATCGTGAAACGGGGTAACGGGTAATTTGTATTCAATGTCATATATTATTAACTTTGGTGAGGATATGTCGATGCGAAGAAGTAGAGTGAGAAAGAGAAAGAGATAGAAAGACAGACAGACATACATAGATGGTGGAGGGGTTGACAGGATGAGACAGAATTGTTTAAGAGTTAAAGAGAAAGCAAGCAGAATGAGAGAGGGAAAAGCAAAAATACAAAACTTTATAACTGTTCAGAAAGATGAAACTACAAAAACAAGATGGATAGGGAGAGAGAGGAGTACTCTTTTTCAATATACATGTATGTATTTTTTTCAGTGGGCACTGCTGGAGGAGCAAGAGTGAAATCATGTCACAAATGCTCTTCTGGGAGCCCTCAAGGGGCAAACGCACCAGAGGGCGCCCAGCAATGACTTACATTGACCAGTTAGAAAAAGACACCTGTCTACCAAGACAGGAGCTCCCAAAGATCGTGGAGAATAGAACTGAATGGATAAAGCTTGTCAAATCAGTGCGAGTACGCTCGACTTAGTAGTAGTAGTAGTATTTTTATCATGAATATAGCACCAAAGAACTGAACACCGATGACACAATGTTATTAATGTCCAATTTCATTCAGTTTCTTTTTATTGTTAATATTTTGTCGGTGTCTGTATAAACTAGCTAACACAAATTGGTCGTAAAATCTTACTTTAATCTCCATATGAAACTACATAATATCAAGATGGAAATCACGGTAATGTTCATTGGTGAGGCATATTGAATCGACTACCTTTCTATATAATTGTATATTTCAGCATAATTTTGTCATCCGAGAAATGTATATTATATTTTCATTTCAGTCTGTGGTCGTCTGCTCAAATCAAATCATAATTGGCCCTGAGTTTCCATCGCTTGCATATTACATGTAATGCATTTACAAACTTGTCATTGAAAGTATAATGTAATAGTAATCCATTTAATCCTTGGTGATAATGCATAAAGGTAAGACTGGTTAGATGAGGGGCAAAATGGTTTTGGGAAAAGTTCCAGAAAACTCGTTTGATGACTGGTGTGCCATTTCAATTTTAAATTTCATCTCATTGCAATGACAATGATTACAGATATCGAGAGTTTGCATTTTCAGTATTAACATCAATTCATCCGTGTGATGATGTGATAGTAATATTATGTATTTCCATTAATTTTGCAGATCCTCATTTACTTCACTGCGTAACGTAACCTTTAGAACCACATATGATAAAATGTGTTGGGACTCTTGGGAGGATGGTCTGTCCGTTTTCATACCGTCGTTGCCGAGCATGCGTCGGCAAGCGAGTCCACAATTTAAAAGTCAAATAGAAAATTAAATTGAACTTGAATGGGATTTGGCGAGGGATGCGTGAATTATCACCTTACATGGAACAGCACGCGTGGGACCGAAGGCCTAAAATGAGACTCGATTTGTATTTGAATAGTACATATTGGTGTATCAATCATTCGGGTTTAATAATTGTTAACGTTTAGCGGAAGCCGCCACGGCCAAACGTGTTTGGGATGGTGGTGTTGATGATTAGTTCTTGCATGGTTATAATGAGGTTAGCTGTGCAGGGGGCACAGGGGAGGGGTGTGGGCACTGGCACAGCCTTGGTTCTGTCACTGAGGGCGCTTTTGTTATGGGGGAGGGGGCATCGGTCTTACTCGGTAAATGAAATTTGAGAAAGCGTGGCCAAAGAATGTGTATATGGGAGGGGTTCGTGCCATCCTCTTTTCACATCTCCTTCCCCTGTCCGTTTCTCTCTCTCTCTCTCTCTCTCTCCCTCTCTCTCTCCCCTCACCATCCGATGGGGGTGCCCCAAGTCTCTGTAGCTACGTCGACAGGAGTGGGTGTGAAAGTATGATGTTTGAATGGTGGTAGCAACCATGAGTGGAATTGACGCCAGCTATTTTGCTGATTCAATTTTTATGCATGAAACAAATTGAGCGATGAATAATGCCTATTACGTCATTAGTCATCAATTTGAAGCTTTCTTCACTTCCACTTGCGATTTTATCAGCTTTGTGTATGTCTTCTGGTCTGTGTGTGGGCACTATATTTACTTGTACCTGTTTGTCTGAGTGCCAGTTTGATGGTATATGAACTATAAATGTTCAGATAAGAATAGTATTTAAACAAACTTATTAATATGTCATTTCCAACTTATACTTATCCTACCTGAGAATCGTATTGATTATTACAAAGTAGGTGTGTTTCTGTCCCGTGAGAAGTATAGACTGAAATAAAGAAAGCTTGGTCGATATGTGATTCTTTATTCCAATCTCTGTAAAACAAGAATTATGAATTATCTCTGAAATGTAATCAAATGTCTGTGTAACATAACAAACAATAATAGATGTAATCAACACCATTGATTAACAATTTATCTCTCTCTCTCTCTCTCCCTCTCTTTATTTTGCATATATCTCCGGTTCATCTTTGGCAATCGCTTCATTTGTTCCTCCTGTTTGTTCTACTTGATCTCGCTCTGTGATACACATCAACTCTTATAGGTAAGTGTCAAATGTAATAATTACATGTAAACATGCTCATTATTAACAAACTTGATTTTAATATATACGTGTTTGCTAACAAAGTAACATTTTATGTTATTCTCTCTTTGAGAATGCTAATACCGTAATGAGATACGACGGTGAGTATAAACTGTATGCTGAATAGACAGCACGGAGACAGGAACATGAACACAGAAATATGTTGATGATCTACTGCACAGAGGGTAATTTAATCAGGGTATCTATTTAATAAATGTTAGGCCATGTTTATGAAAGTTATATAAGAACTATCTCAAATTTACCTCTTGATGGCATGGTAAATTTGATAGTATTGGAATGCACTTCTCTACATTCTCTCTATAATGTTATTTAAATTCTATGTAGTTCCTAATTCGAAGGTAACGCGTCCTATGACTGTATATAAACAAAAGAGATAAAGAAAGGGGAGAATGAAGAGAGAGCCAGAGAAAGAGAGGAAGAGACAGTGAAGAAGGGAGAGAAAGAGGTTGAGAGAGAGTGAAGACGACATAGATAGAGAGAGAGAGAGAGAAAGAGAGAGAGAGAGAAAGAGGGAGAAAGAGCGAAGACGAGAGATAGATAGAAAGAGAGAGAGAGAGGGAGAGATAAAGAGAGAGAAAGAGCGAAGACGAGAGAGTGATAGAGAGAGAGAGAGAGAGAGATAGAGAGGGGGAAGGGGAGGGGGTCGAAAGCCCCTCAACAGGGAAGAGAGGAATGTGCAATTCATAAGTTATATTCTACTTTGCCAATTCAAATAATGACACACATAAAGGCATGGGTAAGACAAGAGGTTAATATTCCAACCGAGTAGCGTTATGCATGGAAGCCGAGCGGCGATTCAGTAGCTGTGGGAGCGAGTATCGTTATGTCAGCAATACTTCAGTGGCACGTGACCCCGAAATTTAATCGAGAAAGTCATCTTTAATATTGCAGTATCTACACAAACATGCGTCATATGATATTGCTACATGATCATGATCTGCATTCCGTTCTAACCATGCAAATATAAGATACTCTGCAACATTCATACAGCCTCCATTTTTTCAGCTTATCTGTTGCTTATAATACTTTCGGTTGCAACATTATCGTTCTCGTGTGATATAAAGATGGATTTCTTTTTGCGGTTATTTAGAATCAGGTGTTCACGTAATAAATAAATAAAATAAATAAATCATTATTGTAAAAATGTATCATAAAAATGTTTATTTATATTTTAGGGGGAAAATATCTATGACTAATAAGGGACATGATCATTACATAACTAGTAGTTAAACCCATATAAGTGTATTGGTTTTGTACAATTTTAAGTAATTATCTATTTACAATTATATATTATAATTTACTATCTTAAGATGCCGAGAATATTTGTTCTCTATGATACAAAAACCACATCACGTTCGAAATCAGTATACTTTATTATGATTAACATTCGTTTCTAAAGAATTGTCTTAAATTATTTGGAAAAAGGTATTCATAAATAAGAGTATTTTATACATTCGTTGTACATTTCTACATTCGTTCCGACATTTCAAACGACCATTCGTATTCGCTATATAACGAATTCCCCTACACACACCATAAAAATAGAATAAAAAAGGGGAAAAGATCATTACAACTGCTGTCACGTGACATGAATTGACTACTAGCCTTATATGAGCGTCTGTAGAAGCAAACCGTCGGCCCTCGCATGTTCGCCAGAGTAAATTGAATTAGACGCGTTTACCATAAGCATAATTTAACTGGGTCTCCAGTGATGTGCATAAAATATTTAAAGGCAAAATAACGAACTTGGCCGTCATTGCTGACATCGTATAGGGTATCTAATAAAAACAACGTGAATAATGTATAGCTAGCCTTCAGCGAATGAAAAGTATGCTTGCTTTACACAATTTGGTATCGAATGAAAGGCACAAATATCCTTCCCGACTAAAATTCTTAATTTCAAAAAGAAGTTGTTATGTTTTATTATGGCACATTTTACTGTTCAGTTGTTTAAATTATTATGATGCATTATAAATACCTCAACGTTTTCCTCATAATTTTATTAATACAACCGCATATATTTTCAAGAAATAATCTCAAGGGCGTTTTCAATTTCCTATTCTATCTCCTCTTGAAATCATGCTCAGATTATGTAATCTTTTAATTATCATATCCGCAAATTCCATGCAGTCTTTACTATATCGTATTTTAATTAAACATTGTTATTTGTATTGTAAATATTTGAATCAAATTCACTGTTTGGATACTAAAAATGTGTAAAGCTATACGGAGTAGGGGTTCATTTCAAATATAATTTGACGAACACGTCGATTGGTGTTTTTGTTGACACACCCTGTAATCAGTGGATATATTCTATTGACTCTCAACACCTGCAAATGTGCTGAGTTCAGATTTGATGGATACCCCGACATATCCATTGACAAAGTACTCTTCTAAGGAAGGATCACCAAGTTTGCAATGGTACCGGGGAGGCAATTTTGACTTAAAGGTTCGCATTTATTGAATTTAGCAAGAAAAGAGGAGTCCAGACACCATGAATATCATTTCAGAAACCTTTGCATTCATATATCGAAACGTGCAACCATGACGATGACATATTACGTAAAATGAACATAAGTTCTACCATGCAATACATTAGGGTGTTGAGATTGCTCTTGAGTTATTTCTAGAAAGTCTTCGTGATCGTATTCGGAATCATAATTCCAGTCCGTCGCATCGTGAACGGTATAGTTGAGGGAATAATTCCTAGCGTCCTTCCTTCAGTTATTTCCTTCTTTACATTTAGTTCATATTAATTTGACATGGGTGATTATGTGCATACATCTTTCATTGAAAACGTTTTTTCATTCCCTGTCTCTGTATACACTGTACGTGATATTCCCGTCTATTGTTGTCGTTATTGATAGCGCCATTTACTATTGAAATACCGAAGTAGAAAATTATACTTGACGTAAAGCATACTATTATAAGTGTAATACAATTATAATTTCGTTTTTGTCTTCATAATTGGTTCAACTGCCTCACAATGCATTAAGTTAAATTGAATAAACATCTCTGAATAATTTATATTATTAAATGTATTGTATTGTAATCCCTAAAATCGAAGAAAAAAACATTTCCTTTTCGTTATTTAATTTATAAAGCTTCATTGATGATTGCATCCAACCATCGAAGTGATAATCATAGACTGCTAAAATAATTATGTAAACCATGGTGAATCCATTAGAGTAACTCTCGCAGGCGCCATGTTGCTACTTCTCATCTTCCTATCATCCCGAGACAGCAAGTGTGACGTCACAACACATGTTAAACCGATAATCGCTACACCAATATGGCTTTAAACTTAAATCCATAAAGTCATTGCGCTAATATACATGCCTTGATAACTTTAAACCGCTGTAATCCAATGGCTACTCTAATTTGAGATAATGCGCTATTTTTTTCATCCAATACCCGCTTGTTTCAGTGCCGTTTTACTTATTGAGCATGTGGCAGCTAGATCATAATGAGGTCGTCCAAATACATCTCAACTATATAGCTCCACTAATAACATAGCATGCCTCTCAGCTTTACATTTAATCATGATATTGAGCTGCATTGTCATGCAATTATGTAGCCCACGTACTCATCAATGTTGCTTGTAGTATTGAGAAGAGCACGAATACCAAACAGAATTAAATGTAAACTATCAACAGTTCGAATATCATAATGCATATGAAATGCATTACTATGATTTTGTCTCGTCTCAGTAATTGGCATCACGTGCTGTTAATTCGATGTGTCTCATGATTGGTATAACAAAGAGAGACAAGTAGATTAACTCAGGCTATGTGATCGTGCTTTATCATTGTAGATTTTAGATCAGTAATAAACGATTTCATCGACTGAATCACTGACACCCACGTGATTTGCAGCAAACGTATGCGATCTGCATGAAGATGACTCCTCTTTAAACATTCAAATTAGAATTTCAAAAGGGGATTGCAACATCGTGGTGTTTTAGGCGTTTCGCATGCATTGACCGATAATGCGTGTTTCGTGTACTTAATGCCACCCAGTGTTGTTTGAACGATGCATTTCTGCTAATTGGAGCATTACTTTGACCTATGAACTCCCAGATTATCATGTGATAGGGGGAAATGATAAGAAGATCAGGAAATATACATTTATGCAGTCTCAATCATTCATCACCTCAAGTTCAAACGCTGTTTACACCTTTGAACTCCGATCACGTGACCAGAAGAAAAAAAAAACTTTGGAAATGAGGTGACATAAAGTCGCTTTATTCCCATATTAAAGTATCACCGTTAATTCGACAGAAAGTGAAGTTACAGCATCCCTTTTAGCCTGTAAAATAAGATATGAATGTCATAAAATGACGAGAAATGCTTTCACCCTCTCGCAAAGGGGAAAAATGGCGGGAGAATTTCGAGGTTTGGGGTGGTATAAATCATCACCGGATTCGGAGACCCATGTAATTAAGGAGAGAGCCCCGAGACGGTGGTATAAACAAACATCAGAATAGCAGTTGAGGAGCTTGTCAATGCAGATCGACTGATGAGCAAGGATGGCGTGGGCGGAGTAATCCAGGGACTAGGATGGGGGTGGTGGGGGGGAGGGGTCAGTATGTCTTAAACTCACCCCCTTTCAAATACCCTTTAGCTGTTGAAAACATAGTCTTGGAAGTCTTGGCGAAATGGAAAAGGGGTTGTAGCACTTTTAATTTTACAAGCCCCTATTATATTTTATATTAAAAGATAATCTTGAGGCCAGAAGCTGTAAGTTAAATTCATTTTCTATCAACTAGCTCTTTAAAATTGCCCTCAGTATTAAACAAAGACTTTAGCCAAGAGCGGCCATGTTGAAGCAGTTTGCCTGTATCGAGCCCCGTTCAAATTCACCTAAGGTATCAAAAAGGCACGCGTATAGCGTAAATCGGCATAGTCAGAGTTTATATGCGTATTTATATATATTTCTAAATATAACTAGCCCCTTTCAGTGTTGCCCTTAAATATAAAAATAGACAAGCTTTGATCGCCAGGGTAAAGGGGTTCAAGCAGTTTTTCTACCCACCCCCACCAAAAAAAAAGAAGAATTATTATAAATCTAATCCTGGACCAGTCATCAAAAAGGCATACCCAAAAGCGAAAGGGCGGGGGAGGGGGAGGGGTTAACCTTCATTAGCTAAACTCTACTACATTCATGAAGAAGAAAGAAAATCGCTGCAAACTCCCACACATCCTATCTGTCTTTCCAAGAACTCTGTTCTTATGATCTTAATGTCACAATCAACCAGGAGCATTCCTTTACCGACATAATTTCTTGAAAATCTTTACGATCTTGTTACCTTTAGGTAGGCTCTGGCAAATATAATCGAGACTTTCTACTTAGTTCAAAGTCCGAAACCCATACCCTATTCGGTGATAATTAAATTAGGGGTGAAAAAATGAGTTATGTTTACGTGTGTGTAGGACTGTATATAAGACAATAACGTCATCTTCAGTAGATGTGAACGAATCACTCATTCTCGACTGTGACGCAAACATGAATATACTGCCAAAGATGTGAATTGACAAAACATGGAACATGTACCAAGAGCAGCAGCTGAAGGTACCCTTATATAGCCCCACTTTGGGGTGCAAGTATACCCCCATTACCACTGATGCATTCATGGTGTGATGAAGGTGAAGCCTTTTACCAGTATTAGAAGATCAAGAATTTGATGAGGCCAAATACCAGTACCCTTTGCCTCTCTACGGGGTAAAAGCATAGCCCACTATACCATTGATGCATTTTACGGCTTTCTGGAGGAATTTATGAAAACCAAGATCCCGGAGGGGGAACTACAAGTACCCCTTTTACCATTGATAAATTTACGGCGCGATGAAGGGGATTGTGAGGCCAGGTACCGACGGAGGAACTATTATACCCCTAATTTCCCTAAGGGGTGCAGATATACACCCACTACTATTGATACATTCACGGCATAATGAAGGGAATTGTGAGGCCAGGAACCAAAGGGGGGTAACTAGTGTACCCCCTAGCGTCCCTTAGGGGTGCAGGTATACACCCATTGCATTCACGGCGTGTCGTAGGATGAAGCTAAACATCGCCATCGACGTCACAGTAGCATCACCAGTGATTTATCGTTAACCACGATACCCCGTGCGTTCTATAAACAAATGACAAGATCAGATATTGGGTTTATCTCTGTCACGGCACCGTAAGAATCATATATCTTGAACCCCGACTAAATTAAGTGGATTTGTAAACTCAAGTCAGTGATTAAGAGTGGCATTAATGTTTTCGGGAAGGACGCGGCTATGGTAGTCTTAAAACGCAAACAGTAAACACGGCGTTACTTAATCATCTCAAATGTTTTTAATTGTGTTTTGTTTTGTCAGTACGTATATTTATCGTTTTATCGAGTGCAGTCCTTGTTTTATTTCATTATATCAAAACTTTGTTATCGTCCTTCTGAAGGAGTGCACAGTCGTGAAGTACAACTAGGAAGCCAAAGGTTATTATGTTATTAAGCAAAAATATTAAGTGCTGGAATTCTAAGAGGACAAAGTTAAATGAAACAAGGTTGACTTTCCATGCTATCACACGATAAATGACAAACGAAAAGAAGATACCCGGATACATGTAATACGGAAGGGTAAACAATTATATTAGATGCACGTATATTGCATGCTAATATTATGGATGCTATTTATTTTAAGATTTTTTTCTTTTAATAATTTTCATAATGTTTCTTTTAACAATTTGCGTTTCTTTTTAAAAATTCGCATTGATTTCAACAAAATCGGTGTACTATAATGGATGAACACATAAAGGCTGTACACTTCCGTGCACAATTCCATTCAGTTTCACAAAAATATGTAGAACCCCGAGAGGTATAAAGAAAAAATACTGATCAGAAAGGTCGTTTGCTTGAACCACTGTATTATCGAAACAAAGGCATACAAAACATCAAAACATGTCAGACGTGCTATTTTGCGGCCAACTATTCGGTCGTTATATCACGAGTTATGATTGATTATTACTCGCTTGATTGTTTTGGACGAGATGAAATTGTTCTGTCCTTGCGACATCATGGATGTAAATTTACGGGCGGTATTAGGTCGTCTGCTTTTCGCGCGCTTTTGAATTTCATCGCGAGTGGAAACGAAAAGACGTTTTTGCTGTGATGTCATCTGTGTGTAGACTGCTTGGATTAAGGTGGTTGGATTTAGTGGAGATTTAGGTCAATGAGATATGTTCTGCGTCTTAAAGTCGGAAGGTTGATCCTTGCTGGCAGCCGACGTTTCCTAACGGTCCTATTTATACATAAAAGCAGCCTGATCCAAATCGCTCGAAGGCACTAAAAGTTGACGAAAACTCCATCGAAAGCGCTTGGAGTGTCACTGTTCAACTCATGAAAACAAGCACAATCATGATAAACATCGCTTAATTATAATCATTTATGCAAAATCCCCCGTAAAAAAATGTTTTACGAAGCAAACTTTAATAGAAAGGACGGAAATACAAACCAAATCAATGTCTCTCTTGACACACTATAATCCTTTTCAATAAACATTTCGAATATCATGTTTTGCAGGCACTACCAAAATGACCTATGTCAAATTAAAAAAGTAGTCACACGTCTCGTTACTAATTCACAACGAAATTAAATCTCTAAAACTGAACTCCCTTTTATGATTTCTTGGGCCCCATCCTTCCCTCCCAAATACCCTCCGTAAAATCTCGCGTAGCGTCTCGATTAGGAGATATTAAAAGGAGTTACCTGACAGAACGGTTCCTGTACTTCTTGGCGACATTCGGAGTGGCATAGGTAGACATTTGCAAAGTTGTTAAAAGTAGTTGAGGTATTTATTGAAAAGGAGCCCATCTGGTTGCATTCAAATATTTCATCAAGCCAATTAGATTGATTTAATCGTACGGTGGAAAATTGGTAGCGCAGTTAAGGGGATGGGTCACAAGGGATAATTCCCCCCTAATTAAATATCTAACAAAGAAGACGTAGGAGAGAGGGAAAGAGAGAGAGAGAGAGAGAGAAAGAGAGAGAGATAATGGAGAAAGAAACGAAAGAGAAAAACTTGAGAATGAGATGATATGACCCCCTTCTCCAACATCAGTCCCCAATCAATCGCTTTTCATTCACCGTGTCCCCCCCCCCCCACCCCCCCATTATGGTACCACACTGTGAACACTACTGCAAGTTGTACAGTGGAATGATGTGACCAACTCCATCTAGCCCCTGTGGTGTGTCTTCGGGGGCTACGTCATCCTTATGAGCAGATATCGAGAAAGACAGCGAGAGGGGATGAACCATTGAGAGATGAGACTCGGGGAACATAAATCTCCTCGACATAATTCAATCATGTTCCCCTTTCTCTCTAATAAGCTCCCGAGAGTTAAACCCCCATGCTTCCTCACAAATCCCTCTGTGACATTTAAGCAGGCCAGATGATGAAAGACATAACGAGATTGCCATGAAGACTAAGAACCAAAATGACGGAGTTACAGGGGGTGGCATGGGTAAAACCTGCCCCCCCCCCCACACCACTACACATGTCGAAAAAGAGAAACAATTTTGTAAAAGAAAGATGAAAGAGTTGAAGAAAAAAACATCATTATGATGATAGAACCCTCCCCCAAACCCTTTCATAATCGCCTGCCATATCAATTCCCATATTTCCATCCACCTTAAGAAAGGAAAAGGGAGAAAAGTAGATATTACAAGACCCTCTCCGACTCCCTCCCCTAATAGATAGAACTTTGTTTTGTACTTGAATCACCTAATACAAAGGGAAATGGAAAGTGAAAAGGAGATGATAGACCCCTCCTTCACCCAACCCCTAATCGATGTAGATTGTTGATTCGTAATCTATCAACTATTCTGTACTTTGTTCCTTTTGTACGTCAGAATCTTTTTTCATAGCTGTAAGTCCCTCTTTTTTTGTTTTACACCCCCCCCCCGTGAAAATCACATTATATTGTACTACCTCCTAAGTTAAGAAATTTGAGACTCATGGAATAGTAAGTAGGCCTATATAATAATAACAGTTTATGTAAGATAACAAAGTATATGTTTTCACAAATCTATGTACACGGGTGACATAACCTTTCATTTGGTTTGAATTGTGATTCATACTAACGGTTGAGAGAAAGAAATATATTTTTCCTTCATGTTAGTTACTTATAATTTGCGTTTGTTGTGAGGTAAAACAGTTTTGTCAGGGTATGAGCAAATAGAAACCCTTTTGTTTATGTTTTTGCTTTTTAAAGGCAGAATTAGAACGTTTTTTTTTAAAGATAATGCTTTCTTTTCATTTTTGTAGTCCTCTATTGTCAATAATACTCTATTTCTCTAGTATCATCTGCGTACGTAAAATATGTTTAATTTATTAAAGGAGAATCAATGACATACATGAATATTGCAACTATTTCGTTTGTTTGTAGTACCTTTAACTCAGATGCATGTAAATCTAGTTTTGTCAACCGACCATGCTGTCGCGCAATCGCAGACTCCATTCATAATTCTGGCTTGAGAAAATATACATCATCGAGCAAATATGAGCCAATTCAGTCACTTTTCAAGCATTTCATTCGCATGTACACGTGTCACATCCGACATTGTTAGCCGTCTGGTGTTTTTTGGAAAGGCAGGTGGTTTTATTTTATGTAAATTTCGATTTGGCGGGAAAGATTGTACTACGCGCGTTACGAAATACCCATGTGACAAGCTTCGCGTTTTGACATCCATGTCATTTCCAAGAATGGCAGAATCATTTTAAATGTTTGACTGGAAAACGGTTTGAGTAGGACTCACTTTTACTGCAAATATGGCCCGCCTTACTTATCCGGAATGCAAGTGTTTTGTTTAAAAGATGTCGGATAGAAAACACAATTAGAGGGGATCTCATGACTGCGAGTGAGTGTTTGTTCAGTCGCGGACCGCGCCGGATTCAGTAGAAGCCCGCCGGCGCAGCCTCCCGTCCGTATATCGGTGTTCTTCTTTTCTCCGTGATATGTGTTTCTCAGTTTCCGATTGAGATATCTCAAAACACTTATGTTCTCCCAGGAAATAAAGGATGGGGATGTTTTGAGGTAGCATGGTTGAAAAGAGACGGGGATGACTGGGCTGGGAGTAAACATCGGAGAAAATGATTTGAGTAAGAGTCCTAATGATGTTCTTTATAGCCCGATTGTAAATGCAAATTACCATGTCTTTTTCTTTCAACCTGTTCAATGTCTGCTTAATGAACCAACTAAATACATACATGTCTTGTTTTAAAAGCTTGTTCATCTTCTGTTCATGTACGAGCAACTAAGGATTGGCTTAATGTAGACCTTAATCATGATCAAAACATTGTACAATAATCACAATCTTCAACATTGTATCGCTTGTTTGCATGTTTGCTTTGCTGTAATTTCAACCACTGTAATATCTTTTTTTTTTTTAATTAATGGGCAATAATAGTTTGAACTTTATCTTCTTTTCGTTAATGATGTAACAAAGATGGTTTGTGACTTCAAACGTGTCTTAAATAATTACATTTAACATCATGAACATTGCTCCTTTTCAAGTAATGGACAATATTATTTCACTTTTACTTTTCTCTGTTTACAATAATGCCTATGTAACAAATATTTACAGCTCGTGTGCAATATTTTGACCTGAATTATCACCGTCCCGTGACTCTAATTTCAATTAGGACAATTTGAGGTATAAAAGCACGTCATTGTGAAACTGTCTCCGTTCTCATTTCTTCCATTCATCCGTAGATGAAGCGATTAGACTTGTGGTTTATGGTGATGACCATGTACAACCACACTGCATACATTACGCCTATACATTGCGAATAATGAAGCAGAAATTATTCATGTAGAGACCATCCTACACGATTTGGACTTTTTTTTGCTTCTTCCTTCGTTTTCCCAACGTATTCATTTGTGTCTTAATAAATCTCTTTTTACTTGACTACCAGTCGGTTAGGTCCTCTTTATAGATATATTCTTCTCTCTTTTAATATGTCTTTCTATCGCTGATTTTGTTAATCTCTTCTCTGTCTCTTCTCCCTCTCTCTCTCTTTCTCTCTCTGTGGATGTGTGTATCTCTCTGTTTATGTCGTGTTCTTTTTCTATTTCCATGTCATTTTTTACGCTTATATTCTTAATTCCTCTGACAGATTTTCTTTTATTGCCATTTCATTGTTGTTGTTCTCACTTCCCCTATCCGGCATTCTCCGTCTATTTCTCTCCTCCTTACTTTTTAGCCCCCCCCCCTCTCTCTCTCTCTCTCTCTCTCTCTCTATCTACATGATCACATTCTCACTCTCATTCAAACTGACTGTCTCTTCATCAGCTAGATTGGTGTACATTCTATATTTTAGTGACTTTAGTGACTTTACTCAGTTTTTTTTTTGCGTCATTCATCCATTCATTCCACCTCATTACTCGACCACGTTTCATGTGTAAGATCCACTACTTAGCTTTCTACTTAGAGGTGTATATCACCATAGGTCATATGAAACAGGTTAAGCAACTACCTCAGCCTTTTGGTCCTCGGGCAACTATCCGAGATTCGGTACCGCCCAATTAGGGATTTCCGACTGAATAGAAAGATTATCACCTTACATTCGATTCTTAAAAGTAGGCGATTAATTAACACTGAATTCGCAAATCTAGGACGTTTTTTTTCTCCTCGAAGCTGTATTTCCACATCAGGGATCAAGATTAGAGAGACCGGGGAGACAGAGGATGTGAGGTGATCTCAATACCCTGGGTGAAAGCCTTCTAATTAGGGTCTGCTATTTCAGTGTATTGATCTCTTCCAGGAGGCGATTCTTTACCATAATAATAGATCCATGACTCTCCCCTTGTCTTTGCTTACAACTTCACACTCAAAATTAAAGGTTAGTCAGATTATTCTAGTGTGTGCATTATCAGATGTAACCTCTACTGTTACACTGACTCTATTCCTTACATCAGCAACAATCAGTTTTACTACAAATGCCATTACGAACGGCTACGACCGCCGTACGAACGATTTTCAGACAATGGAAAAAACAGGGAGATTCGTACGAAATTATCGTACGAACGATAATTTTGTACGAATCTCCCTGTTTTTCCATTGTCTTCCCGAATTTCCATTGTCTGAAAATCGTTCGAACGGCGTTCGTAGCAGTTCGTAATGGCATTTGTGAGCGAGGCTTTAAGCAAATACTTTTCCTGGTTTGTTGTGGTCCAGTGGATAAGTCTTCGAACTGTGTACTACAGGGTGACGGTTCAAATCCCTGTCACAGCACTAAGGCTCTATAATCTACGCACTTTGCCACACTCCACCAGGTGAGGTTAATGGATACCTGGTAGGAATCAATTCCTTACAATGCTTAAGCGGTGTAATGGTAGGCAGGCATGCTCGGCTAAAGCCAGGGTAATAAAAAAGATGGTCAGGAGTTGCAATGTGCCAGACATAAACGCTATACATGACTAACTTCTACCATGCTCATTGCTGCCATTGTCCGCAATGGTATAGTCCAACGTATTGCAGACATTTCCTCTTGGGGTAGTTGCCCGCATGGGTTTACGGGATGGTGGACATAGCCACGTGTTTCACGTAGAATAAAGCTTTAAATGATGATCATCCACAGAACTTGTATGGCGACATTAATATGTTTGAAACATTTTAAGTCTCCTGCTCCTCCAATAGTCAAGGAAACAGGGTTAGGGTTGCAATTTGGTTTTTGTTAGCTTAAGTGTTAGGTTTAGGACTAGGGTTAATCATAATGTAGGACACAGGCTTACATGTAAGTTAGCAACTGAATAAGAAACTAACCGCGAAACAATCACCACCGGAGCATGTGTCGTAGAACCTACTCACCACCACGTGGTCAACAAACAAGTGTGACGTCATCGATCTAGAGTAGATGTCAACGTATCACAATGCGACCAATCGCTCTGACCTTTTTCACGGCTTTGTACTTCTTGATGGTGAGTTGTTCTTACACCTTGCTATACGTCAATCGTTTCTTATCCCGAACAATGCTCTAATTAGTTTATCCAATGCTGAGTAAACGTGAAAAGCTTGGCGCGTGAGACGTCGGGGTAAGGTGTCTTAAAAGCAGAAATAGATAATGGAAAATTAAAGACACATTTTAGGTCAGCATAATTCTAAATGTGTGTTTTTGTGTAAGTGTGTTCGTTTGTGTGTGTGTCTATGCTTATAATGGGAATGGTATTGGAATTTGAGTCTAGGCTTGTTTTCTCCAGATAAACATATGTTTTGTCTGTTTTCTCTCTTCTATTTTTAGTATAACTTAATCTCTATTAGAAAAATGCAAATAGTGCGCACAGTTTAAATGAATACTCATCTCACTTGCCTCACAGAAATATATTGGATACACAAAAATAATTCGCTAATCGTGTCCGTAGTTATCATAAACAATGAAAGGTGAATAAAAGTTCGATTTCATGTCTTTATTTATTAGTCAATGGTACATCAATACACGCATTATGTGTTTAGATGCAATTTCCCCAGGGGAGTCGGAACATTATTAGCCATGACAGGGTTAATTAGATAATGGAAAACATGATTATTGAAAACCAACAAAAAAAACGTGACATAATAATAATAATAATAATAATAGCCTAATAGTCCACTCCAAATTTTATTAAACCGAAACGTATACCGTAAAGTTCAAGGCTGTTACTTGTAATGTTATTACTTTTTAAACATATCATCTTTTGCTTACGGTTACAAAGCTAATATTTCACTGTGATGTGAATGTGATGTTGACCAAGGATTACACATTACAGCATGCATTTTCCTACGCCCAGACGATTTGATTTTCAAATTTACGTCAGAACAATCAGTTATTTCTGCATCATCTGAAGCATGTTATTAAACAGTGTTTTTGGGGTTGTTGCTATTTGAGTTTTGTTTCAAAGGCTGCATTGACTACTTAAAAACTTAGTGAAACAGCGCTTTCCGGTTTAGGCATTAATCATGTTTATTTAGTTTTTCAAATGATGTAGGTGGTGTATGTTTTTGCGGACTTGTATTTGAGTACGAGCTGAATGCTTATTGTACCCATGCTTTACTTTTATTCTCTATTTTTAAGTTACATTTTCTCTCAAAATAATGCGAGAAGTATTATTCTTGACAAAATAGTTCATAAATAGTGTATTAACAAAGTTTTGTTTGTAGACTTCTGATTTAGTACATAGCACGAACCCCCCCCCCCTCGAACCGAATTAAATGTTGCGTTTAACACTCCTACCGTCTATTTTAAAATATATCCACAGCAAAAAAAGGGTGACGAAAAAGAAATATTCGGCTAAACAAACATAACAATTTATCTATAAAAAGTATCAAACAGGAGATTTTGTTTGCAGACTAGCGATGTAGTACCGGTAAGAGAAGTACATATTTGGTCAAATGTTTACTCGGAATATCTTTTCCCTAAGAGGTATATATCTTGGGGGATAAAAAACATGATACGAGGTTGTTATCCATGAAGGTATCCCTGTTCATCTCTTAATATTGTCCAAGTATTGGACGAATTTGGATGGATTGGCACGAGCTGCGTGAGATTTGAGCAAATATTACGGAGCACTTGATAAAGCATGGGCAGATAATTGCGGAACCGCCTCAATGACAATCTCAATACCAGTAAACCTTGGTGAGCAGGCTATATTTGATGAACAGTCTAATAATTCAGCTTTCATCTTTCTTTCATCTTTTTTAAAATTAAATTTTGATTGTTGTTTGTTTGTCTCCTGGCCTTTTTTCGAGTCAAAAAAAAAATCGGTGATTTTTATGCTAAGGCGATTATTGCAAGAAGTAGAGGGGAAAGGGACAGTAGATAAAGAGCCGTATAGATACAGAGATAGAGTGGGACGGAGGAAGAGAGAGAGAGAGGGAGAAAAGAAAGAGAGGAGAAAGAGAGAGAGGGAGAGAGAGAGAGAGAGAGGGAGAGAGCGAGAGGGAGAAGATAGGGGAGAGGGGAAAGAGAGAGAGAGAGAGAGAGAGAGAGAGAGAGAATGGCTGAGGTGCAAACATGAAGGATAGTTGTGAGAATGGAGGCGTAGAATGAATTGATATAAGCGAGACAACCTCAAACATGTCAGAAACACAAACCAATTCATTTAAAAACAGCGCTATGTGCATGACCATCATTAACCAAGCATTTCTATTTTTGTACATTTATTTTTTACATTCTTTATCTCACACTCATATTGCAGTCTCCTCTGCTAGACTAGGCCCTGAGCTATCATAGCTTATCTATATTTGCAGGCGGCACCAAGAAACGTCTTCCTGATATGTTATAAAACAAAATTGGAGGAAAATCGTCTTATTTGCTCATCACACTAAAATGTGTGTTCACTGGGACTAGCTCATCTTCAAGGGGCTTTCTTCGGCTTAGCAAAGAGAATTTGATGTCTTCTATCATTTTCTGAATTCAGTTGTCAGCTCCGGAATTTCCTTGCCGGTTGCTAGTTTGTGTTGGCATACTGGCAGCCAACCGAGAAATGGGCTCGTCTTGCGATCAGACAGCCAGTCAGCGCCCCCGCCTCACATTTGTTTCTTATATCATTTCTTTATAAAAAGCGTGATACATATTCAGGAAAACAAATATCTTACCTTTAGCTTTAAAGGTTTTGTACACAATAATAAAAAAATTTGTAACTAAAGTGGCTTTTTGATAAAAAGAATTGGTACTATTTCTCTCCCCCTAAGATTCTTAAAGGAGGCGATTTTCGTATCAATACTTATTGAACACAGGGAGATATTTCGAATCGTCGATTACAAGAGACTCATACGGAAAGCAAATCTGTCATTCACAACCAAGAAGGCATTTCTGATGATTATTACTGTAATCGGAGCATTGTTTCTTTTAAACGGTACTTTGCATTGAAATTTGACCGGTATTGTAATACAATTAGCAAAACATTATTTCTTTTTAAAGTTAGGAAAAGTTTCGCGCGGTGGAAATGTGATTTTAAATCATACATGATAAAGGTCATGAATTAGCGTTTTAATCGGTCTTTGGGGACTTTGAATGAAAGTATCCGTACATGTTTGTTTCAAACCGTAGCAGAAAAAACACAATTTTTGGTATTTTCGCTATAATAAGTAAAAGAACAAAATGAAATGTGCTATATAAACGCGCCCATATCCATTTGTTTAGTAGGCGCGTGGGAGACGTTAACGATTTGTCTAAACGGTTTCGAAACACGATGCCATGAAATGGATGTGTGTTATGGCAACCTACACCTTCTTTGTCAATATAACCCGATACAATGCCCAATTCAGCCTTTTTAGCGCTTGGAAATTACAGAAAATGGTATAAAAGGGGGAATAAATTGAGAATTTTCACATTCTTTTAATGTCAGCTTGGGAAGAAATCATAGTAGACCCCCTGAAAATTAATGCTCTCCCAATGCATTATTATTATTATAAATATACCTATGACAAGAAATTGTTTAAAAAAATTGATCAAACTTTCATACCACATGATTTTATGTGTGTGTATATAATGTGTGTAGTTCCATATACCCATTTCTATGTATAGTACGTGTGGTATGCAGCACGATAAGCCTAAGCCAATTTCACGCCGTTCTAATGATACCTAAACTTCATAGTATACACAATTTCCTCTCTACTACAAAAAAAAAAATCCTTTCCAAATAACTTGTAGGGGCCTACACGATTTTTTTTTTTATGTAACTGCACAACGAGTACTCATCTTTATCCCTAAACCCCCATCGGCCAGAGAACGCATTACGACGAAAACGACAGAATCTAGCCGGATATCGATACTTATTGTAATCATGAGAAATTTACGGCAATCGAGGAAGATGTTTTCCCGCCCTTTCCTCCGATGTCCACGAATGTGATCCTTGTTTGTTGATGCTGCGTTCAGACTGCTCATGTTTCAATGAGGCTACACGTCTCTTCTTGATATCAATATTCATGTGAATGAGGAGGCTTACAATGCTACTTGTCCAGTGAGAACGGTGATTTGATTAAAAAGATTAACGATTAAAGGTTAAAGATGATTTGTGAACGTCAAGACCTTAGTGTATAATTATGTACCATTGTCCAGTTGACCTACTCCACAATTGGCATGAAACATATACCTCTTTGAGTAAGAATCTTTATCATTGAACTCTTGTAATTCCTCTGTTGTCAAACGTCCTCTAAAATAAATAGGCCTATATATACCCTGGTCGTGTAATGAAAACCTGTTGTTGACAATTTTATTTTTAGATTATATTAAAATTAAACTACCTGGATTCGCTCATACCTTCTGGCATATTCTACACACGAATTCTGTACTATATTTTATCCGCATGCGCTATAGTATTGGAACCGTAGATACAATAAAAAATGTAAGTCATGATTGGAATACGTCTTACATATGCAGATGTCATTCTAAAAATAGATCTTCTATTACTGTCGCAGCGCAGAAAGTCACGTCTTTTAAAATTGTCAGCATGTTACAAACCGAACTGTGGAATTCGAGCAACACGATGATGGTCATTTTTCATTTTCGTATGTGTATAAATTGCTCATCGACATCGAATACATGGGTAACAATTGACTAACAAACCATCTTATATTGATATTTTAGTGTAATAATAGTGTAATAATAATAACATTAATATACATTACGGCTAAACAACATAAAAAACAATAATATTATTAATGATGATGGTGAAGTTGTTAATACAAATTATAAAAATTAAGTAATTATAATTTGTGTGGTAATGATACCACCACTATTAATAATAGTACAAAATAATGATTAATAATAATAATAACAATAATAAATAATAAAAAATGTACATGTACATTTTCTTTTAAACCATAACGCACTATATTCAATCAAAAATCGACAGCCTTGCACGTAATGGATAACGAAAGGAATCATGATGATGAACATTTGCATGCGTTTGTATTTATTAAAAAAAGTAATCTTGAAATAGCGCGATCTGTCTGACACGGCATTTCATTTTGAGATCCCTTGAAAGCTTGCAGAAAATGATTTCCAACCAGGCATGTCCTTCAGATGGGAAGAAGATAATATTCACAGCCTTTACATTGCAGTTAAAGAGAAAGTTGAGTTCTGGGAAGAGGTGAAAAATAATTTGTGAGCGTTATCATTGTTATTATGCAAGTTTGGAAAAACATCAGATAAAACGTGTTCCCTGAAAAGCATGGCTCTTCAAATGCCTTCATATTCTAAATATTTCGTGTAACATTGTAAAAATCGGGACGGATTTTTACGCCACGTGTTCGTGTAGTCCCGTATTCATCTTTCTGTGTACAGTGCTTGTAACTTTACCAAGACTGGGCCAAATTTCGTATCATTTTGATGATTCCAGCACCTTGCAATATACACGAATACTTATATGCTAGATGATCAACCTTTTCAGGTCGATTTCACATCGTTTCTTTCACAATGCAATCGCATGACCAGAACTCAACTTTAAGTACTTTTAAACAAAAAATCGATTTCATTCGTACAT
This sequence comes from Strongylocentrotus droebachiensis, assembly GCA_035222895.1. NCBI lineage: Eukaryota > Metazoa > Echinodermata > Echinoidea > Camarodonta > Strongylocentrotidae > Strongylocentrotus > Strongylocentrotus droebachiensis. The sequence goes on along the minus strand of JAVYIG010001696.1, from coordinate 132,763 downwards.
CACATTTTGACATGAATCAGAAACCTGAAAGCGAAAGGTCACTTATGTTTTCCAATCAATCGTGCATTCTTGACGATTTAAAGCGACATATTTCAATTTGCTAGAATTTCCTTTCACACGGAGAAGGTGAGGAGGATGCGATGATAGGCACTCGAGTAGGGACAAAAGTGAGGATAGAAAAAAGAGTGATTTGATGGAAAGCACAGGAAATGCATCCATATAATGTGGAAGTATTTTTCCTGAATTATGCAGTTCATGGTTAGCTTCCTGTCATCGTCTAAATGATATACTCTAGAGCGGCAAATTCAGATTATTTTCTTGTCAAATATGTATGAAGCCTAAAATGGGGGAATCGATTGAATTGCATTCTTACCATGCGTTTAATGTAGAGTTAATGTTACGCTGTAAGAAGTGATGGGTAAGGATTGTCATACATGGTTGTAATCATATACTCCAGAATGAATACTTTTTGCTCAGTTTGTAGTAAATAAATAATGGTCGTGATTTTGGGCAGGACATTATCCAGGTATGGCTTATAGAGATTCGCAACCGTTTTTAGGAGAAAAATGATCCTTACGGATGGCATCTTCTTTTTACCCAATATTTGTGTCAGTGTTTAAAGGAACAACTATGGTTAGTGGGAGAGGGATGGGGCAGTGTTTGTATTTGTATGTCTGGGGGGGGGGGGGGGAGGGGGGGCAGCATCACGTTTCTTCCACCCGGCCACTTATACCGTCCTCGAATCGACAACCCGGCATAGATACTACTCTTAATTGCCAGCTATTAACTCATGTTTGCTTCTGGCACTGTCACTTCGCAGATACCATCATTCTCCCCGCGCTTTCCTTTGCCGTTACTGGATGGATACTCTCATACCACCAAAGTGATTGGGCAAACTTCAAACCTTTCAACGAAATCAAACAAACCTTTGTCAATGTACACATCCCATTCATAGCGCCGACGATAAGTCATCCCCATTTGTGATATGCTTATTGTTCTATATCAGCAAAATTATATCTCGGTGGAATGGGTTATTGTGATTTAGAGTGGAAGTAATGCTTGTTTAGGGAAAAGTGAGATAAAAAAATGGATCGCATATCTTGATTTGAAGTGTATATTTGAGTATTATTCTGCTAATGTGTTGACTTTTTTGGGATATACTGTTAAAAAAAAACGATATTGATGTAACTGTACTATTTCTACATCTGCACTTACAATTACAGCAACCATTATCAGAATTATCGTTTCTGCTTCTACTATTACTACTACCCATACCCCTATACACCCCTACCCCCCTAAAAAAGGGGGAAAACACACACACCGCGTATGTGCCACCCTGTTCAACAGGTCTAGCTGAGCTAATGATCACGACTACTACTAATACTATTTCAAACTTGAACAAGAACGCAAAAAAACCCTTTTTTCGCAGGGACATTAATCTAGCTACTTTATACTCAAAAAGATGAACTTTCCTTGCGAAAATCTTAAAATGGAACGCACAGAGGTATTCCTTTTTTAATTTGTAGGCTGCGTTTAGATACCCTAATTCTATTGTACTCAGAAAGGCACTTAACTCATCGACTGATCTGATTACAAGATAAAGAGAGCAACGCAAAAATATAAAGAACTAACGTGTTCGTATGTTAATCAGTTTAAACACGAAACAAACAAACTGCAAGAAAAGACGGATTTAATAAAATGAGGTCGCAGAGCTACATTCAAAAGCTCTCTCCGTGTTGAAAGCGTCCTTGCATTGTAGAATGTAATAATAAAGAATGTACCTTAAATTGGGTTACTGTGTTTCCATTATATGTTTTACATTACAGTCTGTTTTTATACAGGCTGACACAGCGAACAGAGCGAAAAAGCTATTTGCAAGTCGTAGTACATTCTTTGGTTACGTTGAAAACGCACGGGTACAAAAAGAAGAGATCTACGGTAGATGTCGAACTAGCATCTTAAAATCGCATCATTTAAAGACCGTCAATACTACTGGGCCAGAAGGGATTAGACCACACAGCGAGGTCACTGACAGGTGGCTATCTCATTAACTCAGCTCTCAACTAACATAAGAAAAAGAGGATCATGGGGGACCAACAGGCACCGATTAGGAAGTTTTCTATATAGAGAGGGAGCAAGTAGCTACAAGTAGGACAGTGGGGCTTTAAGAGTAAAGATGAGCAATGTGCTGTAAAATAAATATGTGTCTTAGGAAATTAAGTTGTAACACGATCGGAACTATTTTCAAAAAATCAATCCAAGGGCACTTTTAATACCCTTTTGTATGTCCCATAGAAATCATGTTCGGATTAAATAAAACTTCATTTTCATGTTCTCATATTTTAGAAGGCGACGCACAAGGCTACCAAAATTGCCTTATGTTGAGTTTTTGAACGTAGCTTAATCGTCTTATATTTCAAGTATCAAGTATCAAGTATCAAGTTTATTTGTCTTCCAGAAAACACATGTGACAAAATATAATAGAGTATAATCATAACGGTACAATGTAGAATAAAGAAAGACGAGGAGACCTTGGTTGAAGCACAGCTTGTAAGGTTAAGGCCCCTCAGATTATGTGACAAAGATAACTGATAACTGATTCATATTTAGATGTAAGAGGAATAATGTTTGCGATGTTCTTAAATGTACTGAGTATAAATCACTTAAGCATAAAGAAAGAGACTACGTTTACGATATGGGATATCAGCGGTGTATATGTTACTTTGCGGAAGAGTTAAAAACCAATAGCCCTCTATCCGGTTCCTTGCATGATTTAACTTTGAAACTGAAACTTCCTATAGAATTCCCTTTTCTCAAGGAGAACTTTGCTGTTTAATATATTTCCTTATTTTTGTACACTTAAAGACAGCCCGACCCCAGATATAACGTTTTAACGGGAAGCGTATTTCTCATACTTCATTTCATCTGTTTTAAATCATGATCTACCAAAACCTTCTAGACAAAGTATAATTTTCACCTGGTAAGTATTTCATTTTTCTTTTTCATCTCAGAAACACTTTATACCTTGTAACGAACCCTCCCATCATATCATTTCCTTACCCCTCTCTCCCTCTCCTCCTCTCTTTCTATTTTTCTCACTTCCTTTCTTTCTCTCTTTTCTACACCCTACCCCTCTCACTCTCTCTTCTCAACTCATCTCTCCGTCTCTCTTTCTCTCTCATTCTCTCTCCCTCTCTCTCTCTCCTCTTTCTCTCCCTATCTATCACTTTCTCTCTCTTTTACTACTTCACTCTCTCTCTCTCTCTTTTGTTCTCTCTTTCTCTCTATCTCTCTCCCTCCTTTTTCTTCAGTTCTCTCTATACCTCCTCCTCCTCTCTTTACTCATACTCCCTCTCCTCTCCCTACCTCCCCCACCTCATCAGTTTCCATCGCGACCATCATACTCCAATCGTTGCAAATATGATTGTGACAGAAGTGGGCCCGGGAGCAACCCCTTCAAATTGCTGGGGTCGCTTTCTCATCACGAACTCACAACAATAGAGTGGAGTGTCTATTTGCAGGCGATACCTATCTCTACACGCTATATTTTAAAGGCTCCCCCCCCCCTCCTCCTTCCCACCCGCAGAAGGTCTTAAGTCCTGAATTTTGTAATAATGGCAACAGGTATGTATACCATTTTCGCCAATTCTGCTCCATCGATTTCAATGGATAATGGCCAAGGTTATTGAAATTGCCTGACGTTTATTGTTGTTAAGTCTATGCGACTATGTTACAATGAACTTTCTAGTGCAATCACAATCAGAATCCGAAAAAGATGGGAACTTAATACTATGGATAAACATTATTTCTAAAGAAAGTCTAATTACAACAGTGATTAACGTAATTATCCTCTCATGTTAGGTAAATTTGACTTGTATCAACTAAAAATATATGTAAATAACAGAGAGGCATACATGTACATACGACGTTTTGTTGGTGACATTCTGAAGCAAATACTGAATTGCCAGTTTAATCGATACTTTGCTTCAGGTGAATGCTACTGGAATTGCTTGTTAAAGTGCTTCACATTTTTTATGAAAGGAAATGCATGGCTGCACGACATACAAGTTCATCCAAACTCAGATCTTATCATTGAACCAGAGAATAGATCTATGTTTTTAATAGTTTTGGAGAATATGTGTATTTTTGAAGTTTCTCTTAGCCTCTTTTTATATGGTTCTTTTGATGTTCCGACATCACATGCTTCAGTCACAATAGCTCCGAGCTTCATATCGTCATATGATAGGAAAACGAATGTAAAGACTTTCGAGAAATCAACCGAAGACAATAGCCTTTATTGGGTCACATTTTAAGATGTTGCGAACTTGACGATGACATATACAATAATCCGAACATGATTTCTGAAGGCGATACAGTAGGGCATTGAAGTTGGTTTCTCGGAAGTTGTTGGGATGATCTTAGGTTAGGTTTAGGGTTAGTGTTTGGTTTGATTTACTGCTTAGTCCAGGGATGAAGTTAATGATTCGGTTAGTGCAGTATATCGACATTGGAGCAACAATGTCCCCGGAGTATAAATAATATACTTGGGGGGCGTTTCACAAAACTTGTCATCAGTGACAAATGACAGTTTTGGTTATAAGCTATACTAAAAATTCTTGCTTCTGATTGGTTATCGACAGATTTGTCACTGATTTTTGTCGTTTGTCATTGAAAAAAGGGCTTTGTGAAACGGGGCCCCGGCCCATTCAGGATGAGTATATTAGATCGACATGATATGGAGTGTTGAAGCCCACTGAGGGTATTTATATTGATCACACGTTTCATGTACCGCGTGTACAGCGACCCCAAAGTGCATGCTCTGTGACAACTGGGCATTGATCTATAACGAGCGTTTAGGATTGGCGTAGCGAGGGGTCAAACAATATATTGAGGGGCACTGGTGTCATGGGGTAGGGGTCACCGAACTCATTAAATGGATAAAGTGGGGAAAACATGGCAATCGAATGAAGGGAGGGTGTATGTTTTATTATGTTTCCCTCACCCTCTGCGTCTTTACTCTGTCTTCTTCTAGATGTTGTTTCTAATCATTTTGCCATTCAGTCGGGGGGGGGGGGGCGAGTCCCATGCACCCTTTCAGCTACGCCTTTGGCGTTCATTTTGAAATATAACTACGTCAAAAAGTATAACAATGAGGTAATTAGACGCCACTCGAATAACAATCAGTTCGTGAGCTAGTTATGTCATAATTATCTATTTTTTAAATATTTATTTCTCATTGGTTTCTCTTTCTTTTCCTTGTTATGTGTTCTTGCATTTGTTTATGCCTCTTTGAAGGTTTTTTTTCTTCTCCCCGACGTTGATATGCCTCGAAAAATATGACCCGTTAATAACATTTCAGAACAGATCGAGTTAAAAACAAAATTCTCTTCTAAACATAGATTGCTTTAAATCGCTATTTTTTAATTTCGTTCTCGAACCTGTTACTAAGCCAAAGTGACCCAATAATTGTCATGCTTTTAACACCACTTTATCGGAAAGAATAGGAAGTTTTAAAATGATTTTCACCTTTAACAGGACTCAACCTTCTGTATAAAGGTCACATCATCCAGAGTTATTGACCTTTATATATCATTTCATGTAAATGCAACACAATCCGATAAAGTAGAATACACGACCGTGCATTCATTTTTCATTAGCCATTTCCACTTTTATACTGAGCCTACGGGTAAAAGTTTAACGCTAGCAACACGTAGAAGGAAATGTATGACCATCGAATGTAATATTCCCCTACAGCAATCCATTTGATTAAATTATCTCAACACTTTTATTCGCATGGACTTTTTACGCGCCTTTTTTTTCTTTACTTTTTCTTTTTTCAGTTACGTTCTTCATTTAGGTTTATGTGTTACACTGCCCAAAGCTCTGTATATCGGTTCTCCACCAATATCGAGTCGGCTGGCGCCGGGGGCTACAGAGGACAGAGGTCCCTACTTGTCTATGCCTTCGGCCATGTTGGTAGCAATCGGAGAGATGTAGGGGGAGGGATGGAGAGAAAAGAGGGATGATGAAAGTGATATAGAGAGAAATATGTATGAACTTTGTACAGAGAGATACAGAAAATAATAGAGAGAGGGGGTGGTGGCTGATGAACGGAGCCATTGGCAGAGCCTTTCAGAGACAGACAAACATATCAAATAATAGAAAGACAGATAAAATATGGTAGGGAAAAGCAAATAGTAGAAAATAGACAAATAGAAAGAAGGCCATTTTGTCTACATGTATATCATTGTATTACGATCTGAACACTATTTATCAACACCTGTAGTTGTGTGCTTTTTTAACAGGTGGATCAGTTATTATATCAATTTGTGAAATTTTTGTGCGTGCCGTTTAGTTTTAAAAATACGTTTACTAAAGACAAAAATCAATGGAAATAACAATTAGTTCACTGCACAGTGTAATAAATGTTAAATAGGCACAACAATGATTATTGAGTTGGTATGATTATAATCAAAACTCCAAATCATTTTAAATGATTATATTCAGATAGTTGGGTTCTTCTTGAGTTTGAACAATAATGTAGTACTTTAGTTTTTGCTTATTTGCCCCTACTTCTGCCACTCAGCCCCTCCCCCCTCTCTCTCTCCCCTGTCTGTATTTCTGTCTCTCTGTCTCTCTCTCTCTCTTCTGTCTCTGTCTGTCTGTCTCATTTTCTCTCTGTCTCTCTCCCTCTCTCTGTCTCTCTCTCTCTCTCTTCTGTCTCTGTCTGTCTGTCTCATTTTCTCTCTGTCTCTCTCTCTCTCTCTTCTATCTCTGTCTGTCTGTCTCTCTGTCTCATTTTCTCTCTGTCTCTGTCTCTCTGTCTCTCTCTTTCTCTCTCTCTCTCTCTCTCTCTCTCTCTCTCTCTCTCTCCCTGTCTTCTGTCATCTGTATCATTATCTCTGTCCTTCCACCTGTACGTATGCTACCCATACAACTTTGGCCTATTTATTCTTGTCAAATGGCGAATCCTTTTCATTCTTTCCAACACCACTTCATATCCCAAAAGGGATAATAGCTGCCATATATCACTCCACCCTTACTATCACATCCCATGTCGGCCCGGTGCACGCATAAGCCACGCGACGGACAGACCAGTCGATAATCATAATCGTGAAAGTCGTAAGGATCGATCAATAGTGTTGTTTATTAAATTAGCCCGATGGTTGGACGACTGGTTATATTGATACTGGCTGCCGAATGGGCTCTGGTAGGCTACGGTATGCCATCTGGACCAGTGGGAGGCCCATCGATCCACGAATGTTCCTCTTTTTCCCTCGGATGTTTTAGTAGACAGCCCACATTCAGATGTTGGTCATGTGACTTCATGCAGAGCCAAGGCGTAAAGGGGGGGGGGGTATAATCCACCCACGCCTATTTTTAAGTCAATGTGGTATACTTAAGTTACACACAATTGTGCCGCCTTCTACAATCCTTGGTCCACCCATGCTTACGATGATACATCATTCATTTTTGGCTGATATTTCTTTTGATCAACTGGCCCTCCGTCCAAAATTCCCCGATTACGAGCCCACCCCTGACCTAGAATATGTTATTGTTGGTCATTTGGGTGTAAACTCATATATATGCAAAGAAAGTTAAGGGTACATGCAAATGTTATCTTCAAACGGTCTACCTTCCAAAGTGTTCACTTACAGTCCATTTTCATTTAGCTACATTATCTTGTTTCAATACTGACTCTACCTAGACTTGTTCATCTACTCCTGCGAGTCGACTGAACTTAACTCATAAACCCAATAACACGTCATTCCAGGAGTCGCTGATTTTTACTTCTTCTACGAAACCGTTTGACGCAACACTTGCATGTCAAATGAAACCGCTTGCTTACTGGACGGCGCGACGGCGGCGGGGTTGGTTTGTTCTCTGTGTGCGCCCATCCAACCAAATCAACGTCGCACTTGAACAACGTCCAAATAATCACCATGATTGTCACCCGATCCCGTCAAATCATCATCATCCCCCCGCCCGCAGGAATATAGATGACTTATTATCTGTTTGGATAAGCATCATATCAAATATAAGTGCCAAAAATTGAAAGGGAATTAATCCGCTAATTTCCTCTCATGGCCACACAGGCGCCCCTGGCTGCTTTTTTTTCCTCTACCAGTTTCGTCGAAATTTATTCATTGAAAAACAGAAGAGTTTTACACAATCATTTCATATAACATTTAAGTGTTAAAATGAATAAAACACCGTGTTTTAACGTGTCAGAAGAGACTTTGACTAAGACATACATGTTTTGTATTTTTCTTTGCATTTTTCTACTACGATCGCGTACTAATAAACAGCCGACAGTCGCTTATCTGTTTATAGACAATGTTCACTTATGTTGATTTTATTAACTTTTTTTGCCTCTGTAAGGTCACCTTAGATGTCGGTGTACTATTCCGTTTCCTGTTTAGTCTGATTGCTTTATTTCTCGACGGCTGCTGAAATTAGTCCTGCTTTATCAATCAAAGTAGACTGAGTTAGTATATTTACAACTGCCGCCTGGTTCGTTGTTTGATTGAACATGAAAGCAGCATTGAGAAGCCCTGTTGAATTCACTCCTCTTTGTCAAAGAACATTCGCTATCCATCTAATTTTGTTTTTGAAAGAATACAAACTCAGATAACGCCACACTGTGGCGCCAGAGAGAATCCTTCTCACAGCGGTGACATAGTCTCCTATGCGAAGGGGTGAGTAACATCAAATTAGTACATACCAATAGTTAAACATTTAACCGAACATATAGGTGTAATTTATAAATCAGAACAAGTGAATAGAAACATGTGGATATAGATAGATGATGACATTCATTTAGTGTTAACACTACAAGCATGGTGCTCATGGCTTCTGAATTTAAACAAATTTTGCATTCCGTCTCACACCTTAGAGGAAAAAAAAAACAGCAGTCTCATTTCACTGAGCTATTGTACGACAGATTGGCAGGTGCGTAGGTGTAAGCTGGACCGATTTCCTTGTGTTATATTTGACGGATACCATACAAGGCGTACGGAATCAGTAGACAAAAGGTGAGAAATGGTTTACATGAATAGCTATACATACTTTAAACGTGTTTTTCTTGTCTTCTTCACACAAATAGAAACATTCGATAATATGTTTTTCTCGATTTCTTTATAATCTTCAGCATCAGTTTGTAATCTATCTGAGCCAAAAGAAGTTAATACGATGTTGCGCAATGCTTTTGTCTTCTCGCATCTCAGCTTCTTATAAAGCGTAAACACCATATCACATTCTAGTTAATGTTTTTCCATTATTTATGCAACATCATGTTATTCTATTTCGTTTTGAACAGTTCGATAATAATCAAGGAATTGCGCCACGGGAATCAGCTGGAGGTATTGTAGATACATTAGAGCACGGAATGTCTTATTTAGACGCAGAAGAAAATGTAGTATATTAAATTTAACGATCATTTTATACATTCTCCCTTTGGACTTGCCATTGTAATTGCAGTATTTATTCAAGGGCTATAACATAACGTTGTTCAAAGTAATTCAATAAACGATCGAGCAAGTGGCTGTTAGTATAAAGGCCGAAGGTTAGAGATACAGGGCGCTATGATATTCAAATAAATTCGACATGCACAAGGACACATTCAGGGGTGGATCCAGGACATTGTTTAAAGGTAAAGACCAGTATTGGCAACGCCCCAATTTCAAAAAATGAAATGGAAGCTCTCATTACCAATCATGTGAAAGAATATGTTTTGACTAATACATGATGATAAAAAATTTGCCGGGAAACCGCCTACTAATTCATATATTTGGTAAATTTATTTCTCTCATGGTCTGGTGAGAGAGATAGGGTAGTCCCATATACATCTTTCTGTGTATAGTGCTTGTAACTTTACGAAGAATGAGCCAAATTTCTTATCATTTTGATGATTCCAGAACCTTGCAGATGCTAGATGCTAGATGATCGACCTTTTCTGATCGATTCCACAACGTTTCTTTCACAATGCAATCGCATGACCATTACTGGTCTTTACCTTTAAAGGGGCGTGGATGCAGTTTTGATATTATTTCCCTATTTCCGACGGATAGAAGAAAGGTGTTTATTATATTAGTTAATTTAACAAAAACACCTAACGAGACAAGTAAAAACAGGTTGGCACACTGTATCTCTGTGTACTTTTTGAGTGACACTAAAAGAAGTCGGAACAAATTATTTGTACTTCGGCATGCATGGTAATTAAAAGGAGCACTGACCTGTGTTGCCGCCCCCTTAATCAGCTAATGGCTACATTAAATAAATGACACTGATATGGAAAAGAACATCGTTCAATATTATTCAAAAACAAGTAAACGGAATTTATTTTTGTTTTCTTCTCTCGATTTTCTACAGTGAATATAAACCAGAAATCGATGTCAATGTTAGCGCCGAAGGCTTGAAAATGTTGGCTGTTATTCTTATGATGTCTGACGAAAACCTTGGGAATCAATGTTCGGGGGAAGTAAAGGAAGACAGACAAAAACTGATAATTGCTAATGTTCAACAATATCAAACTAGAGGGCAGCACTTTCAAATAGATAAACTGATATATGGAAAGTATTAAAAAGGGAAGTGAAACAAAGACGTCCTTGAAAACGGAAAAAAAGTATCGACTTCCCTTAACGTGTTTTTTGACATGAAACTGTATCTAACGCCAGAGTATGATTGAATTATTCACAAATAGTCATGTAAAGACACAAAAAGTAAAAAAAAAAAAAAAAAAAAAGTTCTCATCAGCCTGTGTAGCCCCCTCCCTTTTTCATCCGGTAGACTTATTTCGAAAGATTAGCCTAAAGATAAATTTAAAAAATAATTCGAACGAAACCAACATTATGAAAGGTAATATCACATGAAAAAAACATTTTCACTAACCTTTCCTTATTCGACCTTTGCTCCGATGGCAACATTTAATTGATTAGGCTTTATTTCATTCAAGATGTAAGGTTAGGGTTTCAAGAGGGTGAGAAGTTAGGTTTAAAGCCCCTCTGCACTAGTTTGGCCAGAAGGAATTATACCTCCCTGCATGGTCAACCGACAGGTGGTTATCTTAAAATCAGCTCTCAATTAAAATAAGAAAAGGGAGATCATGGGGGACCAATGGTCACCGATTAGGCATTGTTTGCTATATAGAGGGCGCAAGTAGCTATAAGAAGTGCAGTGGGCTTTAAGATAGGGGTACGGTATAGTTGGGCCTCGGAGTGAAGTAAGGAATTCGCTTAGTGTAGGAAGGTAACCGAGGAGCAATTGTCGTGTGTCGACAACGTTTTTTTTTTAATGGAAATTTGGTATCATTTCTTTGACCGAGGAAGAGCTCGACTAGTGCATTGACGTCCCTGAACATCACGGCATCATGCTGGTTGATCGCGATGGACTCGCATGCAAATATTTGACCAGAGATAGTAATATTGGGCCAAATGCAATAAATTCACCGCGTGTGTGTGCCATTTGGGAATGGCAGACATTTATCGAGAATTTGTATAATTTTCTCGCATTTTTCCCCCTGCATCCTTTCTCTCTCTCTCTCTCTCTCTCTCTCTCTCTCTCATTGTATCTCTTTTTGTGTCTACCACTGTCTCTGTCTCTGTTTATCTGTCCCCGTCTCTCTCACTCTATTTTTTCTCTTTCTCTCTCTTTCTTTCTCTTTCTGTTTTTCCCTTTCCCTCTCTCTATCTATCTGTGTCTCTACCCCTCTCTCTCTTCCTTTCATCTATCCCGTTCTGGTTCTCCGTATTACTATAACTCTCCGATTCCTTATACATGTATTACATGTCTTCTCTCCATCTCTTCCTCCTCTCTCTCCCTCCCCCTCTCTCTCTCTCTCTCTCTCTCTCCCTCACTACCCCCTCTCTTTCTCTCTCTCTCTCTCTCTCTCTCCCTCTCTCCCTCTCTCTCGCATCATGGACACCATCACTTTACCATCATCATCATCTTTGTCTCTTCCATCTGCCGTCCCATCGGATCACCTGTGCTATTTACTTTGCGACGATCACTGATTTTTTCTTCTCCCTCGCTAGAAATATCTCGCGTTCGAACAATCATTGATGCTTTTTATTCATTTCTCTGCAGTCCCTACAGACTCTCACCTGTGTGCAGACATAGTCCCAGATCCATATATGAACCCTTACACTACATCATAGATGATATCATGCTTTGATATAGAACATATTTTGCGAAAGAAAGAGAGGGTCCGTTATTTTAGATTTTCTCCTGTAGGCCTATTGCTACTATGATTTCTATGAAAACATTTTATTTTGTGTAATTATTAAGTTATAAGCCATTATGATGAGCGATATTGATAAATATGATGCAATTTTAAATCATAGTTATTGTTTAATGAACAGTACCATTTTACATGTTTCATTATATAGGGGTAAACGTAGTGGCCGGTATTTAAAGGAAGCAAATAATTTGATGAATTATCTGATAACCTCATACATATAAACGGTTTTTGGAGTCCAGCTGTTTATTTAAAAAAAAATCAAATGCTTGATATGACCACCGTACATTTGCTCATCACAAACTCTCACGTTCACATCGCCACTGACAAAGTTGTCACGCAAAGCATGATGGGAATCAACTGCGATGCAATGCATTAGATGCGTAGCGATAAAATAGAAGAGACGCAAGCGAAATTACAACATATTTGAGCTATCGATTTGCACTTCGGCGTGGAGGGGGCGGGGGGTCACGTGGTTTGATTTTCAAATGATGTATCCCTCTATGCCCTGAGCTACACACTGAGGAAAAGTTGATGTTCTTGAAACGTCATTGACACGTCTGAGTAAATGCCATGCATCATGACACATAAGGTCTCGAGCGTGTATGGGACGTCGGAAAACGAATATTGTTTAAAGATTTGAACAACCGAAGAATGAAGCCTGAACATTTGATTTTGGAGATATCAAGGTGGTGAATTCCCATTTTTATTTTAGATATCAATCTCTCGTTTTAGTTCCTTTCAGCCCTTTTTTGTTACATGTCCTGTGAAAAGAGGCAATAATGTTGTGAATATTTTTAGCACAGATTCGTAGAAGTGTAGACTCTTTGCCTTCCCTGTTTGAACCCCGACATTCTAACTTCAGTTGTCTTAGACACATCCATAAACATCCTTAAGGCCTAAGAAAGCCATATTCTTTATAGTACATGTCGTGTGTATGCATGTGTCGCTTGAGTCTTAGGGGTTGTATGCGTTCTCACCTCTTTCTATGAACCGAATAATGAACAAATTATGCCGGTCTGAGCTTGGGGAAATAAGCACATTGGTGAGGGAAGAATAATTACATGTCTTCCACCTACCCTATCAGGCTTATTTTACGAAGGCAGCATTATGAAACACACACACACTCACCCACACAATCACCCACACCAACGAAGAGAGATAGAGATAGAGAGAGAGAGAGAGAGAGAGAACACTTGGTTATTACATTATCTGTAATAATTCAGGTAGCGAAGGTTTTTCCTGCTCTGCACATTCTGATCAATTTACATAGTCAAGCTACATTGTAGCAACAAAAGCTTGAATGTTTATTTTATTTTTTAGTTAAAAAGAAAGAGAATGCGAAATGTTCAAAATATATAGGGAAAGTGACGACTACATAAAAGATAAAATATACATATCATTTAAAGTTCAGCACTTACAATTTCATCACTATCACTTAAAGTTCTTTATAATTAATACATGTGTGTACTTACAAGGTGTTTGAAAGAAAAAAACTTATTACTGAGGAATCGGAGGGTTGTATATTTAACTAACTTCACTCAGAATACATGAAGAATATTTAAGGAATATCATGATTTTTAAACAAAATAGAACGCTCAATTTGTTTCAAAACGTTTGTATCAATGCAGTTTTCTCTCCATCTCTTCCTCTCTCTCTCTCTCTCTCTCTCTCTCTCTCTCTCTCTCTCTCTATCTCTTTCTTTCTGTTCTCATCTTTACACTCATGTCCAATATCTCTCTTCCCTCTGCCCCCTCACTGCCATTCTCCCCTCCTCACTCTCTATCTCTCTCTCTCTTTCTCTGCTCTATATCCTACCCTTCCCTTCCTTATTCACCACCACCCCATCTCCCTCTCTCCCCCCCTCTCTCTCTCTCTCTCTCTCTCTCTCTCTCTCTCTCTCTCTCCATCTCCCTCTCTCCCCCTCTTTCTCTTTTTCCCCCTCTCTCTCTCCCTCTCTCATCACACAGCTGATAATCAACCATCCATGTTTACCTGTCTGTACTTATAGCAAATGAGAAAGGACACCTGTCCATGGAGTTTATGATGCATTGGTGACGTCATTTGTCTAGTGGATGTAATTGATAACGCTATTTATTGCATTTAAAAGAGTACTCATTGCTATCTTCGTTTGCTCTTTGGAACTCCTAAAGCGAGTAATATGTCATGTTAGGATCGTTGACAAATTGAGAGCATACCATCGTTCTGCTTTTATTTCAAATTATTTGGCGCGTTCTTTTAGCAATCTATCCTGATGAGAAGTTATTTGGGATGAAGCAGAAAATCATAGAAACGGATAAATGAAAGTTTAAACAAATGATAAGAAGTATGTTATGTTTGAATGTTATTGTTGGTTAACTTTCCAACAACTCTCACATTTGTTTGTTCACTGAAGATGTTGAGACATTAAAAAAAAGATAACATTTTCACCTTGCTTCTCAGTCACCTTCTCAGATCTCCCGGCAGTATATATTTTACTCAAGATAATGGATAGCATGTCGATATATATTTCCTTAAATAGAGAAGCCCTTCCTAAGATTGACAAAAGTAATACATTTGAGTACTTTGAGTACGGAGGAGGAAAAAAGGACAGCGCCACATTACATCCTATATATTCGCTGATGTCGTCATGTTATATCACAACTCTTTCAACACAGTCGTTGCTGCTATTGTGTTTTTTAAAACATTTTTCTATTGAAAATGATAACAGAAAAAGGTTGTGTTTGTCTCTCGTTCAGTTACCTTGAATCGTGGGCGTAACCTAGGGGAACGGGGGTTTCGCCCCCGATTGATAGCCGAAATAATGCGAAAATTGAAGAGAGAGAGGAAGAAAGAAGAGGGTAATAACAACATGGAAAGGAAAACACTTGACCCCCTCGCACACCCTCCACCTTGTCAATAGTCAACTTCTCTTACATTTTCATCCACCTACATCTAAGTAAGAATGGTGCCCCCTCCCTAAATAGTGTGCCCTTACGCCATCTCGATCGATGGCTTAAATAAATTAACTGTAGCTTATCTTTCTAAATCTAAAAAATACACGTAATCATATAAAGGACCTAAATGTATCGGACTATAATTAAATTCTTATTCAAGGCCCATTTCGAAACAATGACCTTCTTTCTTTCTTTTATCTACGATGAATTCAATGTCAAATTTGGATTGACTAATGTCATTGACACCGCGGGCAGAGAGAGTGGAGGGGGGGGGGGGCTAGGAACGTGCACCTGTTTATGATAGCAGCATGAGAATAATGAGTGAGAATCTATTTAAATTATTCAGGTGGTTAATAACGTAGGCGGTGCGTTCAAGTGGAGGCTAATATTCTCAAGATATTTCCCCACTTGCAGAGTCATGATATTAGAAATTGATATTGAAGAATATAGGCACCTTTTGAACGTTGTCATTACTATTTATAGTTTAATAATACGATATTGTCTATTTATTAATGGAACTAAGATTTTCTTTTAGTTTGTTTATCATTGAGATTTATGTCAGTCATTGGTCTTCCTTGTGTTTCTTATTAATTCGTCGTTTTTTTTTTTTAGTTCCATTGTTTTTTGCATCTCTAGGCTCTAGTATCTCTACTAAAACTGTTTTTATATTTTCCCCAGCTCATCTATTCTCTCTCACGTCCTTCCTCCTGATCGTACCCCCTCCCCCCTCTCTCGTTTCTAACCTCATTCTCTCTTTATTTGTCTTTATCTTTCTCTATTATTCTTTCTATTTTCGAATTATCCGCTATCTTTCTCGTCTGTCTTTCAAATTTTTTCGTTGACAAAGGATATATGCCTAGCGATAAAATTATCAAAAAAACTTAAATAAAAAAGCTAAACCTCATGCACATTCACAACTTTGCCATCATAGTGGCATCATTTTGTCATGTTAACTCCATCCACACAACTACATGAAAATAATGACAAAATATATTCTTTGTTTTTATCAATAATCATGAATATTATATTCCATTAAAATCACGTGATATTGCAATTGATAAATATACAACCTGTTGGAATTCACATCATGAACACAGTACGTTATTGGCTTAAACCTACAGTACGGAACACTCCCAATCCAACACACAACATGCACAAGCGGTAAGTTGATATCTACTGAAGTCGGGCGACAGCTCAGCGGCTGTGAAAGGCCCTAGGGTATAAAACATACCCAATAAACCTCTCTCTTTCTCTCGTCTTCACCACAACCTGTAGATATATCCTGTGTCTATAGTATTGAGGGGGATTGTCAATTCAATATGTTTACCGATTTTTAGTACGATGAAGTTATTAAAGATATTGTGGTGTTTCCATATTATGAGAGTAATTTTCAAACGTGAGTTTTTGTATGGATGAGAAGGGGTCTGATAGTGCCCCCCTCATTTTCATGCCACCGACAGTGTGTTCTATATTTGTTATGTGTTCATAGTTGATATGCCTCACCCTACCTTTAAATCCTAAAAGTTGATGGATTTTTTTAGTATAATGGGAATACATCGGTTATCATTGGTTATCATTGGTTATCAATGTAAAATGTCACATTGATACACTTGAATGTGTATGTTTGCAAAGAATTTGATGAAATAGAAATCAATAAATCAATTATCATTTATTATCAAGTTATCACTGTGGTTTTTTAGGCCTGCCATGGTCACAATAATCATCACCGCAGTTCATACTTCATCCTTTCTGTCTGTTAATTTGTCTTTAAATCTCATTACATCCGAACAACTTAATAACAAGGGATTTATTCCAATAACTATATTTATCCTTTCCTAGTCGCCTCATGATTATATCCCGACTGGTGGTGTTCTATTATTACTTTTCAAAGCGTGCTTTGACATTCATAAGGTGCATATTCCTGACCGAGTCAATAGAACTGATTAGGATTCCTTAGGATATTTTATTACCATGTCTCGTAGCTTTTCGTGTCAGGATTAGCTCGTGTCATTTTAATCCCGTTCTCGTGTCGAACTTTTGTGATGCTTTACAGATGATATGACGTAAAATGGTATTCCTAATAACGCATTTGCTATCATATTTACAACCCTTTCAGAATTTTAGCATAATTATTACACGCCTTTGCTGCCCCTTCCAACAGGATATTACCCTCCCATCACCCCCATCTTACATAAGACGCCCCTTCAGCTTCCTTATCCTCAATTACCTTACACTCTATAAAAACTGAATTTTAAATCACTATTTAAAAGGGCCGAGGAGTGACCACTTTTTCAAAATGGTAGATACACACTTTGAACATGCTGGATCCAACATTAAAAATGTTGAATAGCAGGTTAAACGTATCAATCTGACATTTTGAAAGAATGGTCACTCCTCGGCTCTTTTGAATGGTGATATTAACATTTCAGTTTGTTGAGTGTAATACAGCCCTATCCAACACAATCGTATTCCTACGCTCGACACCCCCCCCCCTCCCCCTCATCCTCATCACCATATTACACCCCTCCAACACTCCTCCTCCTCCTCCTCCTAAAGTAACATCACGTCCCAGTTCTGAGTCAGGCAATTATTGCTCCACGCCGGGCCGGATATTGGCGTTGGCCCCCGCTAGTCACACAGTGCATATCCTTAACCCCTGAGGAAGACTGACTTGTAAAACTAAACGGTCTGGGATTTGACTTTGGTCTTCAGTTCAGGTGTTACCAGGATGAGCGTCTCTCATCTTTATTTGTTGTTTTTAAAAAGAGTGCAATCCTCCCCGAAATCCTATATATATTGTGTGATGGAATGTTCCCTCCAAATGTCTATTTATCTCGGGGATTTAGCATGTTTAGAGAATGAAGTGTCTTAGGGTAGAATTCATAATTTGAAGGCTTGGTTCCAACCGCTTGTCAAATATGTCTTCGTTGGTTTCTAATGATATGTGATGAAGTTTCCTTGTTATTTTCAATTAATTCACTGCATGCTGACATCTTATTCGTCACCTTCCTTAGAGACTTTGGTGGAAAGCGCTTTATGAAAACCGTTTTATTATTATCATTGTTCCTCTATAGGGTAAATCAGAGATTTCGTTCAGAATGGTGAATTTGTTTACGGTTAAACATGGCTCCACACGCCTTCGAGAAATGAAGTTCATAGAGGGAAAGAAACAGACCTTGAAAAGAAAAGACAGAAAAGAAATGAGAAGCATCTAGGATAGATAAAGAAAATTGAATTTAACAAGGAGAAGAAGAAGGAGGAAAAAGAACGAAGAGATCTTGATTTCGTCAACAAAAACAGAAGACAATAACATGTCTCACGACTGACATAGACGGCGAGTTGGGGAAGGTTCCGACATTCCACTTTACATTTTCTTCAAAGTTCCAACTAATGATATCGCGTGTCACACTAGACCCTATCTGTGACAAGTTGAGTCAATTTTCTTAGAACACTCAACGAATTGTTATCTACAGCTGAATGCTGCAGCACGACCCACACGTTTACACGCATCGCAAACTGCAGACGATAACAGCGGCAAGTCTTGTGGCGGCACGGCGTGCACGTTGAGCCCTGTCAAAGTTACTCGATGATTTCATCAAAAGGTAAATACTTGTCCACAACTCGAGATAGTGAGTGCCTCTTCTTTCCTCTGGTTTACTAACATCTTGGGCGTCTATCCGCTGATGAGGAAAGTTGGAGATTATCACGGCCTGCTGGACTTTGTCACGAGCTCTTAATGTAGGCACATAAAAGTGACGTAGTATAGTATCACAATGGACAGCTTTCTCATAGCAGAGATAAGAGTTGAACGGGAAGGTGTTGCCCACGAGGACCTTTTACCGGTTTCCCTGTTTGTCAGTTTTTATCAAATAGAACCTAATGATAAAACATAGAAGTGGAATAAAGAAGCGACAATTATTCTTTACTAAGTCTTAGAGGACATTTTTTTAAATTCCCAGGAAATAAAGAGAAGAAGGGTCTTGAAACAGATGAAATTTGAACTTTTAAATGTGACATTAAAATGGTGTAGGTGTTAACACAATCAGCAGAATCGAAGGATTGATATGAAAATATTCATTATACAAATAAAATTGTTTTTATTTTAATGTTTTTTGTTTACAATAAATACAAATGATGTGTTTGCTTGGTTAGTTTATTCATAGTATACTGATAATTTTCATGTGGCGCATGTCGTAACAATGTAATGAATATCAGTTATAATTCCAGATTCCATATTCAAAAGCATATATTACTGCTAAGAAGGAATTCCAAGAAAGACCTATATAGCAACTGTCAGCACACCACTATCATTACCAGTAATGGAAGGTTATTAATTAGAATCTGAATTTGCTGCCCGAGTCTAACCAGCAAATGAAGCCCCACTCAGAAAGAGATGTATCTTTTGAAAGATTATTCCAAAATCCATTATAAGTGTAATTTTCTTTCGGATTATACATTTCGAGGAAAAAAAAAACGTCCGCCATTATAAATACATTGATGATGTTGATCTCAGGAGGTTAGATACAGGTCAAGATGGCTTTTGCTGGGTGCGTGCAGGGTGATGTCTTTATGCATAAACAGACCTTAATGCATCCTCGATAAACCGCCCTTAACAAAAAGATACTCTAAATATGATCGTGCCGCAGAATTGGGTAGGGGGGGGGGGGGGGTAAGGTGTGAGTAATGGCTAACAAAATAATTTCAAAGATGTTCATAGTCAAAAAGAAAATGCGGTATGATTTTTTTCTTTAAGTAAACATTTAGAACCGTATAACGATCATGAACGGTGACGTTTTGTTGGGGCTTAATTGGTTTGATGGGGGTATCTGTCTTACTTAATGGATGAAATACGAAATAACAGGCAATCGAGAAAGGGTATAACCATATGAAACATATTTTTAATTGATCAGTTTGATGAATTAACTGATCTATTTATTTAAAACACTCTCCCTAATCCTTTCCATTCCTTTCTCTCCTTTTCTTGCTTCAAAATTCGACTAGAAAGGACATGTATCCTTAAATTGAATTGAAATTGTGTACTTAAAACTACTTTTGCAGCCTTGGGGTGATATAAACACATTAATAGCAAATTAAAACACGAATTACTCATTAAAATAAATGCCCCGTGCCCTTGCAGGGCTACGCCACGATAGTACAGCGTAGAGAGCACCCTAACTCAACAAACAACATAGTCACAGACTGTGTATAGTCCAGACTTTCATCACGCACGAACCCGGTTCGATCCCAAGCCCGGGCTACTAAGCCGCCCTAACCCGAGTGATGAAAGCATTTGTTCTGATTAGAAAGCGTTATAGGAATCTTACTGACTGATGAGTTGTCCGCCATGTTCTTTTAGCTAACAAGATTGATTTACTCAAACGAGTTTCGATTAACGTCCCGTCTTTTACGTCATAACGCCCATGAGGGCATAGTCTCGAGCTAATCAGGCTCCAGACCCAACGAGCAAGGAATAAAATGCAACGATTCATACAAATGGACTTGCTTGTATAGATTTAAGTAAACATGTTACTAATCTGCACCATATTATGTCATTATTCGTATTCAGAAATCAACTTTAAAAAACTAATGTAAACTATTAAGGCCGTGCTAAACTGTGGAAGAGATGGAGAGTTGAGAAAAACACCACCATGTATTCGGATTTTGAAGAAGTGGCAATTATTCAACTATGACATTTTTGTCTAGATTATGAATACAATTTAGGTATTAATCGAATTTAAAGACGAAAAAGAATTTTACCTTTTTTGGAAACTTGGAGTCTCTGATTCTCTCCTTCCGTTTCATCCCTTTTACGACGTTACCTCAGTAAATACAGTGATTACAAACGAAGTGAGAGGGCGTCATTTGAGGACTGGAGACTAGTTTGTAATTGTGTGTGTGTACATAGTCAAGAAGCAGTCAAATAAGCTGGAAATACTAGCAGAACGAGGTCCAAATAGTAATATCAATCTACTGTTCCAAATATACACAAGTGGAGACAGTGTTATTGGATTGATAATGAATACTTAGCGGACAGGGGTTTTAATGAAACTTCTTCGGGTGAAACACTATCCATTTCAATTTTGACACTATTATTGTATAACTCGGTTCCAGCTGATTATTGCTAATGTGTGACCGTGATATACATGAGTAGTGGCCTACATAATAATTAGCTTTATAACATTGAACAAACAATTCCATGAGCTAGAGATTGTTATCCAAATTAGTGATACGTCGAGGATTTTATTTGTGTCTGACTAGAATGTTCAGCTTGTTAAGATTATAATTTAGTCAGAAAATTTGATTGACAATAGCATTTCTATGCAGAGTTTCTAAAACAAAAACAAATGCCGTTACCTTTGCACTTATGCAAACACATCATAACTGTGCACTTATTACTCTAGCAGTCTGCAATACAGCTCCTACTATTATTCATAACTTGATTAACAACCTTTCGAACGTGAACACACAATTTCGTGAAAAATTTACTCTTGTGTTAGATAATTTGCAAAAGGCCATGAAGAAAAAGAAAACGTCCTTCAATAATGTATGACTCATTTGCACCCCTAAAATGAACAACACGTCTTCTCGACAATGTTCGGCAAAAAACATGAAAAAGCGTGAATTATGCGGGCAACGAACTCTTGAACTGCTGAGAAATATTTTCTTATACCTTGAACATCGCTTGAGCAACATGTCTTCCCGACAATGTTCGGCAAAAAACATGAAAAAGCGTGAATTATGCGGGCAACGAACTCTTGAACTGCTGAGAAATATTTTCTTATACCTTGAACATCGCTTGAGGCCCGGTCACACAGCCTTTCGCGTCTGTATCGCGGGTAAAATTTCGCGATTTTTTTTTGCTCGCGGTTGCCCGTGGTGGAAAATGTGCAAAATTGGCTTACCCGCGGTTTACCCGTGGTATGCCCGCGGAACAGACGCCGGCGACTGTTCCGCGTCCTTATCGCGGGTGAAGCGCGGCGGTACCGCGGCCTACCACGCTTACACGCGGTACACACGCTAATGCACGTGATAACAACGCGGTACAGACGCGGAACAAACGTGCTATGACCGTGCTCCACCCGCGATTACCCGCTAAAATTTCGCGTCCAATTCCGCGTGTAACCACGTCTTAACCGCGGCCGTAGCACGTCCTAGCACGTTCGTTCCGCGTCTGTACCGCGTCTTTACCGCGTGTGTACCACGTGTACCACGTGTACCGCCCGCGATTACCCGCGGTCTAAATTTTTGGGCAGCCCAAAACTTTTTCGCGCGGCCAACCGCGTGTGAATTTCTTACCGCGTGTAACGACGGGTAAAGTACGGCTGTATCGCGTCTTTATCGCGACCTCAAAGCGTCCAACAGCGTCTGCTTCACGGGCAGAAATTTTTGGCCGTGATTCGGCCGCGATACGCCCGTGGAGGGCTGTGTGACCGGGCCTTAAGCCAAGGGAATGCTGTGTGTCGCCGTTTATGTCAAGCTAATGAATCTAATGAATAACAAGTGAAATAATGGCGGATGGATATTGTAGGCCTCAATCGATATCCTATTGTATATGACTGATGCGTTTAATTTATTTGACCTTGACATTTTCTTAGAGTCATTGGCGACAGTTTTATTGACGGGTTATGTTCATTATTGGTCTGCCTCTTGTGTGTCAATCATCCACAAATAAGTCCATGCATGAGAAGAAAAGACTTCAAACAGTTTCTCTTCAAATAGTTAATTACGCGAGGAACATTGGGAGGTCTTTTCTTGAGTTTTAAAGTGTTATTCAGTGTTATTCATAACCTGCGTCAATATAATTCTGCATGGACATACCTACATGTATAATGATGGCTTTTGGGGTCTTGCACCTATCATTTTTGCTTTAGTTAATAATATTACTAACACCCCATCATTGCCATCATTATCATCATTATTATCATACATATCATCATCATCATCATCATCGCCATTATCATAATCATCATCTTCATCGCTGTCATCATCAACGTCTCCATCTGTTTTTATTAGTAATATCATCATCAGCGTCATCATCGTTTTCATTATTCCCATCATCAAAACCATATCTCTTGTATCATTGATTCATTTTGTTGAAGTTGATTTTACTACATTTTTTTTTTAGAGAGAATGGTATTAAAGTTCTGTAGTAGAATCTGTGGTTACAATAACAGCAGTAACACCAGAAGCTGCGATATTTCTTTTCTACGAAATTCATAGTAATCCATAAAATGCCCGCCTCTACTTATCGACTTTTACTCGAAATATATATATATATATATATATATATATATAATATATATATATCAATTCAATGACCACGAATTGGACAGTGTATAATTCCTCTTATCTCCTCTACTCAATACGTGACAATACCTCTTCCAACCTCTTCCAAGTCAATCGTGAAAGAATTATTACCGAGGTTAAATTTATTCAGCCAAAGTCGATACATTTGGAGAAAAAACATCGGTAAAATAAGTGTATAAAAACTTCTCTGAAACACGTACATCCCGTTTCACAACTCCAAGAATAACTGTTTACAATTCTCCTTCAATAATTCAATTTGCCATGTCATATAAACACATGGCCTTGCAGTAGTAATATTGATGCCGCATGATCGATTGAATTTGTGGTACGTGAAGGCTATGGTATTGTTGATTAAATTCGATGCAAATATGCAAAGAATAATTCATATTGTTACATACTTTTCAATCAAACACTGTTTGAGGAAGTGAAAAGCAATAGAAATATGCTTCCCTTCTCCTTTTCTCTCTCCCCCTCTCTCTCTCTCCCTCCCTCTCTCTTACAAACACACACACATTCCTTTTGTACCTGTCTTCCTCATCAAATTTCCTTATACAGTCACCACATCATTACCTTTTATTTTCAATTGTCTTATAGTTGGTCTTATTCATTTTTTGTAAATTCACTTTCGCGTGAAAATACAGGCACCAGCCTGCTCTTACAGTGAATATCACGTGTATTCCACACCAGACTCTTTCGTATCGTATGTTCGCCCCCGTCTAACCCTCTACCCGGCTACTCTATCACCCGATACTACCGGCGTGTGTCCCTTCCACCATTGCCACCGGTAATGGCCATCCCTGCACGCGTTAAATCAATGGCCACCTGTTCAAAGCTTCTTATCATTGCAGATCCGGCTGAGAATCCCAAGCACAGGCGGCTTCACTGCTTCCACCACTGCAAGAAGATCTACCCAGTAATGATTCACGCAGACCAAGTACTAATTAGACCACTGAATGATTCATAATGTGGTCATCGAGTCAGTGGCCAAATGTCTTTTTCTGTCTGATGACATATGACAGATCGATTTCATAATTAACGAAGTTTTCAAGGAACTCCATCGTGTTTTATTGAAGGAGGAAGTGTGCGGTTGAGAGATATGAAGAACATTGCAGGTGCGCACGGCGCGTTGCGTAAATCAATTAAGCAACTGTGTTTGAAAATGGCCTTTTACGGCACGCGCGCCACACTCCTGTTCATTATTGATCGATTTATCGATTCTTCGATCAGGCAGAGGACGGTTTTAGGCTGCTCTAGGCAAACTTTAATAAAGACCGTGATTCGTCACACTCAGAGTTAGATAGGAAGGCATGGGCTTTTCGTCAAAGTGTCACTTTCTTTTCGCAACTCTCTTTCTCAGAACTGTTGACAGGGGCGATTCAGTCGACGGAGATGTTTGTAGCTAAGAAACTATCATGTATCAAACAACGTATTCTCTTTCTGCCGCATAAATCCTTAGGCTACCATGCAATGGCGTTACTAATCCTTTTCTCGGAAACTGGTCATTCACTGTAGATGTAGTACTACGTCGAAACACCCGCTTAACAGACCATAAACGTTCGTCATTTGGGTCAATATTTCTGTTCTTGTAATCTTTCTTCCACATCAAATGTAAAAACTTTCTTAATCTTTCATGTGTTTTGTTTTTGTACCATTATTAGAAACTTCAGTGTTATCATTAGTAGATGTGAAGTTACTCTATGTGTATATAGTCAAATCTGCTTTAGTGACCACCTGTCTACAAGGACCACAGTTTTTGTTTCCCTCGAAAATGGTTTCTCATTGAAACATGTACTAAAAGAACCTGTTTACAAAGACCACCTGTCTATAAAGACCACTTTTGTGTTTCCCTTGGGCGGTCGCTGTAGACAGGTTTGACTATATACCCTTTCCCATAACGTTCCTTTACCGTGTACGGCACCTGTTCCATGACGATTTCTCCCTGACCAACCACCGACCAAATGTCTTACTTCTGACCTTGACCAGACACTATACCTAACCCTAACCCTATATCCTTTAAAGCCCTAATGCACTACTTATAGCTACTTGCGCCCTCTATATAGCAAACAATGCATTATCGGTGGCTGTTGGTCCCCCATTTTTTTCTTATGTTAATTGAGAGCTGATTTGATGAGATAACCACCTGTCAGTGACCTTGCAGGGAGGTCTAATTCCCCTGGCCAAACTAGTACAGACGGGCTTTAACCTAAAACTCGTCTGCAACTCTCACTTTTATCCTATATCATTGACAGAGTGGGTCCCAGAACAGTTGTTAAATCACCTTCTCTTCATAAACAATCAATAAATGACTCTCCAAAATCTGAACATTGATATCGACTTTCGTAACAATTTTTCAGAAACATGATCAGAAAGACTTTCGGAAAATCAGACTCAGGCAATTTAAATAGCCTTCTACATTAATGTACAGTGCAAACATTACAGGGACATATTACGTAATTAAAACATGATTTCCATGGGATATACAATAATGTTGAGAAATTGTTTTTGCGTTGATTGCTCGAAAGCCTTTTAGATCGTGTTAATTTATTCATAGAATTTCTTACAATCGTTCTTTATTTATTTTTCTTTGATAGGATGCTGCTGCCAATCGGGTTACAGTGCTGACGGTATTTCATACAAAAGGACCTTATACAGTTAGGAATATACAACTTACACTGCAACCATCCTGGTAAGTAACTCAATTTTTGCTTTTGTTACTTAATGATCATTTACAATCTATCACAACCAGGGAGATGTGAGTTGATCTAGTGGCACGTTCACTTGGTCAGCTCTCTGTATTCGCCTACAAACTAGCTCAGGCGACCCCGGTTCGAAACTGAGTCACGTCTTTCGGAGATGTGAGTTGGTCTAGCGGCACGTTCACTTGGTCAGCTCTCTGTCCTCGACTACAAACTGGCTCAGGCGACTTTGGTTCAAAACTGAGTCACATCTTTCGGAGATGTGAGTTGATCTAGTGGCACGTTCACTTGGTCAGCTCTCTGTCCTCGACTACAAACTGGCTCAGGCGACTTCGGTTCAAAACTGAGTCACATCTTTCGGAGATGTGAGTTGATCTAGTGGCACGTTCACTTGGTCAGCTCTCTGTCTTCGCCTACAAACTGGCTCAGGCGACTTCGGTTCAAAACTGAGTCACATCTTTCGGAGATGTGAGTTGATCTAGTGGCACGTTCACTTGGTCAGCTCTCTGTATTCGCCTACAAACTAGCTCAGGCGACCCCGGTTCGAAACTGAGTCACGTCTTTCGGAGATGTGAGTTGGTCTAGTGGCACGTTCACTTGGTCAGCTCTCTGTCTTCGCCTACAAACTGGCTCAGGCGACTTCGGTTCAAAACTGAGTCACGTCTTTCGGAGATGTGAGTTGGTCTAGCGGCACGTTCACTTGGTCAGCTCTCTGTCCTCGACTACAAACTGGCTCAGGCGACTTTGGTTCAAAACTGAGTCACATCTTTCGGAGATGTGAGTTGATCTAGTGGCACGTTCACTTGGTCAGCTCTCTGTCCTCGACTACAAACTGGCTCAGGCGACTTCGGTTCAAAACTGAGTCACATCTTTCGGAGATGTGAGTTGATCTAGTGGCACGTTCACTTGGTCAGCTCTCTGTCTTCGCCTACAAACTGGCTCAGGCGACTTCGGTTCAAAACTGAGTCACATCTTTCGGAGATGTGAGTTGATCTAGTGGCACGTTCACTTGGTCAGCTCTCTGTCTTCGCCTACAAACTGGCTCAGGCGACTTCGGTTCAAAACTGAGTCACGTCTTTCGGAGATGTGAGTTGGTCTAGTGGCACGTTCACTTGGTCAGCTCTCTGTCCTCGACTACAAACTGGCTCAGGCGACTTCGGTTCAAAACTGAGTCACATCTTTCGGAGATGTGAGTTGATCTAGTGGCACGTTCACTTGGTCAGCTATCTGTCCTCGACTACAAACTGGCTCAGGCGACTTCGGTTCAAAACTGAGTCACATCTTTCGGAGATGTGAGTTGATCTAGCGGCACGTTCACTTGGTCAGCTCTCATATCTTCGCCTACAAACTGACTCAGACGACTTCGGTTCAAAACTGAGTCACATCTTTCGGATAGTGACGTTAAAGGTCGGTCCCCAGACGTCTATAATCATATCTGATTGATACACGTCTGTAGAAACTCCATTCCATACATACATATCAAAATCATTGTAATTGATCATCGTCGATACCACCTAGGTCTTGAAAATAATTACAAACTGCGTTAAAGACAGAAGCTGCATCGGCTGCATTGAAAAAACATGTGCATGGCAATGTTCGAAGATGACTCACTAAAAGAAATTATTTTTACAGTGAATAGTTGATGTCAATGATAAAATTAGTTATTCATATATTGACAAACATATCACTTCACACATTGCATGCCCAGATTATTTGTTGTCGATTGGCAGGGAAACATTAAGCAAACTTAGAAAAATCCTTTCGAAGCCTGTATACCTGTATCACATAGTGGCTCCCTCGTACTATTTGCTATATATGTATGTGAGGTACAATCTCGATTTCCCTGTGAGTGGTGTGGCAAGGATTTATTAGGCACCTCTTGCATGTTTTATTTGATATCATTTTTGCAGCAGGCTTCTAATCTGGGAAAGGCATGTTATATAAAGAATGAGGGCTCGTCAATGCACCTAATTTATGGATTGCGAACATCGCATCTTGAGCGCGATACGAAGGACATTATTAAGTGTCGACCCAGTGAATATATTAACGAGTTACGTCATTTTTACCAGTATATTAGCATGATTAACCTGTTTAGTTTGAACTATGACCTATTCGGTAATGATATATCTTAGCATGTTTTATTAAAAGTCAGCGAAGTCGGTCAGGCGTTAAATGTGCAATTGAAGCCCACCGCACACTAAACGGTCATCCTTCGATCCAATTTTCGAAGAAATTACTATTGTATTAAATAGGAAATCTAAACAAGCATCATCTACCTGTTTTAGCTTCTAAATAATGATAATAATCCGAACACCCGGAATTCTGGTGCATTCGTCTAGCCATAATAAAAGCCAAATCGGCTTCAAATCGTAGACAACCGCATTACTGATCTGACACCACTACGATTCTGAGCCGATTTATTTTTTCCTCTTTTAAAGAAGTTACCGCTATCCTATCACAGAGTTAAGGGTCTTTTAAGGACTTTGTTTTTTCGTAATATTATACGTCTGCGATGGAAGGTTGTTAATGCAACAGCACTTCCTCTCCACCCTTTGCATGCCTTTCAACTTGTTTAAAACAAGATTCTGTGAGATGCCGGAGATTTGTACGAGGACACTGTAGCTTCAAAGCTTCAAACTTAAAACTGGAAAAACCGTGGCAAATAATAAATATTTCCGAAATATCCCCCGGCCTATAGTTTTCTGTTTAACTCGCTAAGCATTTCTTCGTCACTTACTCGTCGTAGCAGACGATGATACGCGAAGCACTGCCCGTCGGCGATGAACTTTTTAACTATTGGTTAAAACCGCTAAGGGATTTTTGGTGGAAACTCAAGGGGTTTCTCACCCTCACTTGCAGGGGCTAGAGGTGCACATGCGTATAATTTGTCCACGTTCGGTTAGGCAGGTTCATTAGATCACTGTGCATCATTCATGTTTTATATTAGGGGCGGTTTCTTGAAATGGGAATATCCATTCGTCACCCCTCCCTCATATCCGCCTTTGAGGAAGTGATAGCTATGATGTATACCGTCAGGTATTGCTTCTAGCGTAGCTGATATTAACATACATGTACCGTAACCCTGCCAATAGCACTGAATTTGCAGTGATCTTTGAATGATCTGTTTTACGTTTCGTGGAATGAAGATATCAAGTATTAAATGGCGCATAACAATTCTGCGTAGTTACAGATCAATTAAGTGATCTGAAATGCAACCCATCGGTTAACGATTAGAAGAGTCTTAAACTTTGACTCAATGCAATGCCATTTGAATTGAAGCTGGTGATTCTGGCTCGTTGATTAAAAAAAGTGAATGATCTTTTCATTGGAAAATCAAAAATATAGCCATAATAGTAATTAACGTGAAGGTAGATACTGACTTGCTCATTTCGAAGATGACAAAATCTTCCATCTCTCTCTCTCTCTCTCTCTCTCTATCTCTCCTACTTGAAGACATATATTTTGTCAACTTAACCAATCAGTCTAACCCCAATTACATTTCTCTTTACACGCCCATTGTACGTGTTTGCGTGTCTATCTATCTGTCTCTCTCTCTGTCTCTCTGTCTCTCTCTCTCTCTCTCCTTCCCCCACCCCTCCCTCCCTCCCCCTCTCTCTCTCTCTGATTCTCTCTCTGATCCTATCTTTTTCTTTACCTTTATTCTCTCCATTTCCTTCTGCCCCCTCTGTCTCTCTCTGTCTCTTCACTTTTGAAATAGCATTGGATAATAGCCCTTATTATAGCTCAAATAATATTGGCTACTGAGACTCAGAAGGGTGTAATGGCGACGAGACGTCGTGGTATAGTGGTTCATTCACTTGACTCTCAATCCAAGGATGGAGGGTTCGAGTCCCAGCCCATCACTTATAAAGTTATTTGGCACGACATTAATCCACTTTTGCCATATTCCATCCAGGAGTAAATGGCTACCAGATATGCCAGCGTGTTACATTATTTGTCCGCCAGCTTTGACCGGTGTAATAATGCTGGAGTGCCAGAGTCACGTCGTGACGGGTACATGCGCTATTATGAAGCCACCATTATTACTATTCAACTGTACATAAAAATGTATACGAGTTAAAACTTCCCGACACTCATGAGACGATATTGCATAATGTATTTAGGCTTTGAAGCCTCTTCCAGATGATAATGTAATTCAATAATGCAACCACAGAATTTCACAATGTATTTTAAAGAATCTAACTGAATGCATTTTCAGAATGACAGGCCCCTTACTGAGTCAAGAATGCCACACTTTAAACCCCATAACATTATGAGACCATTTTGCATGTTCTTGAGCTAACGTTGAAGCCATATTATGGTCTTTTAGTGACGTCCTTTTAAGGCATTGGCAGTGCCCGGCAGTGCCTTAAAAGGACGTCACATTGCCTTGAAAGGATGTCACATTGCCTTGAGAGGATGTCACACGTGACAGTCCACGTTCTGGTCGTGCAAATCTAAAAGTCCCAAATGTTACAGAGTAAACAGATAAGCGATGGTTTCTGGGTTCATCTTATGCTGGATGCACACAAGGCGTCTTTTGATTGACGCAAGGCTGCGTCAGAGACTGGCGGAGCCATTGGGAGGTCATGCGACATCGTTCTAACAGTGAATGCAACATTAGCAATGTAAACATTGATTTGCATGTCATGTCCTGACGTAGGATCTAATTGGCTTGACCGCAAATACAGGGTTGATTAGCGCACGTAATAACGCAATCGCAATAACGCCTCGTGTGCGGCAGGCAAAATCATGACCCGGTCCGCCATGGTACAAACCTGCATGTGACACCTGTTCTACACATTTTTACATAATAGCAGTGAAGGGATGTTCCTTTGTCTACCACAGCAACTGTTGAGGGT
Organism: Strongylocentrotus droebachiensis; assembly: GCA_035222895.1. NCBI lineage: Eukaryota > Metazoa > Echinodermata > Echinoidea > Camarodonta > Strongylocentrotidae > Strongylocentrotus > Strongylocentrotus droebachiensis. The sequence goes on along the minus strand of JAVYIG010001696.1, from coordinate 101,727 downwards.
AGAATGAGGAACTGTATATTTTCTCCGCTTTCTTTGTCCGTCATGTTCATAGTGATATGTAAGAGAACATGAAGAGGTCAAGTACCCGTTACTCTCTTTTCTACCAATCGAACTCATGTTTCCCCTTTACTCCTCCCTATCATGCACTCCTGAACATTAACGTTGTGCTCTGAGGAGAACATTTGAGGTTGTATTACGTCACTAATTTAATTTTTGTTGTATGTGTCGCAACGCAAGCACCTATGTCGGGGTGAGGTTCACTATTTAAAACCCTTAACATGCTTAATGTCCTCTCTGTTTCAGAATAGCTTCAGGCAAAAATGATATTATTAGTCCCAAGAAAGTTCGGTATCAAACACATCGCTCCTCATACAGGTTATATACCAAAATGTTGAACGTATTACTTCAGGAAGAGACATGGACAAAGATGTTAGTTTGTGCCTCCTTAAACTGAACTCGGCCAAACTAAACCAACGTCGGATTTTACTTTATAATTTATAAACCAGGCAGCGTCGTCGATTCCTGTTGCATTTAACGAATAAGACTACAATTCATTTTAGGTCTCTGTATCATATTCTACCTCTACATCATAAAAATCAGTCGGTCAGTCTTTCAGTCAAATTATAAAAAATGTGTCATTAGATTTATCATTCATCGATTCACTAGTGATTCCAAACATAACAATCTACAATTCATTTATTCAAAAATTTGGATAGATATTTTTTTTTTCTCGAATTATCCTCTTTCGAGGGACTTTATTTGTTTATATCATAAAATACAGCTATTTACAACAGTGTTAATATACAGAATTCATGAAATTGTAACATATTAGTTAAAGTACAAAACATGAAACTAATGTGAAATAATCACTAACTAACTAAAAATAATGAATTTATTTTGTATATAACAATAATAATGATAATAATAATTATTATGATCATAATGATAATAATAATAGTATCAATGAAAAAAAATATTTGTATTGTTCTCACTGTCTCTTTAAAACAAATACATTTCTGTGTGTATTCATGTACTTATTCTTTTAGTATTCTTTGAACAGAGTAGCCCTATAATAAGCTTTTCCTGGCTGTCTGTTTCAACTCTTGATTGTAAGGGGTACATGCCTCCCATACCCCCCTCCCCTCCGTAGCCACGCGACTGCGAAGGAATTCTGGGACGCGACCTCAACCTGTATATAAATGTATGCATCCATCTCACTCCGCGCCATCCCCACCCCCCCCCCCCCCTCCTCCGAATCTCTATTCTCCACAAACCTTGGTCTAATGCAGTCAGATCGTGTAATGACAATAAAGATAGTGATATGACAGTAATGCAGTACACTCAAGTGTCTGGTCACCGTGTGGCTATCGGTCCTTCACACTACTCGTCTAAGAAACTCGATCCACTCCGTTCTATCTCACTTCACTCCACGTTGGTACTCGGTGGCGTAGAAACGGCGGGCACGGGACCCCCCCCCCCCCCACACTTCATCGAGTGGTGAAACAAATGAAAGAAAGAAAAAACGAGAAAATTGAAAGGGGAAGGGGATGGGAGACCCTCCCCCTTATTGTTAGCCTTGTAAGTTCGCAATTCGTTCTCCGAGTAAGACTGGTGCCCAACCCCTTCATCGTTATTTTGCTCCCTTTTGGGATGAGTTAACGCTATGCCATGTTTGATGGTGTTACGGCCTTCTTGTTTTTAAAGACCTTTTCAGCGGTAGAATGCACTCACACTCAGACACGAAGCTTCATAATGTTTGAGTAAACACGTTATCTGTTTGTTTGTTTTTTAATCTCAGAAGATTTTAATTGTAATAAATGATGTTGATACCTAGGCTGCATTAATCGCTTACACATTTTAATAATGTTACTTTTATTTCTTGGAATCATTATATTTTTGTATTCCTTTATTTGTGGATGTCTGACTCTATCTTTGTCATCGTTTCTCTCTCGCTCGCCCTCTCTCTCTCTCTCTCTCTCTGTCTCGCTTTCTCTCACTCTCTCTCTCCCTCCCTCCCTCTCTCTCTCTTAGTTTAACTTTGCACACATATGTCTCAGTTTTTCTTTTATGTCGAATGTTAGCAGATTATCAATCATGCCAGTTTACATTCAAATTTGTTTAATCACATCATTTTACATCTCACCCAAGGTTCATTTATTATTTGTTATCAATTCGTATGGTAGAACATTGCACCAGGGTACTTGTTAAAAACTGCTCATTATGACACCCATAATTTATTGTCTGCCGCTCTCACTTGTTTCTTTCAGCAGGTTGAACCCGTTGAACAGTGGATCAAAATAAAAATCGAAAAAGACCCCCGAATCTCCCCCAAAACATGTAAATTTCCGAAAACTTTAATTGAAAATAAATAAATCTTTACGGAGCGGATTCTAAAGTCAAGAATCGATATTTCAGTATCCAAAATTGCCGTCCCACATAATGCCTACATTTCGATTTAAAAGAGAGCAAATGTTAATAACTTGGATGCCGAAACTAGTTCTTAATTCGTAAACCCTTTCCAAATCTCGTAGGCTAATTCGTCGGCTCCTCTTTTTTGTTTCTTTCTGCATCCAGGTTTTAAATATCCACTGTTCACGGGGTCGACCTGCACGCCAACTTCTGGGTAGCATACTACTAGGTGATCACTTGGTTTCTTGACGAGAAGGACATTAGTGAAATCCGGCAAAATGCAGATGCCACAGTTCAACATCGATGAGACGAAGGAGCGGATGACCGAGTTCATTGGAACTGCCAAGACCAGGATAACGAACCCTGTTACGCAGAAGCGGATGATTCTCATCATTGTCTGTATAGCTCTTCTTCTGGACAACATGTTGTACATGGTCATTGTTCCCATCATCCCAGATTATCTGAGATCGATAGGAGCTTGGGACACGATCACCCCGACACCCATTCCCGGTACAAACATGTCCTTATATGACCTGACAAACGCTACCCAAGAGGATGTTGCGGTGGAGTACAAAAATGAAAACGTTGCCATTGGAGTTCTGTTTGCCTCGAAAGCCCTGATCCAACTATTAGTGAATCCATTCTCCGGTACGTTGATTGATAAAATTGGATATGACATACCCATGATGATAGGATTGGTCGTGATGTTCGTCGCCACTACTGTGTTTGCCTTCGGGAAGAGCTACGGAGTTCTGTTCTTCGCACGTAGTCTCCAAGGTGTTGGATCGGCTTTTGCGGATACAGCTGGTTTGGCCATGATCGCTGATCGTTTCACCTCGGAGCATGAGCGAAGTCGGGCGTTGGGTATTGCACTCGCTTTCATTTCTTTCGGATGTCTCGTAGCGCCACCATTTGGAGGGATCCTTTACGAATTCGCTGGCAAGATTGTACCCTTTATGATTCTCGCCCTCATCTCCCTATCAGATGGATTAATGCTACTCGTTGTGGTCAAGCCGTACGCAGAAAGAAGATGGCAGATGCCTCGAGGTACACCGATCTACAAACTGATCATTGATCCGTATATAGCCGTAGCTGCAGGCGCCCTCTCCATGTCCAACGTCGCATTAGCGTTTCTAGAACCGACCATGGCTTTATGGATGGAAGATACCATGCAAGCAGTCAGTTGGCAAACGGGAATCATTTGGCTCCCAGCGTTCTTTCCTCACGTGTTTGGTGTCATCCTTACTGTGAAGCTTGCTTCTCGAGCGCCTCACTACCAGTGGCTCATGGCGGCTATCGGAATGACTATCATAGGACTCAGTACCTTTATTGTCCCATTTTGTAAGACCTTTGGAGTTCTCATTGTACCTCTTTGTGGCATCTGCTTCGGTATCGCCCTTGTTGATACTGCTCTTCTCCCAATCCTCGGCTACATAGTCGACGTCCGCCATAACCCCGTCTACGGGAGCATCTACGCCATTGCGGATATCTCTTACTCGCTAGCTTACGCCATTGGTCCAATCTTGGCTGGCCAGATTATTCAAGGGGTTGGTTTTCTCAACCTCAACATCATCATCGGTGTCTTCACATTAGCTTACGTGCCGCTGCTCTTCCTCCTTCGCAGGGTGTACGACATGAAGCCACAGTCACACGAAGATACCATCCTCCTCACTGAGGAACCCGCCACAGGGCTCTACCAGTCCGTCAAAGACGACTACAAACGCAGCCAGAAGGATGGCTCCAACTCTTCTTATAAGCAGTACGACGCCTTCGGCATGGAGAAACTCGGTAACGGGAGACTCGAAGGGTCTTTCAACGTGGAGAAATCCGACTCAAGCGATAACATGAACGGCTTTGCCGGATCACGGACAGATACCAAGGGCAAATCAAAGAATCCCTGTGTTCATAAAGTCGTAGCTAGGCAGCCGGATTATAGTTCTCTATCGGAACAAGAAGATTAATATTAGATTATCGTAGGAAGCAAATCGGTTCATATGCATCACTATTCCAAGAGTCTACTTTTAAAAAAGCCATAGATTTTGAAGACCAGGTCACACATGTATGCAAATTGTATGTATGCTCCGAATAATAATAATAATGATACTAATACCGGTTTCTTTTATAGCGCTTTACCATTTACTGCCCAAAGCGTACATTATTACCCCAGTCACTGGATTCGATCTCTATTCTGCACATTATAGTGCACATTCTCCTCTCCCTGGGCAGCATTTCAGCTAGTCGCCCTTTGACGGGTGTGTATAATCCATTTACAATGACAGTCGCATCCTACCGGGTACATCTGAATGGAAAGAAGCAATGCAGATAAAAAAATATCTCGCTCAAGGACATAATGACTTTTACTTCAAGGACGTATACTACAGTGGCTGGTAGTGGCGACCACAAGCAAACATATAACGCTCTCAAGATGATCGCAAGGCGTTCTTGCGACCCTAGAAACTATAGAACGTCCCATAAACGTCCTCTTGGGTCTTTAATTTGCCAAATAATCGGCCTACAAAGCCAAGATGGAGGTTTTACAACCTGCATTCTGATACCCAGTAACGCAAAGGTTATAGGGACTGGGCTCTGCGGGAAATAGGGTGCATGCATTTGAATACATTTGTGAACTGGTCTGATCAAGAATATGCGTTACGTTGGTATTGTACATACGAATAAGAAATAATGTATCAGTAAACTTTTATATCTATCAGAGATTTGATATCATCAGATATTAAGTTGTTGTTCCAAATTATTTGCTTATTTGATCGTGGTTATAATCATCATTGAGTGGATGATCGTGTAAAGTAAACGAAGCCAGCTGTCATTAAACGAAGTGTGATATCAATTTCTTAAAATGAGATAACTTTTGTATGGATATTTACTACGAGCAGGGGAGTGACTAGTCAAATGGTTTTCAGTTATTGACATCTGACTTGTACTAAGGTTGAATAAGTACCAGTTTCATTAGAAAATTTTGGTTACGATTCACATTTGTTAGACGACTGCTATTCTTTTTTCTGGATCATTATTTGTTTTGATAGGAAGAAGGAATGACTTACATTCAGAAAGATTTCATTATGGTACAAGGTGCACTGTGGTTGTTATCTTAGGCTCAGCACATGATCGGAGTATCTTGGCGAAAGACTCTCCAACCTGCTCTAGGTAATTAGTGCTTTCTTCGTTGGGTGCATAACAACATCGTGCCGATCGCTTTCCTCCTCCATATTGCGTGCTAAAACGCACGCTTTTTCGAAGGTATTCTCGTTAGCATCTTGATGTAATATCGTAAACTCGATCATATACTTTGAGTAAGTGATTTGCCAGGTTACTAAATGAATTCCACTGACGTTTGCGTCATTTTCTCTTACGCTGAGAAGGCTATAATGATCTCTGTTCCCAGGGAGAACGTTCCCGTATGCGATCTGCAGACACGCCGCCGATCTCAGCTCGCATTAAATTATTAAGTGGACTAATTAGACCGAGCTGTATAGAAGACTATAGCGGTAGATGTTTTCTTTTTCATCTTTTATCTGGGGATGGGTCCTTCGATGGCTATGCAAAAGTATTGGTTTCGTAATGTGCGTCATAATGTTACATCAATTACGAAACATGCAGCTAGATCATGATCTCCATAACAGAATGTTCTATTGATGATATGTGATAATAGTATCAAATTTTTTGTTCTTCTTTTGTATAAATATACAATATACGTAAAAGACCTGTCGCCCCCAATGCCGGAAGGCATTATTTTAAATGTGTAAAAGGAGTTGAATTAACTGAATTTATTATGTTAATGATTTGGATAATATACCATTTAATTATATTGTCCCCCTCGTTCATGAACAACAAGCATTTACGTTTTCAATTAACTTAAACTCAATCTTAAGCATAAGTCAAGGATACAAGTAATTTATGAAGCAAAACGAATACTTAAGAGCCAATCATATTTAAGGGACCAAATATTTTCATATGAAGTACTCTAAATCATCGACTTAATTGATGTATTTAATTTTTGCTACATTCTCAATCATGTAAGAGAGATCTATACGAAACCAATGTCACTAAGAAAGTGAAATAAGATTCGGGTTTATCTGAACATGTCTTGAGTTCCCTTTAAGTTTCTGTCATTTTCTATGGCCATTATTTACTTACAATCGTTTATGTTTTATTTTGTAGAGAGTATATGGCAGAGACTTTTTGCCATTTATATATTACAAATGAGCAAATATAATAAGGGAAGGGGTGGTATATTTACTGTGATGGACATTCCAAACGTAGTGCAATATATAGATACAAACGGCAAATGAAATTGGTGGTGTGATTTTTTTTTTTTAATATTTGGAAACGGAATATATTCACATTCTAAATGAATTGTTATTTTACAGTTAACATGTTAGAAACAATTATTTGGTGATTGGTTGTAGATTCATACATTGGTATTTGTATATTCATTGGATTTTATGTTTAAATTTTGGTGTGATGATTTTCATGTATTAAATTGATTTTATGGTATGATCATAATATTTTATCTTTCTATATATCTGAACTTTGTGTTTACGATTACAAAAAATGTATCTCCTTCTATTTGAATCTCTCTCTCTCTCTCTCTCCCTTTCTTTCTTTTCCCTTTTTCCTCTCTCTCTCTCTCTCTTTCTCTATTCTCACAGTCTGTCCTTTCTTTCCTATTTTCTTTGCTTTGACAACATAGTTCACATATCCCCTTGTAAGTGGTTAACATACCACAATACTCTCAGTCCATGACATGCTAGAGAATAGACAAGTATGGATGTAAACCTTAGACTGCGATATTATCTGGACGATATTATACCAAATGCACTTTACATGTCTACTTTTGGCAATATAATGATTACTGCATTAGTTAAAAGGGATCTGGTATCTTTGCCTCAGATTCTAAACAAAATCCTGGATTAAGCTCATGCTGCAATCATAATTATAAACCTTTAGGTCAGTCGAGAATCCCATGACTTTTACAAGCCGATCGCTTGTCTGATTATCATGCTAATTATGGTGCGAATTCGACATGATTGTCATAAACCGTTTTCCCAACGGCTTTTATATTAGTTTTATAACACTACTAACACTAACAGTCTATTGGGGGAAGTGAGTATGGTAAAACTGGTCACTCAAAGATTGTTTTTCTTTTTGAAGCACTTCATGATCATTTCGAAGCGCATTTTAGGGCTTCAATATTACACCATACCACAGACACTGATAACACGTAGGGCCATGCATCTCATATTTGTAAAACTGGAACCATTGTTTAATAAACAGTGCCTTTAAACAGAAGCTGGTAAAGGATTCAAACGATAGGGCTTTGCATTATTGTTTCCAAAAGAGAATAATCAAAGGGCAGAAAAGGACATATAGATCTATCCTGCATCCATTCCATGAAAATGATATCTTTCTTTTCATTTAATCTCTTTGCTCAACCATATCGAATGGTTACATATTATAATGATCAATAAACAATTTGTGTTTCCTTTTGGCAAATATCACTTAGTTATGTCAACATTGACGTCTAGGTTCTTGTGCAAACAGGTTCCTAACTAAGTGGAACCCCCACCGGCTAATTAGAGGGAATGGATCATTTACGGGTATAAAAAGCGACACGATATTGCGAAAACCATTATGAAAACAGCACAGCACGTCCTATCTTTTGTTTCTAAATCAATTGCGGTTAAGTACTTAAAAACTGAAGAGTGCAGTACTTTTGTTATCTAAGCAAAGAAAGTAATTGTCGCTTCTAGTATTAAAGCAAAGCGGTAAAATAAAACTATGACGAATTTTTGTTGTACTGCTCATAAAATATTGAAAACTGATTTATTCTGATACATGTATCTCAAATAATTCAATACTGCTCAATACAAAGAAACGATAAAACAATAAATAACTCAACAAGAGGTGGCGCTGTCTACTTATTCTAACAAACTCGAGACATGCCGATGACTTAACCAAATGGACATTTTTTAAACCGAGAAGTGATGATTGGTTTATTGCATTTTTATTTCATTCATTTATTTGTTTTGATGCGCAATCACGGATAGGGTATAAGACAATATTAGATAGCACAAGAGAGAGAGAGAGAGAGAGAGAGAGAGAGAGAGAGAGAGAGAGAGGGAGGACAAAGAGAGAGAGACAGAGTGCATGAAGGAAAGTGTAACTAGAGAAAAGAGGTCGAGAGAGTTGTGTTTATGCTTCAAGAAAGAGATTAGTTTTAGAGACAGAGTTACCGGAATGAAGAGGAAGAAGAACCACTACAATCAATATGAATACAAATAGTCCATATAATAAGTGAACTATGAACAAATGTTCAATTCAACCTGACCAGGTTAAATATGTGCCAGTAATGCAAGTTAACAGGCTGCTGATACAGTCAGTATGAAACCATTCTGGGGCCCGTTTCATAAAACTTGTTATCTATAACAACTGCTAAATTTCTATGACAAATTTGGTCTCAGCCAATCAGATGCCATGATTTGAGTAGCTTATAACAGTAGCTCAATGCGTTATGTACGGCGTGGAAACAGTACACACAATGTGCACGCAGTGTGAACACAGATTTTTCAAGTTTGTAATAACTGTGAAACAATTTTAAGAACGTGTGAACAAGAGATAATATAGTCTATACACATGACAAATACAGCATGAAAATTATGTGTTCACATTGTATTAACCTTTGCGTACAATAGGAAAGTGGAGGTGGATGTTTCCCCAAACCCTAAAATTGATTTTAAAATCAAAATCAATTTCAGTTGAAGAAACACCCCCAGGTCATATTTATATCCAAAATATCCACATTCTGTGATTGTATCAATGGCCAAGGTGTTTATAATAATCATCCACAGTTAAAATTCTCAGAATCTTTTGCGAGTGTATAAGACAGTGGATTTATATTATAAAACACACAGTGTGTCACATCATGTCAATGCAGAATGTATACGTTATGTTCACACTGGCAACGTCATAATTGTGTTTTCACAATTAAATCCATGGTAATACATGTACAGGCTATGTGTGACACGCTGCCTAGTCAGACAGGGGTAGGGGGAATAGGGGGGCGCATGGCAATGTGTTTAATAGCGCATGCGCAGTAGGGAAATGAGGTAGCCGCTAGAGATAAATGAGAATTTTACCACACTGATAGATGTTTGTCACCTGTCAGTACTTGATCACGTGATAGTTAAATGGTCCTGTACATTATTTTTCCCAAAAATCCTCAGAAGAGAGCCGTTGAGGTGATTGCCTGAAAAATAAAAACAAATATTAGATTGTTTATCTCCCGGTTCAACATACCCGCTACCAATAATTGCTATTCATGAGGTTTTTAAGAAACAGACCGACAGAACATACAGGCGCAAACAAGTCGGCATCGGAATTCAATCTTGTTTGATTGTCCTGTGCTTCGAGTCCCCGAGCGCTACTTCGGTCACACACGAATACAAACAGAGTGCAGAATTGGAAACTACTCTTGTCTTCTAAAGATCACTCGTGATCGCTCGTACTGGGGCACGCACAGGTGATCGTGTATCGAAGAACTTCTAAACGATGGAAGCTATGTTTCCATGGACAGGACTTTGAAGTGACACGTGGTGTTCAAACGCTCACGATGCTCATGGTAAACATACTTTAAACGAAGTACGCCTTCGGAAAACGGTTGCTTCGAGTCTCAAACGATCTTCATAAAAAAAAGCCATTTTCGCGTGCTCTACGGAATACAAAAGAGTACTTAATAGTGGAATATCTTTTTACATAGATACAAACCTTTCAAGTGATCCGAACCTGGAATTGCAAATATCAAAATAAATACAAATATACTACAAAAAGTTAAATCGGTCTGTCTGCCCTAACTTCAGCCACCAATCGTTCACGTCTGTGCATTGTGGTTCTTATCCTTGAAATCGGAAGTTACTTTTGAAACGGAAAATTTCTCACTAGTTTAAAATTAGAGATGACTGTGTTGAAGATTATTAATTACTGTCTTGTGTGCACAATTCAAGGGAAAAAATCTTGCGCAAGACTTTCTATATACATGATATAAGTAGATTTAGTAAGTCATACGACATAAGGTCGGTGACAATGACTCCGCGGTCCATTCCGTACACAAACCAAGTTCTAAACTTCGGGACCAAACACTATACCCAGCCTTATCCTAACCCTTCATCTTTGACGAAATAAAGTCCCTAGGAATTGCCGCAAAAGCGTTTTGTTGGGGCACTAGCTCTACTTCAATTTAACAGGGCAAAAGAAGAAAATTGGTTACTTTCTGACTGATAAAATCACCAAATATGGTATTCTTTACTCACATTTTATATTTTTAAAATGGTGTTTATTATCACGTAGCACGGATATCATCCAAATTTTCTATTCGGGGAGGGGCGGTATTTCTAGCGAGCAAAAATAGTCGTTTGAAACGCGAAAATAGAGCTTCGTATGATTTAGCGTTGGATCGACATTTACATTTTGACTTTCGCGGCGTATTCTCATGGGCCTATTAAAATACACTTGTGAACTCCTTTTGGGACAGGGGCGGGAAGAATAAATTTGCGCGGGAAATATGTGTCTTTTTATCGGCCCGTTGTGCTCCAATAGCAGGGGAAGTTCTGGCGGGAAAAGAGGGCCCTCATGTTGACATTTGAGTATCAATTGGGAGACTCTTCATGTTTCTTTATTTAGTTTTGGCGGGAATTGATGTTGACATTGACCGCTAAACGGTGCAGTAAATGATGTGTATTACGAAGGTCGTGCACCCACATCATGTAATGCGGGCTGAAGTCTGGTTTATCAAAGGTATAGCGAAGGGGGAAATATGAATGTATCCATTTTATATTTTACATGTATTATTGGCGTTTATCTTAATACTGAAGTCGCCTAATTATTGAGGAAAACCATGAATAAATGGAAAATGCATATCTTGAAATAATTATAACACTGACAAAAAAATGATGTTCTGAAAAACAGGTGCTGTGTATAGGAGTTGCACCTGTGATAAATTATAGCATGCACCTAAAGTGCCATTTCTGGCAAAGTTTTTGCCATGCTCAAGGAATGGGTGCTAAAAAGAAGTGCTGAGCCGAGGGAATTAATGAGGCAAATGAATTAGCAACTGAAGAGCTATGAAAATCTAGCATATCATTCGCATATAGTAACAAAAATACAATATTTTAAAATAAGTTTTAGTGTTCTTCAAGTAAATTGAATAATCTGTTGTCAGCGTCTCAAACATTTAATCGGCCATAATAAAAAATAACAATGATATAGAAACTAGTCAGTGAGTTTGCAATTTTTGTTAATTTACGACCTCAGTCTTGGGAAATGCTGAAACTAGGTCTCCCGGTGATAAAAAAATTAGCACCCTTTTAGGCTTAGTGCAAAATTATAATAGCATTTCTATGTACGTGCTGTACCAGGTAGCTCCTCCACTGGTGCAGGTAAAGCAGCACTGCATAATTATGCAGTCCCTATAAGAACACCCAAAAGTGCTATATGTAGCCCTCCAAGTGCTAAAAACAGCATTTTAGTGTTTAGAGTGTATGAGTAGCATATCACTACCAGTGACATGAATGGCCTGCCATAGTTAAGTCCGACTTAAAGTCGATCTTAGTCTTTGCCAAACACTCCCCAGGCCCTCTAAAAAGAAAAGGCCCTCCTGATTCATACCTTTTGAGAATCGACATTTCAGTAATACATGTGTGTTGGAACAAACATGGAAATCGGGAAAGTTGTTTTGCACTACGTCACAGGGATAGTAGGCCTACCGATTAAGCCAATTTGAAATTTCCCAAATGATTAACATTTTCAAAATTGTATTACTTTATTTTTAATTTGTGTCCCGTTTCGTTCAAATTTAACAAAAATTACTTCTCTGATAGGGGAACGAAAAAACGAAAAAAAATAGTGGCCCCCAAAATGGAAAAGAACAGCGCCACTGGTATTGCAGAGCACAGACGTGCAGGTCGGTTTTGGCGGGAAAGAAAGCTTTACATGCTGAGTATTTATGAGCGGGGTGTCGACTGCAAAATAAACACGGCCATGTTTGCGCGTTGGTGCGAACATGGGCTGATTGAGATTCAAATGGAGTGTCCAATTCCTTCTCAGATACCTCTTCAGAAATAGTATGCTTATAATAGTAAGATATATTCCTTCTTTTTTTCCTCGTATATAAACGGCACGTTTTTCCTTTCCTTAAATTCTACTTGTTATTTTGTAATTTTCATTCTTTATACATTCCAACATACGATCCAGCAGTCTCAAACGCTTATTTTCTCAATTTAAAGTTGTTGTATTGTGTCTGCCTTTAGGTACCTCATCTAAGGGCGGGGTAATAATACGTAGTACAGCGATTACAAACATTAGAACTAAGCGATACATGTATGAATATTATCATTATTGTTGTTATAAATCTCATTATAACTTCAAATTTAATAATTAATACACATTGCCATATGCATAATAATACCGATCTAAAATATCCTATTGTTCTTTCAATTTGTCTTGCTTCTACGAAATTACACAACTAATTATTTTCATTTATATCAATCCAACTACTGTGTCTGGGGTACAAGGAAACGAATTACGTTACCATTTAATATATATATTTGTATTATTTTAGCATTATCAATGAAACGTCAACTATTCAAATTGAATTAATATCGAGTTTTAATTGCAATTCATGAAACAAAATCGCACATAAAAGCGAAATATAATTCGTGGACAATGATAATAATTGGTAGATAAAAATGAAACTATAAAGGCAAAGTTTGTGTGGTACTAGTCCCCTTCGAGCGGATTAATATTAGAAGAAAAACCGTTAATATATATATGGTCATCGATTATTCTGTGTATACACTTTTACATCTCACCCATGGTAATGAGGGCCATGTGTAGAGACCCACGTAAAGCTAACACTAGACTCGGGTATTAGTAATATCCATTTTATGAAGAAAGCATTTTTGCGTTGACTGCCTCCGTGAGTGATGAGGTTCCTTTACCCCATCAAACAAGAATTGGACTCTCCCTCTGGATTTAATGAAGTTTGCGTTCGTTCATTCGGAGATGCCGACGAAATCTATCATTTTTCCGGTCGCTCATTTGTTGCCATGACAGTTAAATATCGCACAAATTTGCCAGACAACACCAGCATTTCTTGTTTGTCCTCGCATTAATATCCGAGTGGATCCAATTACAGAGCGGTCGAGAAAATACCATCATCCTCCTAACGAGAGGGCTGTCGTACTGAAATGCATTTTGCTCATTTATTGTTGTTGTTGTTTCGTCTTTGAACTTCGTTGTTTTATATTATGGAATTTACTCTTCTTGGCGCAGAGAGTAGAGAGTAGAACATTCCCTGGATTTGTATAAGATGATTAATTTTGTTTTAATTTTCGTTCTTTTAGGCAACATGCTTTATTCGAATGTACTGCATCTAAAATGGGGGGGGGGGGGAGGGGGAGGAGGCGTTACGCATTCTTTAGTGTAGAGAGGGGTGATGATTTTTTCTTCTTCTCTGTGTGTATGTGTGTTGTGACCGCGTGTGTTGTGACTGTGTGTGCGCGTGTATGACTGTGAAATGTCTTCATTTTTTTCATATTTTTATTCATAATGTTGGTTATGTATTTTTTGAGGCAAGATTACTGTACCATAAGGATGTTACGTAAGAAAAATGAAAATTTAATTTTCTTCTTTTTGTATACATTTTAATCTCCTACATGTTCTCTCTCTCTCTATCTCTCCCTCTCGCTCTCTCGCTCTCTCGCTCTCTCGCTCTCTCTTTTCCTCTCTTCTCTCTCTCTCTCTCTCTCTCTCTCTCTCTCTCTTCTCTCTCTCTCTCTCTCTCTCTCACACTCTCTTTCTTTATTCTTTCACTCTATATTGTTTTCTATACTATATTTTTTATTTTAGTACATTTTATCACTATTATCATTATATCTTTCACAGTCATGATGTCGGTTAATGTTAGCGATATAATATGATTTTTTTTTAATTCAACATTTGAAATGGACAAAGCTGTTTAACGTTCTGGGTAATAAGCAATAAGTACAATAACCCTCATATATATATATATATAAAGAGTAAATACATGCTTTAAAATAAATTTCAAAAATGGGTTGAATGACATGGCATATATTAAAGCACTAGGTCTGCGTGAATATGTATTAATATTATAGGCGAATATATCCATAGGCCTTTATACACCTCAGTAAAGACCACCAAAGGTAGAGTATAACTCAATAACTCACATCGAATGATAGACACTCCGCAAATTGGCCATGTCGTAAGTATTTCACACATAATCCAATTAACCTCGTCCCCAGGCAGGTAGAGCGGTCGGCCCCCTGTGGGTGTGAAGTCGGACAGGTTTGATTTAGCGTCATATCTGGTCACGCGTTTATCTTAGGATGACGTACCTATCCATCATGGCCAATCTCTTGTCGTAATTGACCGCTGTGCAGGATGAGGGATGACTTACCAAACTGAACCCAGGTTTACATTGACAGTTCTCCACCTGAATCGAACTAAATAATCTCTTCTGGGAGCGGGGGAGGGGATGAAGTATGTCACTAAATCAATGTTGTCCAAAATAAACCAAAGATTTATGTAATGTCTGTCTATATTTATCCCAGACAATTTTCACCACGAGATGGGAGGCACCGTCATCGAATCATTGCTTTCCAAAAATTAATAAACACAAGCTTACAATATCAATTTTCCAACTCTAGCCAACCGAACTTTTAATTAGTACAAACTCCAACATGAAATAATTGTCCGTCTTATTTTCATAGCAATCTAGACATGCCAGGATTAAAAAGATATGAATAACGCGGTCATGAAATTAGTTAAAGGCATTCTCCGCAGTTTACCAAGTACCAATCTTAAGAAAAGATAGATATAGATAATACTCAGTCACGCCCTTGTCTTCCCTTCTCTTTCGTCATTTACTTGTATTGTGAAGATCATTTAAGCGTACCCAACAAAAAACCTTTATTTTGCGATATTTTTTCTCAGCATCCTTTATATTAATATTCACAGTATTTGTATCAATAATTTGAGATAGAAAATCAAATGACAAGTGGCAGAAACCAGTTGTTCTTTAAAAGATAACAATTCTTGATGACGTCACATCCGTCAGTCACTAGCGCATCTAGACGCTCTTAATCCATTGGTATACACCATCGCCTTCATCACATTACCCGGGACTGGTGCATGATCCTTTCTCAGGAGACGTATATAAATATATCTACAAGGCTAATATCCCTTAAAATTGATAAGAGTCCCGAGTGAATATCAACACTTGGGATGACGTCAATACAGTTGTAGTAGAGTCTATATTTTGTTTTCGACATCACCGTCGCACCCGCCATCGTTACCAAACCGTCGTTGAGTTTCGTTTATTTTGATTATTCGTACTCAATGACCGCATTGTTAAGTGCGTCTTTCTTCGCCTTCCCTGAATTTGCTTTTAAATTGTGTGTAGTTTCGTTTATTTTGTACCTGTAACCATGCATACATGTAGCTCAGAAACGGAGATACAGAGAAAAAGAGGAGACGTAAGAGAGATATAAAAGAAAGAAAAAACATTAACGAAAGGAAGAAGAACATGACCCGACTCTATGCAGGCCAATGGCACTGACTTTATAAAATCATCATAATATAAAGCAATGCCGATAGCCCTGTCGATCGACTTTGGAAATGTTTAAATAACTACCATGACATTTCACGTAATCTCAACTGTTTTCTCTATTAAAAAGCAAAAAAATGGTGTAAAGAAATTGCACTTAGTTGGTTTCTTGAGTCTTTGCATTAGTTTTCTTCAGATTATACCCAATTCTATCGCTCCGTTCTCTCGCATATCAGCAAAGAAGTAACACCAACGCCCCCACCCATCCCTCACACCCTTACGCACACGAACACATGACGACACCCACGCTACATCTCTCGCACTTCTATTACAAAAAATGGTGTATAGAAATTGCACCTTAGTTGATTTCTTGAGTCTTTGCATTAGTTTTCTTCAGATTATCCCCCATTCTATCGCTCCGTTCTCTCGCATATCATCAAAGAAGTAACGCCAACGCACACACCCCATCCCACACACACACACACACACGCGCGCGCACACGCACGCACACACACGCACGCACACATGCATACCCTCACTCACCCGCACGCATGACGACACCCACGCTATATCTCTCTCACTTCTATTACACACAATCAGACATGTGGAACGACTGTGTTATATAGGCTGACTCATCAGACATACCAACCTCACAGTCAGTATCTCACAATTTAC
This sequence comes from Strongylocentrotus droebachiensis, assembly GCA_035222895.1. NCBI lineage: Eukaryota > Metazoa > Echinodermata > Echinoidea > Camarodonta > Strongylocentrotidae > Strongylocentrotus > Strongylocentrotus droebachiensis. The sequence continues at coordinate 85,007 of JAVYIG010001696.1, read as the reverse complement.
AAACTAACAAACAAACACGAAAACAAGCACCGTCATAAAATCGCACCTCCGATTATTACCTAACAAAGAAAAGAATGAGTCTACATATACAAAATGATGTTCAATTCGAATACACGATAAAAGGCCGAAAATGAGATGTTTCTAACAATTACCGCTCAAAGCCAGTTAGATCATTTTTGAAAACGGGATTAAAGTGCGTACATACTATTTTCATAAACGAGACGGACCTTGTGAGTAACAAAGTGTGAGCCAAAGGTTCTTTCATTCTCTACCTTTCATTGTTGACTGTTCAAGAGGCGAATATTTCCCAGTAAGTTTAAATGATTTATTACTTGGAATTACAAAATCGACGGCATATCTTTGACAGGAACTTAAGAAAAACATCACTCATTCTAATCTGAGATACTAATTAAATGAACAGGATTCAGGTGTAAACACATTCATATGATGTTAGATGAGCTGCCAAGTACGAAATGTGTCGCAGTATGCATATTTCATGTAGTTAAACAGATTTGGACGTCAAAACACTAATCACTCATTACCTCAAACTAACCCGTTTTTCAATGACTGAACGAACCGGTTTAAAATGATAAAACATTATAGCGTTAATACTGGGTGGCCAACATGGCCAAGTAACGTTCGGTGTGTTTAATTTTAAATAGCCTCAGACATTCAAAACATATAAATCAGCGCATGATGGTAACTTGATGATACCATTCATAAATTTATAAACGTGAACTGCATGAATAAATCGATAAGTTCCCGGAATGGTGATTCATTGACATCATATTTAACCAAAATAATAAATGTGCAAAATACGGCCTAGTTACTATTTGTTACCATTTCATTTTCTAAGATTTTGCAACAACTACGTAGAATTTAGCCCCCTACTCTCGACCTGCACTATAACATTCACCAAACACAATAACACTGAGTCCAGTGATGCTACTATAATTCACTTCTTCAATATTCGAGTATGATGTTCTAGAGTATACATGTACATGACAGTGTACCTTTCAGCGGCGCCAGATTGCCCAGCGGCTGATACGGCCAGCACTCTGCAAAGTTTCGTCCACGAAATTAAATACTGATACATTTGTGCACTCTTTGTTTTAAGGGATAGTTGAGTTCTGTTGCGGAGGGCGCTACACAAATTTTTTTTTTGTGTGAGATAGGCCTAATGAAAAACTGAGTGTCAAATTTGAAAGAACGTACAATTTAAATGACAAAATCATCTTTGTTTGATCAAAATCGGTTCAGAGACGGCTGAAATATCCATAAATATAACGATGCCAATGTGGGCTTTTTTGTTGGCATTTTCGTGTTGGTTATATTACGCAGAACCAGCCGGCTCATGTATTGTTATTTTTAATTAAATAATTAATTAATGGTCACCGAATTTTGTTGAAAGTGGAGCTGAATTGGGATGATCGTATTGGCTGTATTTCACACATTTTGGCGTCTAAAATTACCTTCATAGCAATTTTAGGTTCTAAAAGGGCACTAGAAATGTCATAGATAAGAATAAGAGCAATAACCATGCACTTTGAAAGCATTTTTGGTCTGAAGACAGAACTCAACTATCCCTTTGAGAAACCCTAAACCCTTAAAGCAACTACTCCTCCTTTCACTTTACTCGTATAAGCATGCGTATATTATGTACCACAGGGGAACTGGTATTAATCTACAGACCAGGTGCAGTTGCTATTTTATATCACGTCGTTTCTATATAAGCTCTGCTATTACAAAGTCATGCCATGAGATTTTGATGGAATAGGCCCTAGTCATTTGATAATAAGTTATAGCAGGTTGTATACCTCTTTCTCTCTGTATCTTCATATCTCTCTTTGTCTCAATAATCTATTAAGCCCCCCCCCCCCCCTCCCCCGATTTTAAAATGTGCAGTATTTTGATGATCCAGCTTTCATCAGGTCATATTGCTGATCACTTCGTATCGGGTGGAAATCCACGCTCACAAAGAGTGAAATACAATCTCATACGAGTGATTCAACCACTACTTCGCAATGGATTCAATCGAATTTGATTGGATTCTGGAAAAAATTATTTATGTAAGAACTATAACATTTTAAAACAAAACATGTGTCTTCAGTAATTATCAGTTTGGTTTTCGGGAGAAGCATACAACAACACATGCAATTTTACACCTTATAGATAAACTTGCTTCTGCCTTAGATAGTCGCTTACACACCATCGGTACATTTTTAGACTTTTCCAAGGCCTTTGATACTGTAGACCATGAAATTCTCTTAAGTAAATTATGTCATTATGGTGTCAGGGGAGTCGCCTTGGATTGGTTTAGAAGTTATCTTACTGATAGAAAGCAATATGTGTCCTTAAATGGAATTGACTCTTGCCCCCAAAAAGTAACATGTGGCGTTCCCCAGGGCTCCATTTTGGGACCACTTTTATTCATCTTGTATATTAATGATTTTCAACGCTCATCAAGTGTATTATCATTCATATTTTTTGCTGATGACTCAAGTGTATTTTTTTCTCATAAATGTCCACAAATATTGTTGAATACTGTTAATGAAGAGTTTCGAAAAGTAATGAAGTGGATTAATGCTAATAAGTTATCCTTGAATTTTCAGAAAACTAATTATATACTGTTCAGTAATTCAGTTAATATTTTGCCGGGCGAAGTGGCATTTAATAATAACCCAATTGAGAGAGTAACTTCAACAAAATTTCTTGGGATATACATAGATGAGAAACTGAATTGGAAAACTCATGTGGACAAATTAAGTAAAGTGGTGTCAAGAAATACTGGTGTTATTTATAAGTTGAGATCATGTATACCTCAAGAAGTATTGTTCATTTTGTACTCTACTCTTATTTTATCATATATTAATTATGGTATGTTGGCATGGGGCAAATCATTCAAAACTCAAATCCACAGGCTCTTTGGTGTACAGAAGCGGGTTATTAGAATAATTTGTAAAGCGAATTATCGTGCACATACAAATCTACTTTATTATGAAAACGGTATTCTAAAACTTGAAGATCTCTATTCAATGCAACTTGGAACGCTCATGTTTAGCATTCACTCTGGGGACCTCCCTCCTGCCCTTGCTCAAATCTTTAGAAGAAATAACCAAATTCACAGCTATAATACTAGACAGGCTTCTGCTCTCCATTTACCATATGCAAGGACAACATTCACTCTGAATACTCTAATGTCCACTGGCCCCAGGTTCTGGAATTCACTTGATACTACTATAACAAATGCTTCAAGTATCTCAGTTTTTAAACGTAGACTTAAGTCATATTTACTTCACAAGTATGTCGATGACACATGAATGTGTTATCAAGCTTCATTTTTCGTGTACTGTAGCATATTAAACTCTACTCTCGATCTATTTTTTGTTATTTCTTGACTTTGACATAATCCCCTTCTAGCTATCCCTTTTCTTTTTTTTTCTCTCTCTTCTTCTTTCTCATCTGTACATATACCATATATTCCTACTTGTTGTTCTTGACCTCTGCACTCAGAGAGCAATAACTCATCAATGTCTCGACTTGGTGTCAGCTTGGGTTTGTCCATATTAGATCGCCCTCCCATGGGTGGGTTGATTTTTGCTCATATGATACATTTTTTTCACTCACATGGTGAGTTTGTTAGCTCACCCGGTGTGATGGGGATGTGCGTATCTTCAGGTATACTTGTTGTAGTCATCCATGCTGTGGTCGATGCATCGTTGGGTAGTTGTTCTCTGAGAGTATTTTGTAAATAGTTTTATATATTCCATATTTGTTGTTGTATTCATGAATCAGTTATCTTTGTCACACCATATGAGGGGGCCTTAACTTAACAAGCTGTGCTTCAACCAAGGTCTCCTCGTCTTTCTCTATTCTACATTGTACTGGTATTGTACTGTTATGATTATACTCTATTATATTTTGTCACATGTGTTTTCTGGAAGACAAATAAACTTGAACTTGAACTTGAACAAAAGACTTCCGACGCTTTATATTAAGATAGTCGTGGTAGTAACGGCAGGCGTTTGTTTTCTTTTAGCTGGGCATTGGGGTTAGTAGATTAATGCACGCATGTATGTCGACCCAAGTACACTTATTCTTAACATGTTTTATACATAAACGCCCCTAGAACATGACCTTCTGATGTATCTGCTTTTCATCATTCGCTTTTTCTTTACTCCCCCTTCATTCCTTTTGTTCTTTTCCATTAAATTCTTCCGTTACCTAGGGAACTTCCAATCCGTTTTCAATTTTATAAATAAAGCGAGTAAAATTCTCGAGAGAACATTTAATTTCCTTCCCATCGCTAACGCGAGTACATCTATTTTCTTCATCAGCAAGATAACTCCTATCCCTCTTGACCAAGCATGTGCTCGCATTTTTCTGTTTGTGGTATTTTTCTAAATTCAATTTCAATAATCACATTTCCCTACCTGGCCATTTCGCTCGGCATAGAGCAATATGAAAAGCTAGCTTGAAGGGGGAGAACGTAATTCAATTGAGGGGCTGGAGAAGAAGCAAGGCTCTCGCGTTAATATGGAGGTTCAATCGTAATTAACTTGGTTAGCAACTTCAATTGTTTCTCTTTGATTGTTGAATCGTTATAACTGCCTGACTGTAGCAAGAAGCTACTCCATGAGACAGGTAGAGGGACACAGACAGACAGAGAGAGAACAAAAGAGAGAGGGAGATCGAAAGAGAGGAAGAGAGAGGGAGATAACGAAAGAGAGAGAGAGAGAGAGAGAGAGAGAAAGAAAGAGAGAAAGAGAGAGAGATGGCTTAGGGTAGAGTGATGTGAGATATACAGTGATAGATAATTGGTTCTTTCTTGAACAATATTCACTTTCCTCGTTGTCTATGTAATTGTGATCATGAAAGTCAAGAGGGAAGAATTGCCAGTGTTTTTAAAGGTGTACAGTGCAAAGGCGATCTCGCGTTACTTGTGTACAAACGGGAGTTACATATTTTATCAACACAAATATTTTTAGGTTGCTTTTATGTTTCCTATATCTGATGAAAGGCAGTTGTCTCATTTTTAAACAGGCGTTTAATTCGATTCCTACGTTTATTGCAGGGTACTTTATAGAAACATAACTGTTTATCTTGCAAGCTCGTAAGACTGCATGTCCATTTCATGTGTTTGTTGAGCTTGCTGTGTTTGTTGACGATGTTTCTTTTGATTATTCACATTTTAACGTTTAATTTGTGAGACATGGTAGAGCAGTCGCCATGAAAGCCCACCAGAGGCGGACACCGGCGCTATGCAGGAAGCCATCATCATCATCATCATCATTAGCATCATCATCATCATCATTTTTTTCCTATTATCATTCGATATCTTTCTTTGAATCTTCAAGTCATGATAGTCGGCCATGTAAACTTCTCTTTATGCTTCTCGTATCAGTATTACGATATACTTTTTCAATACATAATGCTCACATAATTATCCAAAAGACTCTTGATCAATGAATATGCAAATTAGAGTCTACAACTTTTACAATTATTGATTACATGTACAGAATTTGTCTCTAGAGGTCGCTTTTTCTTCGTGATGCTTATCAACTGTTTTTTATTTCTCTAACATATCTAAAACGTACCCTATAGCAGATGGGACCATGTCAAGCCCGAATGTGTACAAATCTATTATTTTGCACCTTTAGGATTCACTTAAGTCCAAGACAAAGGCTTACATATAGCGCATGTTAACCTGTTCAGGGGTGCAAACTATGCACCCAAACAGGATAAAAATTGGAGGCCTATCCTTGATAGTGATGCCATATCTATTATAAGGCTTGTATTGTAGATGACCTTTTTTGTATAGTTGTATAATTAATTATTTACCAATGTATCTCTTGGATAGACTGACGAAAGAAGCGTAGTCACAATTTCCATAAATTGTCTGAACTTGTACCTAGGGCCCTTTCCACCATCTCTTCCTCCACCCGTCCATTGCATCTCAAGATACTATCCTTCGCTGGCCCTCCAACCATCGACCTCTATTTGTTTTACAAATTAACCATGCTGATCATTCCAACAAGCCCGCCGTGTCGCTTTTTCCTCGAAACGACTAGGAAGGCGAGCGTCGGTACCTCGAGCGGGCGATGCTCCGTCACTACGAAGTGGACTCGTGCTCTACTTCGGGTCCTCTTCAGGCATTTTATTTAGAGCACGCCGCGTGTTTACCGTGTATAACTTACCCATGAAACTTATTATGTAATCAACTGCACCGCCATTTGCATTTTAAGAGAGCGAGGCAACCTCGTGCGGTCGAAAGCTCGTGTAACATTGTACTGAATAAGTGTTATGAAGAAGGCGAAGGCATTTCCATGTATGCTAGAAGGAGTCAAAATCAAACGTCATTGTGGTAATACTTTGTTTTTGAAAGCAAAAAAAAAGAAAAAGTTATATGAACATGCTATTCGAGAATGTGATTGTGTGGAGTGTGCATTTCTGAGATGCATAGATGATAAATAAACAACAAAAGGGGTGACAAATATGAAGATGTCCTTGAAATCAAATCCATGGATATAGAATACAAAAATTGATGTCTGTAGTAAGCTGTTAAAGTTCGTCAACAGTCATTTGAAAAGTGTAAATAATTATAAGACTTCTCCTTCATATTGATAATGCTGGAATAGGCGCCTAAGATTATCAAGCAGGCCGTCAATTAGTATGACTTATATCTTTTTAATACTCTACGTATTTTGTTTAACTCTTCAGCCACTGGAAATGAAAATATGAATATTTGTAGTGCCATTACAGTGAACAATTGTGCTGAATTATTGTAAATTATTGTCTTTAGTCATTCGTGTCGAGTGTGGTAAAGAATAGAGAAATCTACCTGCCGACCAACTTTTTCCGGTAAAAGACAACCGTGTCAAGTTATGGTACCATGATACCCCCGTTTTCGAAGACACTTCTTTTTGAAGAAGCTGAAATTATATCATGAGATCTGAAATGCTAAGGAGGAAACCTGGTGCTAATTTGATGCTTTTCCCATCGGGCCTTGAGAAGGAAACTGAAAAATCGGTAATTGGAGTGAAAAATCACATTAGCCCACAGAACGGAAGTATGGCAGCGTCGGCGCAGATTTAAAAGTGAAGTCTGAGACGCGTAACAGGTTTATCTACATGCACACCAACTATGAAAGCTGCAGCTAGGTACTATGAAGAGGGAAGATTATGTTAGTCTGGTTTTCAACTCCAACAATCTTTTCCACTTTTACTCATGGATCTATCTTTTCCTTTCATTCCCTTCATCATATTATTCATCATTTCCTTTTCACCCTCATCCGGCCTCATCCCTCTCTCTTCTTGTTTTTGAAAACAATTATTGCAATAAGTTTCTCCAATCTTTTAAAATCCTAATAGCCATCCTCGACAATTCTACTCATTTTCCCTCGTCATTCATTACTTTCCTCGACTTCTTTTTTCTTGCCATATCTCCTTCGTCGCCATTTTCTTCTTTATCTTTGTTCTTCACCTACACCCTTATCCCTTCGTCACCACTTCTTATTAAGCAGGTATTGAAGAGGTTAGGAGCTTGTTCATTTGAAGTTCGTGGTCACGTCGACAACCAGGTCCCACAATACATCACCGACTGCATGACGTAGTGATGCTGGGATACAGAAACCGGAAACTGTTCTATGTGCGACAGTACCGAAAGATGGCGCAATCGAAAAAAAAAAACGTTACAGCAGTGGTAGCAATGTCGGTGAAATATATGGCATTTACACATAAAACAACACACCCTCAAAGAAACACTCAACCACTCCCACCCCACCTCCCCCCCCCCCCACACACAAACACACCCACGCCCCCACACCAGAAAAATCATGGAGCTTAAAAATTTGATCTTTATCGATATCGCTTCCTGATTTATACTTCCTGAAATTTAGGCCAAAGCCTTATGACGGCTGATCTATAAGGCTCACCGCACGAGGAATATTATACGCATCGGCTGGTAAGTTTTTCACAAACAAATTGGCCAAAATTCAATTTGGGGGCTTAGGGAAGCAGAAGTTGATTAGAAGTGTGAATCCAAGTCTCTTGTCATCCTTCTGATTTAATAAATAAAAAATACGTGCCCTTGGATTTTTGGTGGGTAAACTATCCTCTAAACTCTCTTTCTCTCTCTCTCTCACTCTACTCGTCATCATTTTCCGACTCTCCCGAGTGGTTTTGTGAACCAATTACCGCTATATCAAGTCTAGACGAGTGAGTCCATTTTGGCGGGAAAACGATTCTGTTCCCGCGTGATTCCTGTCTGCTCCCAAGAGACGAAGGTGACCTTATCAGAAAGTTTTATCCCATGTCTGTTTTCTTAGAAACCGGTGGAGATTTTACTTTAAAGACTATCTTTGAGAGCGTGGTCACGCTATTCGTCACCTTGATTACGTCAAAAAAGAGCTTGAACTTCAAGATAATATATTGTTGTACACATAGATGGATCTAAGAATGTCTGGTGGCCGAGCGGCGGGGCAACTCCGAAAAATATGAGACAAACAAACAACCATTATCAATGTTATTACATCCATACATACATCCATTTTAAAATCGCCGTTCGCGTACATTTCTTTGAGGGAACGTACGGTAGGCCTAGACCAGATAAGGCTTTGCTGCCCCCCTCCCCCTTCCCAGATCCGCCGCTAATACCTTACTATTCATGTCCTGTTTCTCTGCGTTCTGTCTATTCTGTCCTTTCGTTCCCTTCAACCCTTTTCTAAATCTATTTATTGCAGGTATATCTTTTCAAGCGGTGTATGATCGAATATTGAATAAATTGATTACGCATCCCTTCTTCGCTGGAGGTTAAGTAAAGCCTTTATCCGAACTTTTTTAGAACGAGGATACCAGATGTACGCCCCCGCAGTCTAGACTCTGGTGTAGATTACAAACACCGTACACCAATTGCACCACTCACCCTTACCCTTCAAAATCTTTAACATTCTATTATGTACGTCAACAAACGAAAAAACGTGGAAGTTCCTGCCGTTGATATATTATGTCATCGTTATTAATGCATCAAAACCCTAATGCTCTCTCATCATGTAGGGTAGATGAACAACTAAACAAAGTCTAGACTAGAACTGCAGTTTGTTGAACATTCATTGTGATGCGAGAAGGGTGTAGCATTCAGTAAAGGCTACTTATCTGAATTCAGATTTACTTATGCTTAGTTGCTTTTACGGGCTCTACCTCAATATGCATGATATACCTGCTACGACTTTTCCAGCTTATTTTGTTAGTGAAAGTTACGCCTAGTCTCTTTGAATGTACCGCAAACTCGACTACAAACCTATTGTCCAACTAGTTTCCCATTCGGTGTTTGGTGTAAGTTACGCCCAGTCACACTTGTTACCTGGTCCTACTACTATCTTGATATCTATATATCACTTTGTCTGAGGAACTTTTCTCATTTGCGCATCGCTCTTTTTAAAGTGAACGATGATGAGTATAGCACTGCGGAGGAGAATGACCCGCAAAGCAGTCTGGGTAATGTGGGATCTGGCCAATCCTGTTTTTGCGTCAGATCCGATTACTGCAAACAAGATGAAAGCGAAGGAGATTATAAGAGTGCATCGCCTTCTCTCACGAATCATCACCATCGTTCTCCCACTCACCATGACTCTCTACCTTTATCAAGTCTTTCTGACAGAAAGTTAGAGTCTTACTCATAGTCTTAGAACAAGGAAAACTGGCTCCACCAATGAAATTCCACGACGTGAGCCACGTAATTTCCCCACTCATTGTGACGTCAGCTATGTGGCTTGCTAATGGACGTACAGTAATCATGTCACCTCATTAACTATAATGACGTCAGTTTGCGGTCCTTATGACGTGGTCGACTAATGTTATTTACATATTTTCAATAAATTCTTCATGCGATCAAGCACATACCAGTTAAACTGTTGATTACTTTAACCCTGAAAATGCTCTTGAAGTTAAATAAATAAATACAAAAATCAAACCAAATCTGTTTTTGTTAGGAATGTATTATCATAATATCATATCATATTCTCTTTTATTCTATTGTATTATAATATAGACTGTATTCTTAACTAATATTGTGTTACTGAGAATGATTAAATTCGTAATTCTGAAAAAGTAACTAAACGCAATAAACTACCTAGTATTCTTTCTCAAAAGATGCTTTCAATTCAAGACGAATTTGGATGTCTATAGTATCTGTTGATACATTACATGTAAGATTTAACACAAAGAGTGCTGTCCTACAGACGTTTGTTGGGGAGATTCTTATAAGACACGCATGCAAATTTATAAAGAAAAGTTAAAAATACAGATCAAATAATGAAAGAGAATGTTATCTAAAGAAGATGTAGAAGTATTCTAAATTAGCGGGTTTTTCAGGAATGACGGATTTTTTCAGGACGTACGGACTCAAACATGCAAAGACACGTTTAAGACTACTCGCGTACCACATCTGCTCACTTCCACTTTGGATATTTCATCGTCTATAAAATGATAAACCCATTATAATTAGCGGTATTGCCCTACCGCCTAAATTCTATTAAAAACGTCTACAAACATGCCAAAACAAACTGTGGAATATGACGAAAGAAAGCAGTATATTGTTGGTGTTTGTTATGAGGCTTACGGTCATTCCCCGGTCGAGTGCTAGACATATTACTTTCAGGTTATTGCCCTTTCTAAAAACATCGTCAGGAAATTAAAGTGTCAGTTACATTTAAATATGAGAAGAAACTAATTTCATTTTCTGAGTATAGTTTGGTATTTCTGTTCGTTGTAATCGTGTGGAAGGATAGCATAAATGTGTCGTTCTAAACCCTTATACTCGCTTTTTTTAAAATTATCATTCCATCTTTCAATTTGAATTTAGAACACTAAGATTTATTTATGTTTTATATTTCAAACATAATCACAATTAATTAATGATTATTATTTTTCATATATTCTCTAAATGTAAAAGATATAGATATGTTTCGATATTTTATAGAAATATGAAATTGCGTGTATTTACAGTATAAACTGTAATTTGGGGTTGAAATGCATTATATCCCGAAACAAACAATAATTATGATAATCAATGAAGTCGTTGAAATAAAAATTGCGTAGGAATATTTATCTAAACACTGTTAACATGGTAATGGTAAATTAGGTCCTCTGTGTTTGAGATCGGTTTGAGGAAATCTTTATAATTATTTCTTTAAACTCAGTAGGTTGCTTTCCATAAGAATGGACAAAAGAACCAATATAATTATTTGCATATTTTCTCTCATGTCATATCTTAGTTCGTTTTCCTTACCTTAAAGCTATTGTCGGTTGGCAATTGGATGGGGATCCATCATCTCCTTTTATCCTTCTCTCTTCCTATTCGTGTTCTTTACCACCGCTTTAATCTGGAATAATCGACTACTTTCCTTTCCTTTGTCTTTTTCAATGTATTTCTTACATTCCTATTGCTTCTTCTAGTGTTTCATCAGAGTCTAACTTTTTTGGAGGGGCCTCTCGTAATTCATGCACTTTTTCGTTTCCTGTTGAATGCGAATTTGATAAAGCGTTGATAGGCATATCGCCTGCTCTCACCCAGCTATCTGGGTCGCTGTTCCTCCCGTAGTTCCGGCACCGATCGCTTTCCCCTTGCCGCAGACATTATATGATACTCAAATGGTCCGGCATATCGCTGCAGAATAGTGTAGCAAAGGAGAGATGATTATAATTACCCAGAATTTCGAACGAAACGCCCAAATCTGTATTATACTCATAAAATGTGACTGTTCGTTCACCTTCTTTTCGAGTACATTGTCTCGTTGATAACTACGATATAGTTTATAATCGTAATCAAAGAAACTTCTTACTATATAAGGCGATTGATGAAGTTGAAATAGTCGTAGTAGTAGTAGTAGTAGTAATAGTAGAAGTAGTAGTAGTAGTAGTAGTAGTAGTAGTAGTAGTAGTAGTTGTAGTAGTAGTTGTATCAGTAGTATAGTGGTAGTATCTATTTTTTCGACCCATTATAACAAGACAAATACTTTTACAATATTAAAAAGCAGCTGGATTAACCCGGCATATTCATTCATGCGCAATCAAGTTACACTACAATATGGGATTATCGTAATGAAACTTTCTGTTGGTCCTCTGTTGGTATTTGGCATGTCTTCGTAGTGTGAATGCGGTTATTAGCTACCGTGAGAAGACCGCAGAGTCATGTATGCTAACGAGACGTAGGGATGGGGAAGATAATTAGACGATCTTGTAAAATCCATTATTCATACCGACTTCTGCCTGCCAGGTGTTCTGCTTCTCATCAATAAAGATGTGACCGAAAACAAGGACCAGTCCGATGTTTGAGCTCTTCTTTATAATCGTGCTAAAGGTTGTGTTGAGACGCACTCAATAAAAAAACAAATATATTCTCTGTAATCAGTGGGACATCTACAGGGGCATAGGGACCCCCCCCCCACCACCACCACCAACCATCGCCATCACCATCATCGAAATAGAAAATGATAAAAAGGATCGTAAAAATAAGATAGGATATTTGAAAGTTTGTGTTTTGAGTCTCACATGTATCACATGTTATAAGGAGATATCCTTAGCCCCTTGGTAAAACCCTTTCTCTGTAAATCACCCCCAATAGCGAATGTTTCAACGTGAGAATTATATTATAAAGGTTAATGTTGTATGTAGGGTAATGACACATTAGGCGGAGAGGTCATGAATATTCAATCAAAATCCCTTGTGCGCTGTAGTCAATCACATTCTTCATTAAAACAAAAAGAAAACGTTTTCACGAAACCCACAATTTAGTTATGCCTTTATCAAATTTGTAAAAGTTGTTACTGTATTTAAATGAAAAATGCTAAAGAATGAGAAGCATTAAATTTAGGAATGCTTTCCCTTTTGTCTTCCCTACACGTTTTCCTTTCCCCATCCCCTCATCACTCTTCGTCCTTTCCGCAGTTTTCTATGAAAATTATATTCTCCTTTTGATATACATCTTTTTTCGCCATCTACTAAATGTCCAGCTATTGTTCATTTTCTTCATGTGATGTATTCCTTTAAGACAGTCAGAATGGCCATGCTGTATGCTATATACATGAAACGACGGGCAGCAACACCGTCCGTCCGGTCTAGCGTACCGTTGCGGTTAATAATTGAGAACGCCCCATTTCATGGCGACCGAATTAATAGGCTGTCCGTATTTTCCGTCTTCTCGGGCTTTGAACTTTTACAGGGCTCACCGCTTTTTCGTTGAACGCCATTTTGCCACTTTGTGTGCTGCTATTCGAAAATTAATGAGATGAAATTCCTAGTGAAAAGTACATCGGTTAACCCAATTACAATGAAAGGGCATGTTTGAATGATGAATAACGTTTTATGGGGGCCGCCATCATTAATTTGTTCATAGACGAATTGAGTTGCAGATAAAGGCCACACGTAGGTTACTCGAACAATGAAGTTGGGTATACCCACGAGCAACATGTGTCATTATTTATTTTATTCTAGTCAGGGGTTTAGCCACCAAGGGGCACGTGCCCCCCCCCCCCATCGAATGGGGATTATAGAAAAAAGATAATGTTAAATGTTGTTCAAAAGTAATTGAAAGATGGATAAGAGTATTTGCATTTAAATGGATTCGTTTTGCAATTTCTTGTAAAGATATCGTGTTATCTATTATTTTGAAGTTATTCTTGGACTGCGATGCGAATTCTTAAGAGTTGTTATCATTATCATCACTAACATCACTTTTCCCTTGTTAAAGGTAAATTGAGATTTTTAGTGTTTTTTTCCATTCTTAGACGAATTCGAAGAATCTGACGACTTTTACGACCCTTTGAAAATATTGAAAGATAGCTTTAAAGAATGTGTATTATATTGTGTCGATTTAGAGAGAAACACCTGTTTTTTTAAGGTGACACTAAAGATCCTCGAAAACCGCCTCGAAAACCCGGCTGAGTGTGTATATTAAGTTTGCGGATTTATGTATAGTGCAACACGTTAAGCTCTCCATTATAAACATATCACAATCATATGATTCTTCATCGAAATGAAAGTACAAAAACTTGTCTCTATTGGAGTAAATTCTCATTTGCATTTCATGATCACATTGATTAGTTTCTGTTCTTTGTTACATACATGTAATTACAGTAAATTGTATGGGACTTGAGTGGTTACACTTTAGCCGTCCATAAATCAGTTGGCTAAGTTAAGCCAGGTTTAACGTTGATGGGCCGCCTTCGAGGGTACGGGCCTCTAACAACATAGAAAGGGTTAAGGTTTGAGTAGTAGACGACATTTGGTAGAGATGTCATTTATCATTCTAAAGATAACATCCGGGTCTGTATGACAAACACACACGTCATTCGCTGATACCCCGACTAAATTTCATTAGCTAATTGCATGGTGGCATTTCACTTCTCTCCACTGCCATTACCTATACCCTTATCATCCCCTCTCTCTCTCTCTCTCTCTCTCTCTCTCTCTCTCTCTCTCTATCTATCTATTTCTATCGGACTCTATGTCTTGATATGCATGTTTTTTCCTGGCTTCTCTCATGTCTCTCTAATTCCTCACAATAGTTCTCTCTAACCTTTTTGTTGCCTTGCCTTAATTTTGCTGTCTTTGTCTGCCTGCTGGAGTTTCCATATTTATATGTCTCCTTCTCTCCCCCAACCCCTTTCACTTTTTTCTCACTATGCGCCCTTACATCTATTTTTTTAAATATTCTTTCTTCTCTTCTCCTTTATCCCTCTAACCCCCCCTCCCCCTCTCTCTCTCTTTCAAGTTTCAAGTTTCAAGTTTATTTATCTTTCTTTCATAACACACATTACAAATATGACATGAATATAAAGGAGTGAACAGAATATGGCGTTACAATAGAAAGATGAGGTGACCTTGGTTGAAAGCAAGGCTTGTGGATTTAAGGTCCCTCATGAGTAGTTTAAGAGTATGTCCTAAAAGAACAAACTCGTCAAATAAAAAATAAAAAAATTCGTACATTTAAATGCTTACAAAACTAAACTAACTAAACAACTGAGAAAATATTAAACATAAATAAGTACAATAAAATCTACTGACTACTAAATAATGGCTATAAACAACAGGAACAGGAATATACTACGAGCAACAGGACTGAAACACAGACAAAAACTAAACAAGACAGACAGATGAATAGATGTGAGAAACGGGAGTAGAATAATGCTGACCTATATAGCAAATAGTTTTCTTAAATATTGATCACAACTATAAATCTAGACGATATCGACTCAAATACAGTAACTTCAGTTTGCGCTTAAATACATAAATACTGACCGATTGCGCTATTCTTGGTTCAAGGGAATTCCAAAACCTAGGTCCAGTGACTTCTCTCTCTCTCTCGTTCTCTCTCTCCATATGCTGTGTACTCTTTTGACCACTACAAACCAAAAGACAGGACTTATCCTATCCAACTATAAAAGATTTCTTTCAAAGTTTCCGAATGTTATGAATCCAAGTTGGTTGTATTTTACATATAAGATTATTATCAGGAAAACTGTCACTTCAGACTGCGTGGCCACACCGTAAAGCGAATGGCGCCATCTGTTGATCAATCGAAGTTCCTCTCTTCCAATCGTTCGATTTTTGTTTCCTGCGAATTTATTATCATATTCATATTCTAATTCTTGAAAAAAAAACTTTAAAAAGGTTAAATATGCGCGATTAGGAACATGAGAGGATGACGAGAAAGGGAAGGAATAGGGATAGGAGCAGGAAGATGGGGTGGAATAGGAGCCAGAGAGAAGAGAAGAGGAGAATGAGGAGGAGGAGGAGGGATAAACATAGACAAGACAAACGAATATACGGATGTTGATAGCTTTAAATATAGTGGGAATATCGACAGATAGGAGTCGATTAAATGCCTTCCAAAGACCGCAAATGAATTAGCTAATAACATTTCGTAATCTGTATAATGTAACGTGATGCTTTAATAATGTGGGCCTATAAAGGGGGCCTACGTAAGTTTATTGTTCCTTGTAAACTTTTACATTCTGAGAAGTAACATTTAAAAATACAAGTAATCTAGTAATAAACTGCCATTTTACACTTCCATGCGGTACGATAAAAGGCGACTTTATGCAAACATGGTAAAGTGGCTAATGTGACCATTACAAACTCAAATGTCAATAGAGTGCGTACATTATTTTACAGTTCATTCATTCTAATTAACCATGCTCTATATACGCATACCAAACATACTAATGTTGGTAATTTGAGGCAGGACTGTTAGTCGTAAGTACACAACCATGGTAACAAAAAATAACCCAAGAAAACGTCCATTAAGTTGCAAAGAATTGAAAATGCAACCAGGCCCCTACACTGAAAATCACTTTGTCGAAATACCACATAATTAAAAGGGAACACCTATCGTTATAGCCAAAAATGTAAACATTTACCACATTAAAATCCTATAAACACGATCGTACAAATTACAAATATTTAACCCACTTAAAAGGGTTTAATTCGACCATCGTCGCGTTAATTGAATGCTTGTCTTAATTGCTAAAGATCCATTTAAAATTCCCGAGAAATAGAAGGTTACTTTACGATGTTTTACATTCTTTGTTTAAAGTGCGTGTCATGTTTGCACGTTCGAAATACCCAGTAAACTCGGCCAAAGTAAAATCAATTAAAGGTCTTTCTGAATTACAAAAATGCAAATGGTCCATTGTTGAACTTAACAAGATTAAAGTGGTCTATTGACGATCTAACAAGTGCTTTTTATTAAGTGTGTGTCAAGTCTAATCATTTTGAAGTACAAATAATCTTTACTTCAGTCGTCCTGTCGACAAACACGCATAGCATTTATAAAAACGACCACGCAGAATGCAAATCGATAATGCATCTAATCAAACCCATAAGGATGTTAACACTTTGTACCAGTACATGGGTGGATGCCCTTTTAGCTCCAAACAAACGAACTGTAGTAAGACCAGGGCTGGGGGAGACACGTGGTCATTCATTGACTATTTTAATTAAACTTACTCATCGACATGCAAATAAATCCATTACCATAATCCCCTTAACTTCCGCCATTAGTCACTTTCTGACGAAGATGACTTTCACTTTTTATTACCCACTAAGACATCTATTTGCAGGTTAAAGTATCGTTGTGTTTTAATCTTTTATTTACAGTGGCCATAATATGGTTTGTAAGCCTTGAGGACGATGGAGCTAATCGTTATATTATTAAAAATCAGACAAATGAAATTATTTTATAGGAAAATATTATGCAATATTTAAGGCAAGCAAATTTATGTCATTTCGATGCATAACGAAATATATATTACTCGTTGATTGTTCTTTTTTTCAAATTTCCTTTTGGCAATGGAAATCAACTAAGAACATAGAATTTACTTTTTCAATGTTTTGAGGGGAAATGTTTAACTCGACTATCTGTTATTTTGGGGTTGTTTTCGTGCTATCAGTATATGTTTAGTATTTGTGATCCGATGCGCAATTTACAGGCCATAAATCTTACATCGCAATAATTTCAGTAAGCAATAATTCATCTCTCTATTTGTATATAATTACTGCTTAAGGTATTCAGCCATTTACATGCTTTTTTTGTTAGGGGGGGGGGGGGTGTAAGGATGGTCTCATATATTTTTGTCTCCTCCCTGTATACAGCTTTAGAATGTAACTGAAGCGAATTAGGAAAACATGTACTAGCCTGTGCAAACAAAAATGACTTATGTATGAAAAGTTATTGTATTTAATTTACGTTAATGGGGTTCACTTTCTCTTCCCGATCTGCAGAAGAAGAGACCGCTTAGTACAAATATCGTTGCACTTTTCTTTCTCGACAAGTCTTTAAAAACACGCTAATTAGTATCATGCTATAGTAGGAAAACGAAATCTGCCAGAATAAACTCGTTAATTTGTGTGGATTGTATCACGTACTTATTTTTCTATAGCAGACTCCAACTCTCTCTCTCTCTCTCTCTCTCTCTCTCTCTCTGTCTCTCTCTTTCTCGCTCTGTCTTTCTTCAGTCTCTCTTTTCTATCTCTCTCTCTTTCTCTCTCTCTCTTTCTCCCCTCTTTCTTTCTCTTTCTAAAGAGCACCATCCTCTCATCCTCACCTTCCCCACCATCTCATTCTTTTCTTATCCTCCATCGCTCCCGATCTGTTACTCTCCTCACGTCACCCTCCTTTCCTCTCTCCAACAACTGGAGTCACGCGGAATTAGCTTCACTGTCTTCTCATCCAATGTTCCCCATCATCATCATCATCCTCCACCTCGTCCAATCATTACGTCACCATAGAAACCACTTTGACGTCATTCAACCGGTATCATTCAATTTGTTCGACCAATCAACGTTGTTGATGGTAGCGCTTGCAGTGCCAGTAGGGTGTTAAATTGATTTATTTCACTTTTCTGGTAACATAGAAGTTGAAGCATGTTTCTTTTTATATTTATACGAAGGATAAGCTATTACCTTTACTGATCCCGGTCTTATTGTGACTATATGTTCGAACGAACTCATTTAAACGGCCTTTTGGGGTTTGCATCCTGAAAGAATATTGCTCTGATTTGGAACTTTATGTGGAACGAAGTTTTCTGGCGTTAGCAGACTCAGGTAACATAGTAGAAATATGTTGAGGTACGAACGGACATTATAACTAGGGACCAAAACTATATCAACTGCTCTCTTACCACACGAAGGTCGAAAATGATATACGCCATCATTAATCCTTGGACATGTCTTGATACGGTGAGAGAGATCATCGTGATAGTGGTGGTGATAGTGGTGGTGGTGGGGTGGCGGTGGTGGTGGTGGTGGTTGTAATGGTTGTAATGGCTATGATGGTGGCGGTTTATGGTGGTTTTGATGGTGATGGTGGTGATGGTGGTGATGGTGGCGGTTTATGGTGGTGGTGGTGGTGGTGGTGGTGGTGGTGGTAATGGTAATGGTTATGATAGTGGTGGTGATGGTGGTGGTGATGGTGGTGATGGTAATGCCATGCATGGAGATGGTAGTCGTGCAGTGTTGTTGGTAGTGGTTGTGGTGAGGATAAAGATATTGTTGAAGATGGCGATGATGATGTTTAATAATGGTGATGCTGATGTGGTGAGGATAAAGATATTGTTGAAGATGGCGATGATGATGTTTAATAATGGTGATGCTGATGTGGTGAGGATAAAGATATTGTTGAAGATAGCAATGACGATGTGTAATGATGATGATGCTGATAGAGACAATGTACTGCGGTTTAGACGAATTGAAAAAGATGTACTAATGCACTTGTAGTGATGACGCACATTTTTCAAAAAAGGTACTGATGGTGGTGGTGGTGTTGGTGGTGGTAGTGGTGGTGATGGTGTGGTGGTAGTAGTGATGGTGGTGATGGTGGCGGTGGTAATGGAGGTGATGGTGGTGGTGGTGATGGTGATGGAGATAGTGGTGTTGGGGAATGCTAATGATATTGGTGGCCATGTTCATGCAGAAGGTTGGGTTCCTGTAATTTCGTGATAAAATTCATGTTGCACTGATGCCCATAAAGAATATTCCATCTTTGTGGACAACAGTGTCTTTATTGCAAACAATACATTCTTTATGAAAAGGTTATTAATCGCAAAACGGTGATGATAGAATAGACGGTGGTGGTGACGTCTAGACATGTCATATTTATTAGTTATAATATCATATTGTATATACCTTTGTGATGCATTACATGAGCCGATATGTTTTCTGGTAACAGTATAAGTCAATACAATAGAAGATGGATAATGAAATGCTAGGTCGTGCTGCGAAAAGTCATTACGATGATTAAAGTATGCAGAAAATGAATAGCCCAACTATTGATAAAGATTCAGTCGGATTCACACGCTATGTCGTTTTCATAATTACTAATCCCAGGTCACTGTATTCATGGTACGGCGCGTCGTTCCACAATTATTATAATCATAATTTTAAAAGTACATCATATATAATGTACATTTTAAAGTGTTTTCTCCCACACTTTTCATTAGGTCTCGAAATTGTGGTCACGATTGTAACACCCAAGAGAGTTGGAATTTCATTTTGTCGTATGAGTGCATTATTTGTAGGCCTATATTTGTATATGAATAGTTTGAACAGAAACTTATAGATTAACCGGAATCCTAATGGTTATGAATTCACTTCTGGCAGAGGAATTAGACCACGTGTAATTGAATAGATTGACTCAAGGATAACACTACAGGCTGTCTCAAAAATATGATCAACTATCAAATTTCAGCTCCATCGGCATGTGGTGTGGGCTGATAAAAAAAAAAAAAAGAAACCATATCAACGAATTATTGAAGAAGAATTACCCTATTATTATTGCCTTGTCTCTCCTCTGTACCACCACCACCACCACCACCACCACCACCACAACCACCACCCCCCTCCCCTTGGGGGAGGAGGGGTGGCTTTAAAAACCGATTTAAGCATTATCTTTTCATTCGGTTTCATTCTGCACACACACACGCACACATTTAATATATTCCCCATTGTCGTCTATGTTTAGATCAGGATTCTTGATTTAGATTAGTATAAAGAATGAGTTTGTTTGTCCTCTCAAATCAATTTTGTCTTCATCAGACATTATGTGATTACCCATACTGTCTAGAGAAGAAACTGAACAGCATAATAATGTAGGGCATGTGTCTACCTTTCTCTATGTCCCTCTCTCTCTCTCTCTCTCTCTCTCTCTCTCTCCCTCCCTCCCTCCTTCTCTCTCTCTCTCTCTCTCTTACCCGTCCATCTATCATTCCTCCTTCATCTTTACCCTTTTTTTTAATCTCTTTTCGTTTCTATCTCTCTTTCTTTTCTTCTTTTCTTTTCAAGTTTACGCCTATTACATGTTTCGGTTTCAGTTTTATATTTCATTTCCAACAGAACAGTAATTTTGACAAGAAATCAGATGTATAATTCAACATTCAATAATATAATACATTTTACATGGTTTAAAGTTATGAAATAGAAAGTAAACATAAAATATCCAGTATAATGGTTTTGTTAAGGTTTGTTAAAGATAAACCTGTGGAAATGGGTGGATCCACTGAAAAGCAGAGCTTGTAAAATGTGGATCCCTCAAATCAAAATAATGACAAACATAATTTGTGTAACATGTAAATATATGCTATGGCCTTTCCTCCGGTAATATTAAACAACTTATTAAATGCAATAAACATTTCCCCCTCAACCACATTACATAGGTAAAGTACTCAAAAAGAAGTATGAATATGAAGCCAAAGTTTTACTCAATCTGCCTTTTTATTCTACCTGACATTCCACCCCTCCCGAACCTTAGCTCAAATGCTCATGTTTCATATCAACCCCCCAAAAAAAATCTTCGTAAAAGCTCGTTATGAAAAATTGTTAAGAAGCGGAAATTTAATTAGGGCACTTCATTTTTTTTTCTTGGACAGACTATACATACAGGTAGAACCGAGTAGATACATGTACAAGTAATGCATTACCTGTCTCTTGTACTGCGGAGATGAATGACAATTCTTTTGTGTTATTTATAGCTACAAACAAATGACAAAATGCAATTGTATGTATGTAGTACACCAAGACTGTTACGAAACAACTGCAAGGTTGATAAAAAGGAATATAAATTCGATTAAATTTTAGTTTATAGATGCGGATTTTCTTGCAGATATTTTCTATTAAGTCCATTCTTGGTTTTTTCTGTTCATAGCTCAATGTAATGTTTTAGCCAGCCTTTATATAAAATATCCTCGGAATGCATATGCAAATAGTTTGGACTTATTTGATAGAATTCCCTTACAGAAGGAAATAGCAGGTAGGAAGTGAAAACGGAAATGCAGTAATCATTTGTAAATCTGTTCAATGTTGAAGTAATAGTCAGTAGTTAGCACGTTCAGGGTTTAGGTATACCACGTGATATCAATCTGAAAAGAAGAGAATAAAACATGCTTTATTCTGGAATTTCTTTTTCATTTGATGTATCCACACCTTTATTGGTTGAATGAACACTGCATTGTCAAAACTATAATGTTCAATCATGATAGTATAATTCTGAAAAAGATCCAATGGAAAATGAATTAATGAGCTAAATTGAGTGTGGGGCTCGTCATCTATTTACCCCCTTTTGTTAAAATTAAGGATGGTACTTATATTATGATTTAATGTTAACTTACATATTCGGTCTCATAAGGCCGTTATGTACTATCGCTGCGATAAGACTAGACATTAAGCAAACTAACTTTTTCAATGTTCATTATGTTCCAAATGTCTTGATACTTGGTTAAAATTTAACGTTTAGATCAAAATATGATCAAAATGCGGAGAAACAGAGAAAGTAGATTTTCTAGACATGTGGTCTTTATAGAGAGAGGTGTCCTTTAAGATATGTCTTACATATGTGTATATTGGACATCCTCTCTGTCTCTGTCTGTATGGGTGTATGTGTGTGTGTGTGTGTGTGTGTGTGTGTGTCTCTCTCTCTCTATATATATATATATATATACTATATACTGTCTGAAGAAATAAAATTGAAATCGGTTATAGTAAAGAAGAGAACTCTCTCAAAGATTTTTATTTTAATTTTTGTAATCATTATTTTGTATATCGCTGTGACGGAGTATTATCCACATAAAATTATTTATTCTTTCTCTCTCTATATATACATAATTTATATCTATATATACATTTACAATACTTTAAGCCATGTATTCGCATCGATAATAACAGAAGGCCATGTCTAGCGTGCGTAAGTCTGGATCAATTTGTCAATATTCGGCATGCGATCGAGGACATGCACGGTCGCAAGACCAGTAATTAGCCACCATGGTTTACATTCTTTATTGCGTGATGCCACTCTAATTAAGAGAATCTATTCGACAAAACCATAAATCATTGTGCGCTACATGGCTTTGTGTATGCTCCACTGGAAGCTACAGCTCTTACAATTGGAATGTAGCAAAGT
The DNA here is from genome assembly GCA_035222895.1 of Strongylocentrotus droebachiensis. Lineage (NCBI taxonomy): Eukaryota > Metazoa > Echinodermata > Echinoidea > Camarodonta > Strongylocentrotidae > Strongylocentrotus > Strongylocentrotus droebachiensis. The sequence goes on along the minus strand of JAVYIG010001696.1, from coordinate 62,060 downwards.
ATAGGAACAGTGGTGACATTTTTATCTTATTTTTCTATCACAATAATGGTCCCCACGTTTGTTTATGGATGTTCTTCTTTTGTTCTGAATACGTGTCTGAATAGGATGCATTTACTGATCTCATAATAGTTTACATTCATATAAACGAATATTGGATGTGAAAATATAAAGATGACGACGGTGATTACATGGTATTGTTAAGAAGAGATGTTTAAAAAATGTTTAAAAAAGAATTAAAAAATCATTTAATCAATAGATGTTTGAAATGATTTCCAATTTGCCTTCTCTATTCTACAGACCCAATGATGCGAACGTCCTATCGCCACAACACTGACACAAGATAGCGCTACCTACCTAAAAGGTATACACCTACTTCACTGAGCCACGCCCACTTCGGGAGGACAACCACGCCCACATGTTTGCTTCCTTCTTAGGACCAACGCTCCGACACGCCCACTCATCTTGACAAGCACAGCAACCTACAGCACCACTATTGGACGTTCCACGCCCCCAATACCACCGAGCCACGCCCAGGGGTGCAGACTACCAGGCCACACCCACCTGTCATTCCCTCTATCTCTCTATCGTTGATCTTCACCCGTTCCTCCGTCATACATGAACCACATGCCTAATCGTCATCACTCCCACTATGTGGCAAACGGTGAGATCGACGATGACATCACAAATCCCATACATCTGGTAAGCAAATAAATTCTTAAAGAGAAGATTGAGTTCTGGGAAGAGGTGAAAAATAATTTGTGAGTGTTATCATTCTTATTATGCAAGTGTGGAAGAACATCAGATAAGACATGTTCCCTGAAAAGCATGGCTCTTCAAATGCCTTCATATTCTAAATATGGCATGTAACATCGTAAAAATCCAGGGTAGGATTTTTACGCCACGTGTTCGTGTAGTCCCATATGCATCTTTCTGTGTACAGTGTGTGTAAATTTTACCAAGACTTGGCCAAATTTCTTATAATTTTGATGATTCCAGAACCTTGCAATACACACAAATTCTTATATGCTAGATGATCAACCTTTTCTGGTCGATTCCACACCGTTTCTTTCACAATGCAATCGCATGACCAGAACTCAACTTCATCTTTAAATTGAATTTTAACTTTATTTCAGTCTTTTAATTTAATACATACAACAACATTGATATGAGGTACTCGCTTTGTGTCTCTTTGCTTTAGAATAGAAGTCAGATTTGTCCTGTAACATTATTTTATTTGGTGAAATCATTGCAAACTGTGAATGAATGTATAATATGAAACAATTAACTGAAACTAAATCTGAAACTTTATTTTTCACTTAGCTCTTAGAGACTTCGATGGAAAGCGCCTTTTAAGCACCGTTTTATTATAATAATTTCGAGTGAACAACATAGATACAGAACAATTGAACATATGTACCCTAATTGTTTTGAAATGTATACATATATTTATATATATTTATTCGTTTGTGCCACGTCTATTATTTCTGTGTTATATCTTTCTAAATGTACTATGGAATTTTATTAAACTGTTCTGTATATTAACAGGATGTTAATATATTCATAATTATTGAGGGCTCCATGGAAGACCACTTCTTATTGGTGAATGGGCTACCTTGATAAAAGTTTGGTAATAAATAAATAAATAAATACCCGATACTAGGTTTAGGCTTTTGTTCAGAATCTGGGCACCGTTGCACAAAACTTACCATTGATGGTAACTTTGCCATCAATGGTAACTACCATGGAAACCTTGATTTTGATTGGCTGTTGAGAGCCCTGTTACCATGGTAGTTGTCATTGATGGTAAAGTTACCATCAATGGTAAGTTTTATGCAACGGGGCCTAGGTTGTCTGAGGTCTAAGTTTCGCGTTGTTCAACTTGATTTTCACCCAGGGTCAGTTTTATCTGAATTAGTAGATTACAGTGCATGGAGTATATCTAACAATCAAAGACCTACCATTGTTATGAAATAGACCTTTAAACAATAAAGGAGGCATCCCTTTAGATGTAAACTAACATTTGACATTATTTAACTGATCATCGCTTGGCCTCATGTATGCTGTTAAATGGCTCTTATTGTATCGTCACTTATCCGCCAATATTGCCGGATATTTCAACACACAATGAAGCAATATTTGGGCAATCGGCTTCTTATACTCTGGAAGACCTCTGTCGCCTCATATTCGTGGAGAGGAGGTGTTCTACTTTAATGTTCATGCCCTATTTGGTATATTTTCAAGTATCAAATTTACACCATAACAATAGAAGCTGTCAACTAAATAATCAAGACAGACCCGGTCATGGTCATCACAATTTTTCTATAAAGACCTCATCGCCAACATAGCCTGTTGAGTTCGGTCGCAATTGGGGGGAAGGGATATAAAATATACGAATGTTCCTCCAACAAACGTTGTATCGCTTTTTTCCCCTGCATTACTTTACGTAACTTTCCAGCAGCGAACTTTGCGCAAAGTGTCAGCTACGAGGTTGCGGTTTGGGCTAATAACCCCGTCTCATTTGCCAGTATAAATATCAAACGTAATCCGATAGTGCATTTTCCTTTCATTTTTATCCGTCCTCAAATGAAATTCGGCCACCCAATTCCGGCCGGCATCTTATTCCGGTCTCGAGTACTCTCTCGAGTTCCTCTAATTGGAGTCGTCGTGGTGCTCTGCAGCTAGAGCGTTGGTATCACCCGAGGCGCTAGGTGACATCGTGATGCTAGGCAACCCCGCCAAAGAACCTCGATTTTCATCCCATAACCGAAACTGATGACAGTCATCTTGACGTTTCAGGGAAAAATAATCTCACGCCATATCATTTCTCTACATCTATACCAAAGTAGTGGTATTTACGGTTAGCGAGAAAATCAATTTTGAATTATTTATCTTTAGTAGATAGATGCGTGGTACGTGAGGCGGAAGAAACTCCTGACAGCGGATAACAAATATTTTTTGAAAATTGATACTAGTGATCACAATGAAAGATATGAAACTGCATTTTCAGTTAGTGTTGAGGAAGTTTGATTAAAATGTTATGATTAGGAAAATCATGAAATCTACGAGACATGGGTTGACATTATCTCGGGGAATTGTTTAGGTAAAATTAGGCCGATTGACAGTACAAAATGGAGAAGCAAGAGTATCTTTGATAAAATTCCATAATTGCAAAATAGTCTTTTAAATCCTTGTGGTTGTGACAGTACTGAACAAAACACCATGTTACTGGTAGCACATTATCATTTTCTTAATACAAACCCGTAGTACCTAAAGACCTATAACAGTATGTTAATTATTTATTCACTCTTTTATCCGCTTACAATATACGACACATTATAACAAACGCATTTCTTCACGCCAATTATGAGATAGATAGAATCGTATTCGGACGAATTGATAGGCAGATAGTTAGAAAGTTAAAGAGATAGATAGGAAGTGGTTTGGGTAACGATGAAAGAGGCATGGGATCAATATCTATATCTGTTACATTTTGTAGCTCTGATCAATATGATCCACAGCGCTTGTTTACACGAAGCTCGGAGCACGCACCCTGCGTGAGCGCCGACCGAGGCGCCGAAATTAGCGCGGTTAATTAGGCTCGTTCAATGAAGTTCAGTGGAAAAATCAAATTGCTTTCAGAATTCCAGGCGGAAAATTGAATTTCGTTGTCTCTCTCTGAGGAACAAATTTCCAGAGAAGAAATACATTAGATTAGATGAGTGTACACTGTTACTTTCTGTGCTTAAAAAGGATATTTCGTTAAAATTAACATTGTCGATGCAATTTTGTGAAGTAATGGAATTTAGGACTGTTCACTTAAAAGCTCATGGATATTTTGAATGAACGAAGAATTTTACTAAGTTATTCCATTACGATAATCTTAATATAGCTTTGTTACATTATTCGATTTTCAAAAAGGTTGAACGAAAGTTCAAATAGCCATGAAAACCTCGTATAATGCATAGTGCATGGAGGGAAATAAACAACCTTACACCAAGGAGGTGATAGAGAAGGAGTGGAAACTGTTGTAATGTATTCAAACGCATGCGTGAGTTCTAAAGCGTAACAATGGCTTTGAAGTTCCATTCTCCGAGCCGCTCTTCCACTGCGGAGAATTTAGGAGGCCAGGCACCAGTTTCACATTTATTACAAAATGTTAAATTACCGGCAAAATTCAGGGTAAATTATAAACTTTATATGGGGATTGTATTGGGAATAGTGCAACAAACAATTTTTCAAATTTAGTAATCCGCCCTTCCTACAATTTGTGTGCCAGAGTTGGTAAAAGAAAAATTAGATCCTGACATATTTTAATGTACCGTTATTTAATCAATGATTTACAATCTTTAATCTTTAATGCGTGTTTTCGCGTGTTTTTTTTATTTCTGCAGTTGGAATTAAGGATGAAATTACACATTATGCATTATATTCGTATTTCGTTTATTGCTGAAAATACACGAACAACGTTGTCACCATTATCTCCCGTTCTCTTCCAATGTTCCAGAGACCGCTGCCTACACTTCCGGTGCCTCCGCTCGGCCAGAGTCTGGAGCGGTACCTGAAGTCCCTGAGTCCTCTGGTCTCCAAGGAACAGTATGAGAGAACCCACGCACTGGTCCAGGAGTTCCTCAAGCCGGGAGGAGAAGGGGAGACATTGCAACAGAAGATAGTCGAAATGAGGGAAACCAAAGTGAACTGGGTAGGAAACCTCGATCTGATTGTGGTGTCCGTCCTGTACAAAGCTAGTGCTTTGCAACTAGATAACCCCCAAACCAAACACAAACACACACACACACACACAAACACAATTTTTTTAAATATTTGATATTAGGGAGGAGGAACGGGGATAAATCATTTATTCCCTAGCTCCATGCAAGTATTCCTTACAAAAATAATAAATAAATCGATTTCAGACATTTTTACACTTATTCTTAAAAACTTTATGGCAGCCATCCAATGCCATAAAGCCCGATCAAAAACATTGATACTTTCTTTTATGTTCATGGCATTAAATGCCTGCCATAGGAATATGGGCTTTATATCATTCATTTAAATGTATCATATTAAATTGTACTTGGTTCTATCACAACGGATGAATGTTTACAACGTTTCTTACCACAGACATACGACTATTGGCTAGATGATATGTACCTCAAGGTTAGGTCTGCCTTGCCCATCAACAGCAACCCTGGTATGGTCTTTCCCAAGCAATATTTCAGAGACGAAGGTCAAAGGTGTCGATTTGCTGCAAAACTGATATCCGGTATCCTGGACTACAAGGTTGTTATTGATGCGTAAGTATAGTCAATCTAAAAATGACCTTTCCTTGTTTTCCTGAATGGCCTCTTGGTGTCTAACCGACAAGTTGTTGTGTATGAAGATGTCGATTACACTGTGAAAAGGTAGGGCAATATTTTCTAACACTTTGCCAATAGTCAACCCAACCATCTATTGGGCAATATTTTCGTATTTTGCCCAACAGTTGGTCAAGATTTTGCCAACAAGACAAATTGGGCTACCGTAGTTGGGCAGTTGAAGGGTCATATCTTTGCCCAAATTTTGGTCAAAATACGAAACAATTATGCACGTGTGAAGAAGGGTACTTACGTTTACCAATACCACTGGGCAAAATATTGCCCAATAGATGGTTGGGTTGACTATTGGCACAACGTTGGGCAAAGTGTTGAAAAAAATATTGCCCAACCTTTTCACAGTGTAGCAACAAAGAAGTCCTGAACAGAACAAACCTAGAGAGAGAACTGATTACCGCAGTGCAGAAGAGAATACTAGTGTATTTTGGTAATGTGATGAGAGGAGGAATGCAGAAGATCTTGCTGGAAGGAATGGTAGATGGTAAACGAGAAAGGGGTAGACAGCGAATTATTTGGTTTGATGATGTCAAGAAATAGTCTGGTGCATAGCCGCCAACCCCTTCCGAAGGGACAGCAACAGATTAAGACAATGAAGATGTCGATTGGGAATGTATGGTTTCTTATGAACGGTTACCATTCAAGTTAAGCAAACTTGTTATTGGACCGTCCTGCACCATCCTCCCTATCCTTCCTCTCGATTGAATTTTGTATTCATAATAAGCGTTAAGGATCCATTGGATCAGAACGCTACCCCATGTCTACCACACACTGGACAAACTTGTAAACGGGAGTGTCCCGTTAGAAGCGTTCTGCAGATACCCTGTCTCAAAACCTTCCCGGAATTCGTCCAGTTAATTGACACTATGAACATGACGAACAAATGAATACAAGTGAATATGCATGTGACACCTATTCTACACATTTTTACATAATAGCAGTGAAGGGATGTTCCTTTGTCTACCACAGAAATTGTTGAGGTTAGAATGAGGAACTGTATATTTTGTCCTCTTTCTTTGTCCGTCATATTCATAGTGTGAGGGTCCGCAAAACACAAATCCATTCGAATGAAAGTCAAATAATCGACCATAGTCAAATCGATCGAAGAATCAGTTTCATGTATCAACAACTCTTAAAAGCGTTTGGGAGTCATTTAGTAATTATGATATTTTAACCTATAGAGGTAAAAACAAACACAAACGAAGGCATAACAGGTAAAATAATGACACTGACCAAATATTCCTTAACCAGAATTGCAATATGTTTTAAACACGATATTCTAAAACGCTTTCACATTTATCTCTTCCAATATTTTCTTAGGCGAGCTTTACCCGTCGACCGGGCCAGGCACAACAAGCAGGGGCAACCGCTCTGTATGGAACAGTACTACCGACTCTTCTCATCCTACCGGGTACCCGGTCTACTCAAAGATGAATTAGTCTCGCCGGGTAGCAGTCTTATGCCCGAACCGGAACACATCATTGTCGTATGTCAAAACCAGGTACGCCCGATCATAGCTACTTTCTGATAATCTACTTTCTGACAATATTGTAATTATGACTAAATGGAAGTGTCTTTGGTATAGAACCACTTGGACTTCCCTCCCCGGCCGTAAAAAAAAGTGCATTGTATTATAATTATGATCCTGAAGGCCTTCTTAACTGTCCTTTGGTAATTTCCCAAGTGTAATTTCCCAAGGAAGGATGTTTTATCCCGAAATGAAAACGCATATCGTTACTATTCTAGTTAAGTGATAGGGGCTCTTATCATTTTCTTGAGCTCATTAGTTCATTCCAGATATTTCGTTACGTTCAGGATTCCAGATTCGAATTTCATTTTCCTTAAGTTCACTAGCATAGAAATGTAATTCTATTTTGAAAGTAGATTTAGAAACGTGTATCCATCCAAAAGAAAATTGTTTTTACGAATGGTTCTCTCCAATATTTATTTAATCTTCTCATTTTTTTGGCAGTTCTTTATCTTAGACGTCATAATCAACTTCAAACGACTGAGCGACCAAGACCTGGTCAGTCAACTCAAGAGAATACTAGATGCTGCCAAAGAAAACCCCGACTCCGTCCCGTTGGGTCTCCTTACCACCGCCGATAGACCAACATGGGCTGGTTCTAGGGCTAGATTAATAGAAGGTCAGTCAATCATCTCTTTTCCTGCTTTGCGTAATTTCCTGACGCATTAAAAATAGAGTTGATGGAGGAGGCTATTCGGAAAATGCACTACATAAGCATTAGTATACAAATAATACACATCAGTGAGGGCATTAGTAAAAATTACCCACACGAGGTACCTTTGGAACAATCTAACACGCCCGAGGCGATATTATTTGTTTTATAAGATTATGTTTTATTTTTTTTATAAAAATAAAAAAAAATTAATGATGTTTTATAACATGATTTTGATAATGACCGGTCATTACCATTGGATTAAGACCGGTCATTATCCAAATTACGCGTTAGGCAAAATAAATGCCTGATCACGTGTACGCTTTCAACCAACCATTTGATTAGGATCCACGTCATCATCTTATAATGTATACTATGAGGTTTGGGAATCATCAAATAGAAACGGATTGACTGAATCTTGCTCGTACAATAAAGGCATACGGTAACATGGGAAGAAACACGCATGTGGGATGGAACTTTTTCAAAGTTTGAAATAACAAAAATGTCAGCCATTAATAATTCAGATGTGAGGACATTTGAAGAGCAATCGCTTCTTTAATGATAGTCTGCCATATTTGGCATTAACATGATCGCAACAACTTTCGAAAACTCAACCTTTAGAAGGTAATTGTTATGGCCTTGCACGTCATTTTTTTATATGTACGAACATTACAATGACATATGACGTACTCCGACCAGGATTACTATGGCATGTACAGTCGGGTATTGAAATGCCCGTGAGTTGATTCTTCGAAAGTAGTAGCGATAATGCACCTAAAAGATGGAATAAGTTGCGGATATTTTGTCATCTTTACCTGTACTAAACCTTCTCTTCAATTTCAGATTCAACGAATCGCGACTCACTGGACATGATAGAGCGATGTATCTTCGTTCTCTGCCTTGACGAGCGCATGGACTACCCTCCGCCCGAGGTCGGAAAGCCCATCGACTCGGATGACGAGCCTCTCGGTCTCCATATGCTGCACGGAGGAGGAGTCGAGAACAACACGGGCAACAGGTGGTTCGATAAAACCATGCAGGTTAGTGTCGAGTTCATCAATTCATCATGTTCAGTTTCAGTTTTTCAGTTTAGTTTCTTTTATTTCACATGAAAAAATACAATACATTAACAAAACATAGCATATTTACAAAGTTGATATTCGTGACCAATAAAGACATCTACACAACATAAGTTTGAATGGTATTTACACTAAATAATTTCGAAATTACATGTGATAAAAGGGAAGTTAAGAGAAAGCATATAGCTTGTAGAATTCAAGTTCCTCGAAATAATTTTGACACAGTGTCATTCATAATAAGGTAGAAGTATACAAATTAAAAAGCAAAGTATACAGACAAAAACAATGAAAGGATATGGATGATGGATGTAAGAAAGAAGAGAAATAGGAAGAGAAGGTAAAGAATGGGGGTCAAAAGAAGAATGAGAAGAGAGAAAAGGAAGTTTAGAATGGAATGTTCAATGTCGGGAGTCACAGTCGGGAAAAAAATAGTATAGTTGTGCATTACACGTACGAATTCAATGATACAAATTTGATATTCTACATAAAGTCGAAGGTACTGTAATTCCTAGGGTTGAGGGAACACATTATTATACTCCAACACTTCGGGATACTTCTGATAAATCTTAAGATGCCTCTTACTTCACAAAGTAGGACATGTAAGTTCAGGTTTTAGTGATTTTTAATGGTGCACAAGAAAAGACACAAAATCGTGGCAGACACTAGATATGGTACAACTACCCCCCCCCCCCCCACCCCACCCCCTCCAAATCCTTTGGGACGAATCCTCCCACCGACGTATCCTAAGGTAGTATCAAAATGATACACTGAACGTTCAACAATTACAAATGAATGTTTAATATCCCTAACACGATTTAGGGGGTAAACTTAAAATATCTCAGGACTGAGCAACGACTTGTTATAATGTTTTTAAATCGATTTAGCCGTCCCAATCAGACATTCGGAATATTGGCACTCTACAATTAACCGGACTGGATGGGATTATGGGTTGGGTTATCGGTGGTAATTCAGACAAAACTTTGTATCTCTTTATCCGTAGTTCATCATCGGTACCGACGGCCAATCCGGTCTCAACTACGAGCATTCCCCGTCAGAAGGAGTCGCGGTCGTGCAGCTGGTCGAACATCTACTCAAATACATGTAAGTCGTTTATATCTTCTTAAACTTAATCATATGCTGCATGGGTGCTAAAGGTCACATTTTTTGCCAGGGCCGTCAATGAGAAGTGGATGCTCACATTTAAATGGGAAAAAAAGAGAAATTCTATTTTTTTTTTCTCTCTGACCATTTAAGTCTTTATATTTTATGTAGATATAATCCGGCCTAAAAGACACCGCCTTTTAAGAACAAAAGATTAAACAAAAATTTGATATTGATTAAAAAAATATTCTTATAAACCATTTTAGAATGACTTTGAAAATTCTAAAAGAAAGTATAGAATACATTGTCTATTTATCATAGTATATTTCTTGTCCATGGATTGTTCAAGATCGATTTACATGATCAAATATATGTATCCTACATGAGCCACTCCTGAAATGTTTATAACCCCTGTGACGTTAGGGTAATATAAGCCTTTTTATTTTACTTGCCCGATTGCTGAGGTCAGTTTTTGCGCGTCCATCTCAAAGCAATTAGCTTGTAGAAATCCGGGTAGAAATCAGCCGCTTTTGCGGACAGTCAAGGTACGCGCTCGGCTTATCCCAGGCTTGCAGTTCCATCTAACAGCGTGTCCACACGCAAAACAATATATCCCGAAACTCTATAACAAAACGTCGTATAAATTCCAGGGTGTGCACACACAAGAAACGTCATAATATAGAGAATCATCGTATAAATTCCAGCGTGTCCACACACACAAGAAAGTAATCTCGAAACTCTACAACTAAACGTCGTATAGTTGCGCAGTTTGCTACTGCGGTCATGAAATGGAAGAGGTCAGGTCCCCTTTCGCGTGAGGTCACGTTAAGCCCCGCCCAGGTATACCGTTCTAGTTCGACTAGTTATACGAGTTACGTCCACACACAACACATTCCGTGATTATGGTGATTAGTTATTGAGTTCTAGTTCGAAACGATGCCCAAACCCGCGTTTCGTTGTACGACGTTTCGTTATACGACGTATCGTTAGTAAGCGTCGACACATCGTATAACTATCCCGAAACTGTATAACTAATCACCCCTAATCACGGAAAATGTTGTGTGTGGACAGGGGGTAACAATCATCTGAAATTTTATCTTTATGCAGTGACTCTGAAACACACAAACGAAAACTGACGAGAGCACAGTCAATATGTGAGCTTCCTAATCCACGAAAACTCAACTGGAAAATCTCACCAATCCTACTCCAAGACATCGAAATAGCCAAAGCTCAGATCACATAGTAAGTCATTATTGTTTTCTGGATGTCGATACTCCTTTAACTCTGTATGTACCATTAAAATGGTCTCCCTATGCCGCAAGATATTTCTAATGGGAGAAATATACCAAGGAATTTGAAGTTATTTAGAGTTCCCACCGGACATGGTGGCTCAATGGTTAGAGCGTCCGCCTCATTAACGGGAGGTCGTGGGTTCGAACCCCGGCCGAGTCATACCAAAGACTTATAACAATGGAACCTTCTGCCTTCTAGCTAGGCGCTCAGCATATTAGATTGGAGAAGGGTAATAGTAACATGTTATGTTATGCAGGGCCCGCTGGGAGAGCAGTTTTATAACTGAAGTGGCTACCCTGGGTAAATAAAACGCTATTATTATTATAGTGTTTATGTCCACCCCTTCCAATATGCTTACAACCTAATCGTGCATACTTTAGGTACACCAGGAGAAAGGGTGACGTTTTATGCCCCTTCAAAATCTAGTGACACTCGTCACCTTAATGTGATTACCATTTTTTGTCCCATCTTTTAAATGAAGTCCTGTATCTTCTCCTTGTCAAATTTGTTATCACTGCAAATATTGTTGTTAATGTCATACCATTTGTCAATAATTGTCATTAACTGCTTTACTCCAATTTTATTCTCAACTACCTTAGTGCTGTCAATGATGCTGATGTCAAGCTACTGCGTTTCACTCAGTTCGGTAAAAACTTCCCCAAATCTCAGAACATAAGTCCCGATGCCTTCGTACAGCTAGCACTGCAGCTAACATACTACAGGTATGAACACAAAACTCGCTCAATTTCCTTTTGATTTGAGTAGTGTATTTGAACCGTATCCGGACACCTACCCCCTGGACATCCACCCCCGGATGACCACCCCAGTCAACTACCCCCTAGGACAACTACCCCCAGACAACTACCCCCTAGGACAACTACCCCCTAGAACAACTACCCCCAGACAACTACCCCCTTGGATAGTCCGGGGGTTAGTTTTCCTAGAGGATGGTTGTCATAGGGGGAAGTTGTCTGGGGTAGATGTCCGGGGATAGATGTCCAGGGGTTAGGTGTCCTAGAACGTCTTTGAACGGCTCCAGTATAATATCCAAGTCACACACACGAGACCGACAGCAGGCCGACAACAGACCGAACAAACAAAATATACATCTCCCCGCATGGCCAGGAGGCCGCCATTTTGAAATTGATGTGGAGTCGCTTTGGAGGTGTTACCCCGATTAATTTTTATCTTGATACACTCCAAGTACTTCTTTTGATACGTAAAATGCAATAAAGTAACAATAACTACTTACTATAGGTTTTCCCGGCCAATTTCGTCAAAGCGGCAATCCATTTCATTAATGTGCATTCATGTCCGAGCAAATTTTCTCCACTCGTCGCTCCGCTGTTTCGTTTTTAAACTTGTTGCATTCAATTTCGTTTCGAGTCACCGAATATTCTAAACATGCACTTTCAAATCTAAGCTTGGTTTAATCAATTTGGAACTGCGTAAGGGTCATTCAATTTCGCCAATGTTGAGTGGAAGGTGAATTCTTTGGCGAATTGCGGTTTCATTTTCGTCTATGGGCAACCTCTTTTGCAATCGGGTCATTCAAATTAAAACTAGACCTCATAATCATAGTATGAGGCTCGATGTTCTTTCGGATATTCAGTATTTCATGTTCATTTATTTATTATTTATCTCTATGGTATTTTCTGACATGATTTCAAATGATACAATCTTCTTATCTATCTGATATATTTATATTGTATTTTATGTTTTCTCCTTCTTTCGACATTCTTTATTTTTGTTGAAACATCACTTTATTCATATCTTCATATTTTTCATTATAAATGCCTTAGGGGTTATTTTTTAAATGGTTTGTTTTGATCAATCTTGATTGAATAGGTGAACTTTCTTTCGTTTCATTTAACATCTTTTTCTTTATTCATCATTGTGTTTTGTTTCCATCATGTCCATGTCTATTAAACCTGAACTCTACCTCTGTCCAAGATCTTGTGCTTAGAAGAGAAGTCACAAATTGTGCACCTTCTCTGGGGACAGTTACCCGTGTAATGACAAATGTCATTCCTCCAAGTAAACTTTGCATAAAATTATTCAAACAGAAGTATATTAAGTGACAAATTAACATCAACTGAAAAGCAATGCACAAATGTCACAAATGTATGCCTAATCACGGAATTGAATGTACGAAGACATACCACCGTCTGTCCGGCGCGAATTTGAACGCTCTTTGCACGCTTTTCTAAATTGAATGCTCGTTTTGCACTTCTCCGTGACAAGAGTATGAAATCGCATGCTACTAAATCAAATTGAATGACGCAATTACCTTTTTGAATGTTGATCTACACAGTCATTCAATTTCGCACGAATTTGAATGAACGTAACGTTAATTCGGATGCTACATTTACGAAGTTGGGCGGGAAAACCTATATTATAATTTACTGAAATCATGACATTTTATTGGCTGAGACCAAATTCGTTAACGAATGCGTCGAATGTGTCAGCATTTGTTATTGAAAATAAGTGTTATGAGACCGACTAAATACCTGCATAATACTTAATGATGTGTTGATGTATATTCTTCGAACAAAGATGACTACGAAAAGAAGCTTTCATTATAAAACCCTGCTAATTTTTCTTGAAGAATATACGGGCGTTTGACGAGTACATACGAGAGCGGTTCTACACGTCGGTTTCAAGAAGGCCGAGTCGACAATATCCGGGCCGCTTCGCCGGAAGCTCTAGAGTTCGTACGGTCAATCAAAGGAGAACGAGTGGCCAGTGTAAGACAAAATATATTTTCTATGTTATTATACAAATAATGAATGGTTATGAGTTCAATAGTGCGAATATTTTCATGAGTTGAAAGATTAACATTGTATTCAACGAGGCGTCAGAATTAACGTTAATCTTTCAACGAATGAAAATATTTGCACCATTGAACGAATGAAAAACATTCATTATTTTTTGTATACAACATCGAAGAAGATCTAATAGAACATTAATCAACAAATTATGCTTTACTCCTTATATTAAAGATAAATTAAAGTTGGAGTCAAGCCTTCTCGATTACATTCAGATTGCCTTCGCGTCAGATACACGCAGGGATACGCTCGCGCACGGCAGAGAGGTACGCAGTCTGCATATAACCAAAAATGCACGACCGTGCAATATAACGTCTATTGAATATCATGTGACCAACAATCCTCCAATCAAATGACAAGGATCTACGTAGGTGTTGTATAATACATTCTATTCCACAGTTTTAATGGTTACATACTGATATTTAATTCTTATTATTCATAATTAAGGAAGGAAGCCGTACGAAAAACTCGAAGTATATATATATATATGAATATAAACATGTTGTTTAAATGGTAACTTTCAAAAATAACGAAGCCGTATGGAAACTTAAAGGAAGTATGGGATCTATTGCCATGGAAGTTTTAAGAAATTAGAGAGCAAAAGCCGTATAAAACGAAAACTAAAAATCCGGTGACATATTTATTGTCCAATGTTTAATGGTGACTATGTCGTAGTATGTCATTGAAGCTGTGAGTATCTTACATACAGAATAGTAAGGAAGCTGCTAACATTGAAAGCTCCAAGTAAACCATGAGAGACTGAAAGGTCCATTGCTCAGGAAGCCCTCAGAGATGTGAGAACTAAATTCTAGTTCAATAAGGGAGTTTACAGATAGCACATGGTACAAATGACCCCAAATATTCACAGATGTTTTACACATGGAGAAGTTCCACTTTGAGCATCTTAGAATAATAACTGCCAAAGTCCTAGATGTGCTTCATGAATACCTTTTGTTTGACCTCTTGAAAAGAATACTTCCACCTGCGTATCATAGAATGTACCGTTAGTGCATCATTGAATAATGTTACATAACTTTCATGAGCACATATCCAGTATTCATCTCTGTGGGTTTTACCATTTTGGTACAAATGACCTTTATCTGCCCATGCGCAGATTGTATCTGTAAACTCCCTTATTGTTATATGGCTTCAACGGCTCAATTACTTATTTTTCTCAATCATTAAAAACAAGAGCAGTTTTATATAACGTGTATTTTACGATGTACCCACGTGTAATTAAAGAAAACTAGAAACTAAACTATTTTTATTTAGTTAATCTTTTTGTTTTCCCGGCATCGATGTGATTCACTTCAACCCTTACTGCTGTTTTTATCTCACCATCTCATATATATCTATATAATCCTTTTATTTTCGACGGTCGACGTCGTGGGTGTATTTTTTCTTCTGCGTAAGGTTTAAAGAAGATTATCATTTTATTTGTTTCTACTTTTAGATAGAGGAGAAGAAGTTCTTGATGAGGGAAGCCATCAAAGCCCAAACAGAAACATGCTTACAGGTATAATATTGAAGACGACTCACTTCTATTTATAATACATTTCTCAAAGTTGGCCATCGTTTCACAAAAGGGTCATAATCGTGAAAAGTACAAGTTTGCCGAATATTATAATTAACATATCAATATATCAATATCAATATCAATATCAATATCAATATTAATATCAATATCAAAGGGATGTCGGAAAACTTGTACATATTATGACGGTTCCGTGAAACGATGACCTAGGCTTTGATAGTGAATAAGTTCAAGCTAATTTCCCGTACCTTTATTATCCAACTTCGTCTTAAATTATTGTTTCCAGTTAGTAGCCCTTCGATGATCTTAGATATGACAAAATATAAAGTGATATAGCACATTCGATGTAGATTTATGATTTATATGCAGAAGTATGCCTACACATACTTGGTAACAGTGTGGTACATCATAATTATAACTGTCACTTCAGACTTGCCCCGAAACAGTTATTATAATGTGCGTTTAGAACTTTTGAAAGAAAGGGTTAAGGGCCTACATGATTTAGTTTTGGTCTGCTTGAAAGAGTAGGACGAATTTAATACATGTGTAAAGCCTTCTCCTTCTTAGGCATGCTCAGAGGAGCTTTGATATGACCATTTATATCACCATTGATCCTTTCCTTTGAATGGTAAACAATCAGCATGATCAGAGGGAATTTATGGCATAGATGTGATGCAGTCTTGTGGATATGTCTCTGGACTGTGAACCACAAGGTACGGGGTTCGAATCCCCAACGCAGCACTAACATCCTTTGGTATAGCATTAATTTACATTTGCCACTCTCGACCAAGGTGTAGTAAAAGTGGGTACGTGGTAGAGCTTCTTCTTCCCAAGTCCTGAGTGCTACGGTCACCGGAGTTACACCTGGGATATAATAATGCAAATAATTGAAGCGCATAGAGACGTTATACCATGTTATGAATATAAAAATACTAGATTTCTGTTTTATTATGTTTTTGAAACGGTAGACGATCACGGGACAGGGGTTTGACTGCCACATGCTCTGTCTGAGGGAGGTCAGCAAGGAGATAGGGATGCCACTACCAGCCATCTTCGCTGATGAGGCTTTCGAGATCAGTAACAGGTTCTGTCTCTCAACCAGTCAGGTGAGAATCCGCATCATGTCTTATTTCAGCATCCACATTGACCAGTTACCATGGAAACATGTGTTCACATGCAGTGGCGGCTGCCCGTATATTGGAAACATTCAAAGCGATGTTTTATATAAATCTCAGGCATTCTCACTGATGTGTAAATCATCTGAAAGCCAGTTTTAGCACACAAATTTATAATATTAAACTGTTGCCTCCTGCTTTAGTTGGCGTACCATGTATGCCCCCTTGGGTGAAATATGCTGCAATAGATAGACATACAGCACACAGTTTCCCTATCTTTGAATCATGTTTGTTCTGATGTTGAGTACATAATATGCATGATATTGATTACCACTACCTCTGAAAGCCAATATGAATTTACTTACTAAATTCATGTATTGCTACTTAGAATGTGTAGATTTCGAAATTACCCCTACAATAATCAATCATTAGCCCACACGGTAACTATGCCCTTACAAAAAAAATGTTCAATGGTATACCAATGGGATACCATTCGGAAGTACCACTGAAAATACCATACGGATACACAAACACCATTTAAATACCGATCGGATACCATTGAGATTATGCTCGCAACGTACCATTGGGCACCATTCATCTACCAGTGAAATACCATTCAACCTAATAATAATTTTTTGGACGCTCATTTGCATAATCATCAATGGTAAATGAATGGTACCATTATTTTACACCGTTGAAATTTGAATATGAAATATGCAAATTTTGAACCATTAATCTACCATTCACCATTGGCATACCATTCATATACCATTCACCATTGGCATACCATTCATATACCATTCACCATTCTCCAATGGTAGGCCAATGGTGTTCGGTGAGTGGTGTGCCAATGGTACACGAATGGTGGACAGTGAATGGTATACCAATGGAAAGACCAATGGTGGATGGTTAATGATTTGTCAACGGTACGCCAATGGTTGGTGGTGAATGGTAGGCCAATGGTGAATGATATGTGAAAAATTCGGTCTAGGTCAGTACTTACCTATAACTACAAAAATGATATCACTTCTTTCCTTCCTCCTCGTATAGGTTCTGACCAAACTGGACACGTTTATGTGCTACGGACCCGTGGTCCTGGACGGTTACGGTGCATCGTATAACCCCCATGAGGACTACATTCTGTTTGCTATAGCGTCTTTCAAGTCCTGCCCTTCGACCGACTCACATGTCTTCCGCGCAAAGCTCTACCAAACGCTCATCGACATGCACGAGCTCTGCACGGGGACCAAGCCAAACACCAACAACAACTCGAACGGCTACACGCAAGGGTAGACCAGTTATATAGACCAGTTCCAGGAGCTAGTGTAGATCTGAGCGTGTTGATGCCATGTTAACCCCGTTGCAGACAAGGCGTTATTTCTCTGACGTAAAATGCGTCTGTGACTGATAGGCTCTTTGTTCAAAGCGTCATGAAAGAGTGACATATCGTTCAAATAGTGCTTGCGAAATGAACAGTTCTAACAATACTTTCATTGACTGGGATGTGGTTTAATTGCCTTCACAGTCTCCATGAGAGTAGGTAATAATGCAGTAGAACTGACGCCTCGTGTGCGATGGGAAATACAGAGGGATGATGAATGCATCGATCATACCCCAATGACTTGAGATAACACAGCAAATCTGCGACAGTCATAGAAACCATTGGGGGAGATTGGACTAGAGCTAGAACACAATCATGCAGTGATAGACCAAGACTGGAACTAAGACAAGATAGGATCAACTTACGTACTAAATAGGTACCGAAATCAATATAAATGTGTTTTGTAATTGAGGCAACGTTGTGATTAATGAGGGACATTGCATGTTCCTGTCCTAACTTAAAACCGGTGCATAATGATAGATTATGCAGGTACATGACTCGTATACCTCACCATTTTAGAATAAATTCTGTATGTAATCGTAGTGTTTACATCAAGCTGCCTAAGGATGGACAATTTAAACATCAGAATAAAATAGGCAAAACGTTTTTATTTTTCAATCGCAATTATCATTTTGTTGAGCCATAAATTCCAATTCATGCGCATTTAAACAAAATTATGGACATTTCGAGCTATTAGATGACTCCGAATAAAGCAACCATCGATGTTACTATAGCAACCATTTATTCAAAACAATTGTTCTATGCACTAAAAAGATCACTTTTAATAGATATGCAAAACTTAAACAACGTAGTGAAAGTAATATAGCTTGTACGCATTGATTTTTGTTGCGTTTAATTCCGAATTATGTGTCAAAATTCTGAACCTAAAATTTTGTCCACGTCGCTTTTTTGTAATGCTATGATTCTAAGTCAAATTATCACGTTTATTGTTAAAGTCCAACTATTCTCAGTATTCATTATGACTTTATTGGGCTTTCCCGTGATTTTTTCAGGTTGAGGACGGTAGGGGCGGTCAAATTTTGGCGACCAGAAAGCAAGTTTTGTTAATACACGAAAAGAAAAATAAGTGAACAAGAGTATTTTGCAGACAATGGTTACAAAATGCTGGAAATCACAACCATGCCTACAATGATAACTGTTGATAGTATTAATGTCCAATACATTGTAAACTAAACTGACTTTAATTAGTCATTATATCTATGGAACGTCAAATGTCTGAATTCGTTAGACTTTTCATTGTCTGTATTATAAAATAAATCACTATAACCAATTAAATCTGTCACTGCATGGTATAACTTTGAAACTGACTCATGCATCGTAACTCAATTGTCTGTTTCTCGTTATTTTGAAGATGAAGGCGTCCGAAGAGCATTCAGGCCTTTGTATCCAACATTCTAGTATAACATCCTTCCAAACTAACAAAAAAGAGATTAAAATAGTAAAATATAAGTCATATTTGTCTAGCGCGCAATACTACGTTTCTAATCGGTTTCATTGCAATTATTTTTACCCCGGTCATTGGATTTAATTGCTAATCCGGACATGAGAGTGCACACGCTCCACTCCCTCGGGAGTATTCCGATCAGGCTCGATTGAAAAAACGACAATCCTCACATCTAATTTCACTTTTACCAAACCCAATTTTCTCTTTAATCATGTTAGTCGATGGTAATTGTATTTGTGTTCATTTGTGCTGGCTTGTTTGATTTAAATGTGTGATCTACCACCTTTTAACTCGATCTAGATGAAAGAAGTATATATAATGATCATCATTATGAATGTTGATCTATCGTGAAAGGCCGTCCAATGTGTACAGTTCCTCTCAAAAAGAAAAAAACGAAACAAAATATTTTTCATCTATTTTTCTCTGTTCTCTAGCTAGAAATATATTCGTTAGATTTGTTTCTAGGTTCTTGATCATAGCTGTAAAATTATGCCTTAGAGTGATCCTTATTTCCGTTTATTTCCATCGTCTGTGTGAAAAGGTTATTAGTAATATTATAATAGTGAATACAGAATCAGTTGTATTATAGGCGAAATATATTTATCAACCAAAAGTATCCTGGAACCCTGTGGACACAGACAAACACGCATACGAGTAAGCGACTGTAGATAGGAATACATGTAGTTAACTAGCCAGTAATTCCTGGACAGTAAAAGTGGGAAAGAACAATTCTATAAATTCAATGTAATTTACTATTTAAAATCACTATTTCCTATAACGGATGGGTATGAGTTTTTGCTAAAAATTGAATTATATATTTTAGTGTATTATGTACAATATGGGAAATTATGTTATCAGAATTAATCAGATTTTGACAGATTCTCATTTGAGTTCTACGTCAATAGTTAACATTACAGTTTATATTATTTGAATTTATATTTCCTAGAATGATTCTAGTGGTACTGTTAATCATTATTCATGTGCTAATCTTTAACACAAATTATTATGTAATTACTAAAAACACTTTTTAACAGCTAAGCCGCATCAGAGTCATTGTTCCCCTTTTCATCAACAAGGCGCTTGCCTCTTATGTTATTTTTCTGTTTTGGGGGTAAAGCGAAATGATACATTACAGTGATGCTAATGATATAAGATAGGCAGAAATCCATGTTTAGATTATATTGTGTTTAACGCGATGGTATAGAGACTTCCTAGAAATCACCTCGATGATAATTTCTATCCCCTATTATAGGGCCTATTGAAATGATGTTCGGATTACACAATATGTTATTAGGGACTTTTAGATTCTGCACGACGAGAACGTGGACTGCCCTTTCAAGGCAATGTGACTTCCTTTTAAGGCACTGGCAGTGACGTCACATTGCCTTAAAAGGGCAGTCCGCGATTCGTCGTGCAGAATCTAAAAGTCCCTATTGCCGTTCTCGCACACTTCAATGGATGACACACGAAGCTTTCGAAATTGTCTTAAGTTGATTTATTGGGAGTCTTTGTAATCGCGTTGTTTATATCATTTAGTGGCATTACGTACGTACCATATGCAGCTTATGTACAGTAAAAATATAAGAAACAAAACAAAACTAATAGACGTAAGATATATGTGTGTGTGTGATAATTATGTGGTAGTGATGGTTGTATTTTCTGTGTTCTGTATTCATTGTGTATTCATTTCACAAAAACGCTGTCCATTCTGACATTTCTCTTCGTTTTATTTTGAATTACTTTTCTTTGTTTTAGCTTCAGGTGCAGTATCAGAAGCTATAGCTGTGTATTATTATCAAAATTATAATTATGTTAAAATCTTCGGCATGACCTAATTCTACGAAAGTTGCACTTTCAAGCATAATTAAAATCTATTCCATACTGATACAATAAGCGAGGTATAGAAATTTAAATCATATACATTAAGGATATGAACCAATTAAATCGGTTACATAATTTGTTATTTATCATTGAAGATTTAGCTTACATGACGTATACTACATTTCGTTGTAAACTGTATTATTAAGCTATGGAAAAGGGAATAATTATAGCGTTAATTATATTAAATATCATACAAGTTGTTTTGTATCTATTAGGTTTTTTTTTTTGTTCTTATCTGTTCATGGAACAATATTACAATTTGAATATTTAATTGTTTTCGTCAGTAATTATATTGGGAGTAAAGTAATTTTGGAAGTAAGCGGAGTTGGTGATCACATAATAACGAACTCTCGCCCAAAAGTATCTTTTTGAATTATGTAATACTCGTTGCACACGATTTACTGACGTGGGACTGCGTGAGCTATTGGTCTTATTGACGCAGTCGGATTGACGCAGTCGGATTGACGCAATCGGATTGACGCCTCGTGTGTATTAGGCAACGGAAAATATGGCGAGTCATCGTATTCTCCTTTAAAACAGATTTCCAGTTTACGGGCGTCGATTTTGTTTTCTTTTTAACGAGAAAGATTGTTACCGCAACTTATCAATTTTTATTCTGGTTTCTGGTAAAAAGACAAAAGTGCATGTGATATATATTTAAATCCTAGACAGCCTCGACTCTTCACTACTGTAGAGGCAATTCAAAGATATATTTGTTTCCCTTAAACAGATGACTAACGAGACACTTAGTGTACTCAGTGTATGTAACTAATTCCACCGTCCTGGTATCCTTGTCTAAAGGAAAAAAAAGACTCGATATTTGTATTTATATGCTCTTAATCCCTTTTATCTTTAATTGTGTTTTGTGCAAGTTGTCCTCTTTAATTATATATTTTATATTCTTCGCCTTTTCAACATTCTGCAAATATATGATTTTGGTTTCTGGTAAAAAGACAAAAGTGCATTCTGCAAATATATGATTTTGGTTTCTGGTAAAAAGACAAAAGTGCATGTGATATATATTTAAATCCTAGACAGCCTCGACTCTTCACTACTGTAGAGGCAATTCAAAGATATATTTGTTTCCCTTAAACAGATGACTAACGAGACACTTAGTGTACTCAGTGTATGTAACTAATTCCACCGTCCTGGTATCCTTGTCTAAAGGAAAAAAAAGACTCGATATTTGTATTTATATGCTCTTAATCCCTTTTATCTTTAATTGTGTTTTGTGCAAGTTGTCCTCTTTAATTATATATTTTATATTCTTCGCCTTTTCAACATTCTGCAAATATATGATTTTGGTTTAACTATAGTGAAACACATTATCTTTGAATACTTTGAAGGGGGGATACACGTGTATAAGTTATGTGCTACAGATAATTATTGCAATGTGCTATTCATTTATTTCCATTCTAATTTCGTGTTATGCGAATAATCGAAAATAATAACTGGCAGTGCTTATGCATTTTATTTTAGTTCTCTTTAAATAGTTTGTATATTTTGTCAAATATCATTGTGAAATTGAATTACATATATTTAGTTTCAAAAATTATATTACATATTACTATCAAGATCATTACCAATGATGGTAAATTTTAAATCATTTTCATACGTGATATGATGAAAACAAAATCTATATGTATTTATCAGAGCTATTTAAAAAAGAAGATTTGATTATGAATGTTTCATCTGTACTTTTATTTATCCAAGGTTATGTGGTCTTAGTTGCTGTACCATTGTATATTCTAAACCCGCTTAAGAACTTTAAAGCGTGGTCCATCTTAAAGCAATATATCGAAAACGAATTCGCAGTGAACAATTGAAGTGCTTTTTGTTTTGTTTTAATTGTGTCGTGTAGTATATGGGTAACTGAAATGAATGACGTTGGCATGCAATCATAAATTCACAACATATTAATTACAGGAATAATGATAAAGAAGATGTCAATGATGAAGATTATAATCATAATATTAGTAATAATTATAATAATAATAACAGAAATGATAATAAGAGTGATAATAATGATGATGACGATGATGATGATGATGATGATGATTATCATAATAATAATATTAAAATATTATGTACCCTATATGGATATGAATACGAATATAAATATAGAGAAGAATAATGATAATAATAATAATGATAATAATAGAACAATTATATTTAATATTCATATTCATATTCAAATTTATTGTCCAAAGATTGGAAATTTGTTTCATTTGCATGTCAGTACAAGATTACAAATTATAAACATCAATAAGATACAGATGGATACAGAGTAAAACATTTAACTTGAACATAGGTAACAACAAATGCGATAGTTCAACATGCAGACTAAAATTCGATTCATAATTCAAGTAGTTAAATTCAATTCATAGTTCGGATCATAATTCGCAATTCAGATTAAATACAATTAAAGATTCAGACCAATTCAATTCGTAATTCAGATCAAATCCATTTCAAATCCGATCACATTCAATTCGTAATTCAGATTAAAATAAAATTAATAAAATCAAATCACATTCAATTTATAATTCAGACTAAGTAATTAGATTAAATTCATAATTCGGGTTAAATTAAGTTCACAATACAGATTAAATACAATTCATGATTCAGACAAATTCAATTCACATTTCAGAAAATAATTCAATTCAGATCCCGATCACGTACAATTCATAATTCAGATTAAATTAAATTGACAATTCAGGTAAATAGATTCACAATTCAGATTAAGTACAGTTTATAATTCAGATCAATTCAATTCAAAATTCAGATCAAATCCATTCAAATCCCGAACACATTCAATTCGTAATTTAGATTAATATAAAATTAACAATTCAAATCAAATTCAATTTATAATTCAGACTAAGTAGTTACATTAAATTCATATTTCGGGTTAAATTAAATTCACAATTCAGATTCAATACAATTTATTCTTCAAACCAATTCAATTCATATTTCAGAATATAATTCAACTCAAATTCCGATCACCTACAATTCATAATTCAGATTAAACTAAATTTACAATTCAGATTGAATACAAGTTATATTTCAAAATAGGTGATTACATTCAGTCATAATTCAGATTAAGTTAAGTTCACAGTTCAAATTAAATTCACAATTCAGATTAAATTATTATTCAGACTTAGATTAAACCCTCCTCGTTCATCAGCCTGATTGAGCTAGGCACAAATGAATTGAGAAACCTGCTCGTTCTGGACCTTAGAGATCTTAACCTGTTTCCTGACCTCAGGGCCACATAATTATTATTTAAGGGGTGACGGCTGTTGTGGTAGATTGATTTCGCCTTGTCAAGTACTCTATTTCTACATATATCTTCGAAGTCAAGATTTTGTCCTACTATTTTCTCCGTTTGTTTAACAATTCTTTTTAGCATAGAGAGGTCTACTTTTCGACACGCATTAGTAATATTAATAACAAGATTTGTTTTCCCCCAAAGATAGTGTCATTAAAGTGCAATCCTACCCTTGTTGCAGGAACTACACTGGCTTCCAGTTGCTGATAGAATACAATACCGGATACTTGTTCAAACTTTCAAATCTATGTCGACCACCCTTCCTGTATACATTTCCTCACTCTTTCAGCAACAGAGAACATCCTATTCCCTTAGGTCTTCATCAGCTCCTACCTTTGTCATTCCCAAATCCCGTAAACAGGCTGGTTTCAAATCCTTTCAGTCCTTAGCCCCACGTCTCTGGAACAAACTCCCCTCTTTCTTAAGAAACAGTACTTCACTAGATTTCTTCAAAAAACATCTGAAAACTTACCTGTACAACTCCTCTTAAATTGTCGAAAGTCTAGGAGAGCAGCGCCTTGTAACCTTTGGAAAAGGCGCTATATAAATCCAATTATTATTATTATTATTATTTTGTAATAACTTCAATTGTATGAAAATGGATAAATAACAGAAACAGAATGGCGAAAATATGAAATAAATCGGACCAATAATAGAAAAGTAATGCATGTTTGATATATGACGTCACAAAGCTTATGCGAATCTCAAATTGCCAGTTGGTAGTGGATTGTGACGTAGTCGCGGATAACTACCGTTTTCGGGTTAAAAAATATCATACATTTCTGTTTTCTCTAAAGTGCCTTCTCCCTTGGGGCACTACTCAAAATATTTCATGGGTAGCATATTTGTATACATGTAGGTCCTCTAAGAGAAAAGACCTTCCAGAGTAATAAACTGTTTCGAAAATTAAAATTCTAGTAATTTTGCTTGTGTCGGAACAAATTGGAAAGTGTCCTCCAGTACATCTCATTTACAATAACGATTTAAACCAGTTTGAAGAGCCCATACCTATAGTGATTACAATTTTCTCAAAAATTCATAACTTTTTCCTTTTTTGTTTGAGTCGGATTTCATTTAAAATTTCACCAGTCTACTTTTCTGATTTTCTGCTTTCCTCTAGAGTAGTTTGTTTTGTTGGGATTGGATTTCCCTTTAGAGCTTCTCTTGCTGAGGGAATAAAATTATTAAAGCCTTAGGACCTGATTTACTACCATGGTGCAGAGGGACAATTATGATTTTTTTAAACACCTTATCCAGGAATGTAAGAAGCGAGCAAGGATCGAAAACAAAACCTCTCGAATGGGAGTCAAGAGATTCCAATAATATACTTGAGTTCAGAGTTCAGAATACAGACCTGAGCTGGGAAAATCCTAAATCTTTTGCAGAAGATCGCAGAGGGTGGAGAAATTTTGTTGCCGCCCAATGTTCCACACGGAATAGGAGGAACTAAGTCTAAGCCTAAGTCTAAGTCAGAATACGGGCCAATGAGCTGCTGCGTCAATGTTTCGTTGACGCTGATTGTAACGCAAATCCCAAACATCTGGCTTTTTTTTTTATCCTAACCATGCGCCAAGAGCCTGTCTGTTCATATATAATATATTTAAACCGTTTTTAAAATTCAAATGTTCACTAATGTTGTTTCAACTTTAAAAGACAAACATTTTAAATGAAGATAATTTCAACTGAGAGTTAAATTTATTTCAGCAAAGAATAATACCAAACACAACACTCATATCACAGCAGTTCTTACTAATGATGATGTGCAGTCACACTTGCCTATTAAGGTTACACAAGGGGAAAAGAAAGTGTGGCCTCTGTAGACAGGTGAACTTTCTAGACTGGTCCTACAACATACAGTTCTCTCTCTCGAGGGGGACAAAATACATGACCACTGTAGATGGTTACTAATTTATTGACTGATACGTACTAATCAAATAAATTAAAAGCAAAATCATTTCCGAAGCTATCTTTCAATGGGGCTGTGATACCTTTATTATTTTATTACAAGCGTTGAAAATCTGACCACGTAAAAAAAGCAATACATAATACATGATAATATGTATATTTTAACAATGACATTTCTAAATCTAAAATCGGTGGAATCATTTGAAATGCGTTGAACCCGTTCATTATGAATTAACCTCCACTACACAAATATTCAATTTAAAAAAAGTTCTGTCACTTTGAATATTTTTAAATAGAAGAAAAAGGCAAATACTTTCGAAAAACAACCCAAGGCGAACTCAATGGCCTTGTACTTCCCAATTTGAAATGTGCGAACATGACAGAGACGTATGACGTAACATGATTTCTACTGTATATGCAATAGTGTATTGAAATTGCCCTTTAATTGATTTTTCTAAATTAGTTGCTATCATGTTACGAGTAAATATGTGACATAAGGTCTACATGAGAAAGAGAAATAATGGAGAAACAAAACCAAAAAATAACTATTTCAAGAAAAGGGCTGAAGGTATAGAAATGTGTTCTTGATAACCTGAGAACCAAATTCAATTCAATTTCAATTCAATTCATTTATTTTTCCTCTTTCAATCGTTCATATTTACAATGATGGTACATTTTAACATATTCACATATTTATATACATATAGATCAATTTGCACGATACAATACATTAACAAAATGAACATGAAATTGAAAGGGAAGGAGGGCCGACTAAAAAGCAGAGCTTGTAGGGTGTAAGCCCACCCCCCCCCCTCTATAAGTAATTATCATGAATTATTATTTTATGAGAAAAAAAGAAGAAAAAAAAAACAATAATAACAATAACTGATTCAGTAATACCAAGAATCACTTTTAAACGCAAAACATTGATAAACACATACATTTTTATAAAAAGAAACATTCAAAGTTCCATAAAGTCACACTACAAATTATATTTGATTGGGGAATGCAATAGCCTAGTAACTATTCAGAAGAAAGCTTTTAAGTCTCCTTTTGAAAAAATTAGAACTAATTACGCAATTCAATCGTTTGGTCATACGTAACGATAAAAGGCCCTAATTTATCCATCTCTTCTCAAACAACGGATTGCTGCTCGTCACCACAATTGTAAATAGTATATCAAATTACAACACTGTAAAAGTGTACAACGGAAAAAATGAAACTTTAAACATCAACTAAAAATATGAGGACTTTATAAATGTAATGGGAAATATATATATAAGTACTGAAACAGAAATATCAAACAATTTTTTTTTTAATATACACAAAATAAGTGAAAGTACTCCGTAACTATCATGAATGTAAATTTCTTTAATTCTCAATTCCTCTCTGTCCTTTCGCTTTCTTTGTCTTTCTGTCTCCCTTCCTTGTTATTCCTTCCATTGTTATGCATATATTCATATTGTATGTTTTGTTATTTTCATTTACCAAGTCACGTCACTTCAAGCTTTTAATGCTTAAGATGACCCCTTTTATGTATATACCATGTCATTATGATACATTTAAAGGTATAAGATTGTAAATGTATAAACATTGATGTATATGGAATAAGTAAACATCAGCTTAAGTCAAATGAAGTGTCTAAGTGTAATACATGGTACATTAAATTTAATATTTGCATTTAAACAAAATCACAGGTCATTCAACTATACTTTTGAAGAGAAGCAACATAGATCAAGTACCAAAAAAACACCCAGAGAAACAAGATAATAAGATAACAAATAACGACCAGAAAATTTCGGAAAACAACGTACAAAAAAAAAAGGGAAAAAAAATGCAACAACCACAACGAACCAATAAAAACGGATATCAATAATGTTGGTCAGGGCTGCATCCTTTCCTTGGTTAAGAGGAGAGAACAACCATCGCCCGCAAGCCTGGTCGAGGCAAAACCATACAGCGGGGTCCGATTGAGGTGAGGGCCCGTGAGAGTCGAACATCATTATGAAGAGTCTTATTTTTCAGGAGGAAGAGAGGTTTTGGTGATCACAATGCTTGTGCTTTTTATGTCTAAATGCAGACCGGCAGATGCAAGTTATATATGGACGTACTCTTGTTTCCTAAAGATTCGTTGATCCGAACACACAACTAAATTGAATTGAATTGAATTGAACTTTATTTCATTCATCATAAAAACATCATAACAAACATATAAAATAAAAAACATAGCGTACAAGTTAAAAAGAAACATTTACAATACAATACAACAGCAAAAATATATATGAATGTGGAGACAGCTAGGAAAGCCAAAGGCTTTATTGGTGCTGCCACCAAAACAGTAATAAAGTATAATACAGTATTAAATAAATCTGAACCAACGAATGCTCTTCATTTACCTCTCCGAATCACCGAATCAATACAATAATTGATATAATTGTGCAATTGAGAACGACGAGCCAGAATAAGGCAGGTCTAACGGTATCGAGTGAATATTAATCTATAAGTTGTTTTACTCTTTTCTTTGAGAAAGTTCAAATTTGATAACTAGCAGTATTAAGATAATGATAACCACGGTCATAGGCGGAATCATCACAACCACAATCATGAACGATGGTTGTCTCTCAGTTTGATTCGACCCTTTACCACTTCTAACATCACTTATAAATGCATTGGAAGAAAGCATGTTTTGCACAGTTGGATTCTCGCTCTCATCTACCACGACCGTAAGATAAACCTTTGTCCAAACCCCAAATCTTGGCCCCGAGCATGAGTAGTTGCCTGATGAATCTTCTGTGACAACAGCTATCAAAAGAAGTCCCTCTTCGTTGACGGATACGGAGTGGAATGGTGAGGAAGAATTTGTTCGAAGAGTCAACTTATCTGGCAAGGTCCAAACAATCTCGGTGCCATGATGGCATGCATTTAGCGGACATCGAAGTGCAAAAAGAAGATCTCCGACATTTGCGATCAATACTTGATTTTCGATTTGAAATGTATTTCTCCCCTGTTCCTCAGTAGTGCAGTTTTCATTTCTGACAACGTCCACAGAACTTTGATTCCTGAACGTCGAAGGAGTTTCACAAATGGGAGGGTTAGACAATAATGAACAAATCCGTCGCTCAAACGCAATCAAATGACAGTCACAGTGCCATGGATTACCTGCGAAATCAAGTCTAAGACCAATCGACCTGCAAGGCACATCCTTGTTACTTAGTGAGGATAAGTTATTGTTGCTTAAGTCAATGTGGTTCAAATATACACACGAATCGAATGCATTGTGTCTTACTACGGTGATTTCATTATTGCTAAGGAGGAGGATATTCAGTTTCATAAGATGAGAAAAAGTGGTTCCCTCGATCACTTTTATTCTATTCCAAGATAGATCTAAATGTCTGAGATACGGGAAGGATGATTCCCTCGTAAGTTGTTCTGGAACCAATTGGAACCGATTGTTGGATAAGTTTAAGATTCGCAGAGACCTGGTTTGTATTCGTGGAAAAGCAGAGGACAATCCGTTCTGTTGGAACCGTGCTCCTATAATATCACTTCGAATGATATACGAAGAGTTCAGAGACCATGTTCTAACGGCGGGGTTGTTGATCATGGTCAGGTACCTCAGGTTTGTGAGATGATCAAACAAAAAGAGGCCAGAGGAATTATACATTTGGATGGTGTGAGAAAAATACAACAATGTTAATGACGATAAAGCAAAAAAGGAACTGTCCGAAATCTTTTGGAGAGGATTGCCTGTAATGTCTAGCTGTAAGAGCGATGGACAACCTGCAAAGCTATTTTCAGAGAAATACAATAGTTTATTCCATTGGAGGTATATGAAATTTACATTTGTAAGTCCTTGAAGGCTGTATTCGTTCACGGCTAATAAAAGGTTGTGTCTGAAATCAAGAGTTTTCAATTTCGTAGCAAATTGGAACCAGAAAGGCTTGATTTCTGTAAAGTAATTATGAGATATGTTCAAGAATAACAACGATTGGCCTAAATTCCATTCGTTTCTGGCTGAAGATATGCTATTTTCCTTTACAGATAAATATTGGACACCAGAAGGGAGATATCTGAAAACTTGAATTCGATTGCCTCCAAGAGTTAGTATCTCCAGTGAAGATGGGAACGGAGGGCTATCCTCAATGTTATTTCCATCCATCAATAGATTGATTAAACTCCAATAACTGGCAAATGTTTGCGTTTCAAAAACGGATATATTATTATTTCGGAGATTGATGGTGGATATTTGATTTTGTGGTAGAGTAGGGAAGATATGGAGCCTATTAGCATTCAAGAAAAGAGTATGTAATGATGGGATTTCCCCAACGTCGCCTTCACTTATGTTCGTGATCCGGTTTTCACTAAGGTAAAGGTATGTCAGTGCTATCATACTTGTCAAACAAGGGAATCTTGTAAGTAAGTTGCCAGTGAGATACAGTTCTTTAAGTGCATGATATTGCAACGCTCCATTCCGTATCCATCGTATACGATTGAAAGACAAATCAAGATACTCGAGACTTGGTAAGGATGGGAGATTTATCAACTCCTGAATGAAATTATTTGCCATTTTGAGCGTAGATAAGTTCGTTAGATTTGTAAGACCTGATTCATTCCAAACTGATATTTGATTGGAGTGCACGGATATCATATCCAGATTATGCATATTACGAAAGTTTTCTAAACTTGTTATTTTGTTAGACGCCGCGTCGATATATTCGAAATGAGTAGAACCAGCAATCCTGATAAGACGGAAAGAGTTATTGAAAGCATAGATATGTTTAATATTTGAGCCTTCTCCGAGAAACAGTTCAACAAGATTGTTGTTTCCAACATTGATTACCGACAGAGATGGAAAATTGAATGACACGTTTGATAAAATTAATTTTTGTTTCAAGAAGTTACTATTGATAACAAGACTATGGAGGTTGGGCAACCGGACAGAAGGAAGAATACTGATTCTATTTCGTTTAAGATTCAAGGATTCCAATCTGGGTAACTCGGTTAGTGCCCCATGTGCAATTGATGTAATGGCATTCTTTGCCAGATTTAAGGTTTTCAGAAAAGGAATTTTTCTTATCGCGGAGATGGATGAAATGAGGTTGTTATCAAGGTGCAATTCGACTAAAGACATAAGATTTTGGAAAGCATCTTTTGTTATCAATTTAATACGATTCCAAGATAACTCTATGAACCTCACAAACGAGAGCTTAGATAGAGAGCCTATTGTTTCCAGGCTTCCATAAGACATAAGTAAAGTTCTAACGATTTCTGGATGATGGAATGAGCATGAATCCATGTAAGATGCTTCGAGCCCGCCGCCAGCAAATATAAACACCTTGTATGGCACAATCACTTCTTTATTCAAAGGATTCCAGTGAAATCTGAAAGAAAAATATGTCTGTCCGAGTGGAAACTGCATAGGCCATTGGGTAAAATTGTTATGAGATATGTCGACCGAGATGAGCATCGTCAAAAAATGGAGCGGAGGCAAAGTCGCAAGACGGTTCCCTCCAAGATCAAGTTCTGTTAGTGACACAAGGTTGTCAAAGGCACCGTCCTCAATGACCTTGATGGCGTTGTTCGTAAGCTTCAGTTTCTCCAGAAATCCCTGGCATGGGAATGATCCATTGTGAATCCTTTGCAAGAAATTGTTCGTAATTTCAAAGGAATTGGTTTGGCAAGGAATAATTCCAGGGATCATGTAGTGTTCCGCACCCGAACAGTCAACCTTCAGTTTAACCGAGTCCAGACATTGACAACCAGTCGGACACGTCGACATCGCGTCTATATGTACCACTACATACCAGAAGAGTAGAAGAAACCTGATCCTGAAACCAAAGGTTCCACCACGTTGTGGGAAGTTGTTCATTTTCTTATTATCAGTTGGGGATTCCATCGTGTCGAAAGAGTCAAACCAACATTAATAAATTCATCGCAATGTGGAAAAAGAATGTTCCATCTTTATTCCACCATACTCAAATATGCATTAAAATATTTCTTCTTCGCGACGCACACGTCAAACAAATTCGAGGTTGAATTCATCTTTTTCCGAAAAAGAATAATAGATTTGAACCCCAAAAGATAAAAGCTACAGTTCAGTTGGAAACGTGGAGCTAAATGATTTTATAAACTAAACAGCAAAATAGTAACACAGTTCCTGAATATTAGTAAAATTTAAGAAGGCACGCTGAGGCTCAAGAAAACGATGCTTCTGATTTGCCTCGTCGTGATATAATGGCATAGTGAAGTGAAATTTCTTAATGAGCGCCACTCGTACCAGGAATTTTGCGAGCTTCCCCTTATAACTTATTTGTCTGGCTGTGGTGAAACCATAGACTATCAATGACAAATAGACTTGAATTAGGTAAAATTGCAGCAGATCTGAAATGACGAAGACGGCACCTTCAATCGTGTTGAATTCCCCCCTCATATTTGAATAACGGAATTTCTCTTTATGTTCTCAATATTTAGATAAACAATGAACGTCTGAGAAGGATACTAGCATCACAGAAATAGAACAGATTCCTATAGCGGTACCTGTGAGTTGAACCCGATATGTTACACTAAAGATTTTGCGTGAATTTTCTCATAAATAAATTTCCAAAAGGGTTTGTACACAAACTTCTCAGCATAGTATATCTGGAATGAAATTAGAAAATAAATGTCATATCTCTTTTTATACTCCAGCTACAACATACTACAATTTTGAGGGAAAATCGGCAATGAATGAAGGCGATACCGTTCAATGAACAAATACAAATAAATAAGTGTACACACTCTAATTATCTTGCAAATTCGAACCCGTTATTAAGTCAATTAAAAACATTAAAGGTTTATGATATACATACGCTCCAAACTGCCATTTTTATGTATAAGTACACTTCCAAAACTCTTCCAGCATCTTTCTTAAACTTGTATTTATTAAATGTAAACGTACACTCATATTTAACTCGACATGCTCATGATTACCATCTTAATAATCCCAAACTTAGTTTAGCCCTACGATCAATTAGACACCATGGACCAGATATTTGGAATAAATACAAAACCATATTAAACTAGGACCTCTCTTTATTCTTTTAAAGCTTATATGAAAACATATTTGTTAACTCAGTATAGTTTACTCGATCTTACATAGAAATTTAAAATTATCTAATTTGTTATGTCTTGAATTGTTTTGTCTTTGTTTGTCAACAGAAATGGACTCTGCATACATTTAATATTATCACCCGTTACTGAAACCAACACATAATTTATATTACGGTATTAGTCTCTTTTTGTTCCACCAAGCTAAATTTTTGCACCTTGCACAAATGCACTTCTCAACACGAAATATTTCACTAAATATGTTTTGTTATTTTCACTCAAAATTATTCAGCCATGCTCACTTTTAATCACTTCACTTATATCTTATTTAACATTGAATACAATGCAGTTGCATGGGTTTTCTTTTATTTTGTTAACTCGGCAGAGGCCACGGTCATCTTCAAGCATTTACGCTTACGAAATGACTGTGGTCTCCTGCTTTTTCCTTTTGTCTAAAACTTTTATTTTAACTAGAAACAAATTTTGTCAAACTTACATGTTATTTCATTATATTTATTTGTATGTTTTCTTTGTATTGATATGAAAAAGTGGAAATAAAACAAACAAAAAAACAAATAAACAATGTAATCAATTGAAATCTACTTCTCTGACTACGAAGGGCCATAAATTATGATGACGTCATAATAGACAACGTGCATGGTCATACGGGACAAGAAATCGTATTTACAACTCAGATATGAAATAATTTTGAGTGGTTCAAGGTTCAAAGACATACCAATGTCTAACAAATTGTATATTTTCGTCAAACTTACATGTTATTTCATTATATTTATTTGTATGTTTCTTTGTATTGGTATGAAAAAGTGGAAATAAAACAAAAAACAAACAAACAAACAATGTAATCAATTGAAATCTACTTCTCTGAATACGAAGGGCCATAAATTATGATGACGTCATAATAGACAACGTGCATGGTCATACGGGACAAGAAATCGTATTTACAACTCAGATATGAAATAATTTTGAGTGGTTCAAGGTTCAAAGACATACCAATGTCTAACAAATTGTATATTTTCGCTACGAGATTTCCCATTATAGGTACTCTTATTTCCAGAAAGTGCCCTCTTTGTGTTGGTACCCCTCCCCCCCCCCCACTTTGGAAGTCGCCTGGCCGCCCTTTTTCAACCATGGTGAGTGCCTCGTTTCAGGTGTAAGAAGTGCACCAGTTTCACCTCCGATAATGACCCTTTGTACTTTGACACGTGCTCCTCTTCCTTTCTAATAAGTGTCTTATCCCTTTCGATAAGAGTCCCCTTTTCCTCTCATTATTAAACGTGGTCCTAATTTAAAGCGACTAAGAGCAATTTACCCCAAAGCTCGCTCGCATTTATAGATGATATAATTATGTTACTTATCAAAGGCCTTTTCAGTCTTCTGTTATGAGAATGTGCTATATCCCCAACAGAATTAGGTATTTCTTAATCTTACATTTTTTCCTCGCTCGCTTCTCTGCCTCGCATATGAATATTCAGACCATCACACCCAATTGCAAAGTATGATGCTTATTAAGCAATATCTTGTATGATGTATGAAGAGAAACAAATAGTGAAATCATCCCTGATAAGGGAATCCCAATTTAGACGTATATACCAATGTTTTTAAAATTCTATATTTTCTCCTTGAGATTTCAATTTGTAGTTGCCCTTTTTTTATTTTCTTCGAGAAAGTGCCCTTTTTTGGTGCCCCCTCCCAACTTTCGAAGTCGCTCTGCCGCTCCTGTATGTTAGTTATAATTAACATTATCTGAGAAACAGCAAACCAATTCGATTGTCCTATTTGGGGTTCTCCTTTAGAGGCCGCTGGTTTGATTAGCTGTCAACAATACCTGAACAACCTAATGTTCATAATTGCAAAATATAAACAAAAAGTACCTTATTAATCAGGGGGTTAAAGTGTGTAAAAAAAGAAATTCATGAAAAAAAAATTGTAACTGAAATCCACATTTCATTCAAAATTACAAATGAAATTTTACATAAACAAACATACAAATAAATTTCCATTTAAAGAAATTCTAAAATAATTAATTAATTCATATTTAATACATTTTCATAATCATAATACGTGAAACAGAATTCAATATTTGAGAAAAATCTATGAAACGAGTCTATTATAATGTTCATTATATGTAACATCTGCACTTCCTGTTTTTAAAGATCAAGATAGAAAAGTGGTCATTCGACGCTATTAATTAATATGTGAAATGGAAACGGTATATATATATATATATATGCCCATTATTTGTCCTTTGTCACCCCTGAAATCGATTCAAAAATGAAAACAAACAACATGAATATTTACTAACTTTCCATCTCTCTACCCCTCTTTCTCTCTCTCTCTCTCTCTCCCTCTCTCTCTCTCTCCCCTCTCTCTCTCTCTCTCTCTCTCTGAATATCATTCCCATGACAGGAAAATATTTCTCGTCATTAGAAATACAA
The DNA here is from genome assembly GCA_035222895.1 of Strongylocentrotus droebachiensis. NCBI lineage: Eukaryota > Metazoa > Echinodermata > Echinoidea > Camarodonta > Strongylocentrotidae > Strongylocentrotus > Strongylocentrotus droebachiensis. The sequence continues at coordinate 26,062 of JAVYIG010001696.1, read as the reverse complement.
TTTAGCACATTTATCAATTTGAAAGCAAAGTGTTCACAATTCCAAAGCGCTTTAAAAGCCAGTTAGCAGAATACGTTTTCTTTGCAAGCTTTCTTCCATGAGATCCCGTTTATTTTTAACGTTGATAATTTTTTCTTGTTTTGTTTTGCATTCAAATCAATGACTCCTGACAAAAACAAGTCTTAAAGGTACTATGTCCCATTTGCAGGCCAAAAAAATGAAAAAGTTAAATTCCAACTGCATTTGAAAGATAATACTAATTTAGAACTTCCCTAAAAAAGGTGGGGCTTGAAAATGTCTTCAAGTGGGAAAATAACGACTATTAGTTGTCAAATCGACTTTAGGGCTATAGAGCCCAAAAGTAATAGTATAGATTTTCAGACAATTGTACCGAATGGTCATACGTTTTATGCTGCGCAAAGATTCAATCAGTTTAATCTTGGCCATCACAAGAAGTGGGTTATTGATGTAGACAAATGCTCATGTATCCTTTACAACTCTTTTCATGTATGTTATTACCAAAGAAGGAAAAAGCCAGTCAGTCACTCAATAGTGTCTGACAGTGAAGTCTAGCAAGTAAACAGGTTTCCTTGCATAATTTGAATATGAGGACACTGCTAATGTTTAAATTTCACAGATAGGACATACATGACATATTCATAATTCCTGCAAAGTTCTACAGCATTTGAGGTTGGCTGCAAAAGGGATATAGTACCTTTAAACATTTATAGATCCGAAGCCATAATTTATCTTGAAATCTAAATGACATATTTCTTAGCACATGTACTAATTGTCAAGCTTTCTCTCTCTCTCTCTCTCTCTCTTTCTCTCTCTCTCTCTATCTCCTCTCTCTATCTCTCTCTCCCTTCCCTCCCTTTCTCTCCCTTCGCTCTCTCTCTATATATATCTCTCTCTCTTCTCCCTCTATTTGCTTACACATATCTCTTTCATGTACCTCATTCTCTCTAGCTTTGTTCCATGTCTCTCTTTCTCTCTTATAGGACAACATGTGAATAAAAATACAGAAATATGTCTAATTAGGTGTAATTGTGTGTATGGGGGGGGGGGGGGATTCGATAAGCGAAGACAGCGAACAAAGAAATTCCTGAGAACAATTGTCCTCGGATAGCATTACATTAGCCTGTTTCTCGAAACCAACGGCAAGACAGTCATAACTTTATCCGCCAATTACAGAGATGTCTCTGACCCTACTAATAATAATGATAATATTCCGCTCTTATATACCGCCCAATACATCGAAACCAGTGGCGGATCCAGGGGGGGGCCCGGGCCCCCCCCCCCCCCCCCCTTGAGAAAAAAATCATGTAAAATCACGCGATTTTTACCTTTTTGGGGGGTTGGGCCCCCCCCCCCCCCCTCTGACGCTCAAGGGGGGGGGGGGGGTGCAAATTTTAAAATTTTCGAGGACCCCCCAAAAAAAATGTGCTCACTACCCCCCCCCCCCCCCCCCCCCCCCCCCCCCCCCCCCCCCCCCCCCACTGAGCGACTTTTCGACTGGCTGATTCGTTGCGATTTTTTTGGGGACTTCAAAAAAAAAAAAAAAAATGTTCGCTTACCCCCCCCCCCCCCCCCCCCCTCCCACTGAGCGACTTTTCGGCCGGCGCGATTTTCAAATTTTCGGGAGCAAAAAAAAAATAAAGTTGGGCCCCCTCCCCTAAGAAATCCTGGATCCGCGCCTGATCGAAACAACGATGTGCCCAAGCGCTTTACAGATTTATTATTACCCCGGTCATCGGATTCAGGCTTACCCATTACCCGCACACAATATATGCACATTTCCCACTCCCTGGGGAGCATTCCAGCCAGTTGCCATTTTACAAGCGCACACTTGCTCATCCAACCACATGAACTTTCTCATCCTACCGGGTACCCATTTCAAACCTGGGTGGAGAGTAGCAAGTTCAGGTAAACATCTTGCCAAAGGATATTAGTGCCATGTCGGGTTTCGAACCCTCGACCTTCGCATCTCCAGTCAGGCGCCTTAAACCACTCGACCACGAAACTCCTTAATTATGTATAACTAGTTATACATCTCGTGGAATCGATGCTATCGGCGAGAAGAGGAGAAGACATAGCGTTGGTCACAATTCCACTGGATATAAAAAAAAAAAAAAGTAAATTTAAAAAAACTGCAATTAGTTAAATGAATTAGGAATAAAACAAGATTGAAAATAGTACCAGGAAATAAGAAATGCAAAATACTTCAAAAACTTGTGTAGATTATCATATAGAATTACTCGTAAAATACAATTGTGATTTGTGAGTAATTCATTTCATGACCGGTGAATCGTTTTTTTATTTTTTAGGGATGGGTACCCCCGATATTTGCATTTGATAGATACACCCTTATAAATTATAGTATTCATAGTAAAAATACGATGCTATAAAAGTTTTGTCTAATGTTTTAGGCTTCAACAAAATATTAAAATGACAAAACTTCAACATCCCAAACGTTAAAACACGTGTTTGAAACTATTCAGTTTACACAATTTGAGATGGAATTTATCTCGACATTAATGTAGGTCTAGAAAGTAAAGAATAAAGTTCTGATTATGGCTTGCCTGCCTTGATATTACAATGTGGTTATAAACGTATAAAATCATTTTAGTTAAGTGGAAAAAGCCTTTGATATAAAAATGGCATCTTTTCATAAGATTTTTAAATTTAAAAAAAGATAACTCCCTGTTTAAGAGAATAGGATTTCTTGGCCTTTTCCCCAGCCATAGACTACCCAATACATGACCTGTGATGGCGCTGCCCATTGACTCAACAAGTTGTGATCAATAGAGATATCACAGGGTCGGAGGCGTCATATCCAAATAGTCAGGATGTTGTTCTTGGTCTTGGCAAAGAGGGCTTCGTGAACCACGTAGCGGACAAGTAGCTCACTTACGCTGATTTAGTCAAGAAGTTAGACTTATGACGGTTTCGAGAAACGGGCCCCTGCTTTAGTCAAGAAGTTAGGCTTATGACGGTTTCCAGAAACGGGCCGAGGGCTTGATGTTGAGCAAAAAAAAAAGATATGGGTCTTATTCCATTAGGCTTCCAAAGAACGGAAACAATGGAAGAACAAAAGTTGTCCGCTTTTGTACAGCCATACACAGATGTGAGTGTGGGTGTGTGGGGTTTGAGGCGTTTGTGGTGCAGAATGTCTCTCTTTTCGTCTTGTATGTGCATTGTATTACACATGTATCACTATAATGAATTAACTTTGAACAACTACTGATATTAACTTTTCAAAGCACGCCACTTTTTGGTAACTTCCCTTTTCTTTGATGATCAATATTTATATGACCTACCTTTTGATGTATTTTTATAAATTAAATCATTAACAAACGAATATATTAAATTGATTAGCTTTCCAGTGTATTATATATTGAGAATGTAAATATTATTTTTGAACTTTTATTGACTCTTACCCAATCTTAGATCACTGATAGAGGTTATTACTTCTATGCTATTGAATACTATACCGTTCCTTATAATTACACAAATAAGTTATATCTCAGAGGATACAAGGCAGATATTTGGATTCGTTCTTATAAAATAAGAAAATAATGAAGAAAAACAAAACGAGAGACATTGAAAATGCCTCTTGGAGCAAATTGAAGATAACTCCTTTGAAATTACATGTGTATCATTTTGTAAAGATCTATATAGTTAAAATTTTGCAAAGAACCAGGTAAATACCCGAAAAGCTTTTGCGAGAAAAAAAATGTTACCGTAAACATATCATCGCTAGCATGTTTTTATAGTCAGATATTTATTTTAAAAAAGAACAGAAGAATATCGAAGTAGGATAGAAAATGAATTGTATTAGAATATAAAAGAACCCGATACATAGGTATGGAATTACAGAGTTACATAAAATAGAACTGGTTAAAGAAACCATCGCAAAGGCCTTCGATGGGAATGGCCTTAAATTGAAAGTCTTTGCGAGCGCGTTCAAAGTCCTAATTAGCAATTTGAGTGGAGGCCTATATACGTCATCTGCCTTTACTAATAACATGGCCTAACGACTGTAAGGCTTCATAGACTAGATGGTAGATTAAATAACATTGCGTTATATGAATTGCATACATTTAGTAAATGCATGAAGCTTAAATGCGTAAAGCATTTCCTCTCTAATGATAATATTGAGAATCCTTGCCATGAAAATAAAATGCTTTCGAACTCGGAAAATATTGAAAATGTAAAAGTTCTTGTAAAAACATCATTATTTGTTGGAGACTGCTGTCCCAGTCAACATTACAGGAACTCCCAAATCTTGGGGTGAATGGCTTATTATTTCAATGTAATTTCATTGCTAATTTTACTGAAAGTCCATTTTCTCTCCAAGTGTGATTAGCAAATGACGTGTTACCGATAGCAGAAAAGTTGAAGTAACATTTTTGGTAACCCAACTTTATATATAAAAACACACACACGTACACACACACGTACCCACACACGCACACACACATACATACGTACATGTACATAATACTAACTTGATGGCTTCTCCATTTTTGGTCCATTTCTTTGGGCTATTTTCAATTATTCGACATTTTCGGGAATTCGCTTAATACGGTCTCTGTTTCATCCTTGGCATGAGATGGCGCACTATGCGAAGACTGGATGAAAATCATCTCCAACATTGGGTGTAACTTAGGTACGTCGACTCCGTGCATAATTGTGCATAATAAGACTAGGCATACCTTTAGGAACTCTTACAGTTCATTTCCATACTTTAAAAAAGTGGAAGAACAATCGTGGAATCTGTGACAACTACCCAAGGACTACCCCCGCAGTGACCGGTTCGGACAACTACCCCTCGGATAGCACCCCCTGTAGCTCCCCTTGGACAATCCTCATTGACTGGAATCCACTGGAAACAACTAGTATTCCCCTAAACTTGCCATTAATCAGTCGATAAAGAAATGATTCGGGAAAGTTTTGATTGTACTTGTCCAATTTAGGCAGTTTTCGTGGGTGTATTTCCGGGTTGGGGTGGGGTGGTAAGTGTCACACGGGTTAATGTCCGAGGGATTTATTGTCCGGAGGTGATAGTGAAAATGCAGACAGCAGAGGATAGACGTCCAAGCAATAATCATCTTCTTAGCAAGTGTAAACATATTCGGTTTCTATGAAATATCATAGATTATTGTACTTTCAGGAGAGGAGGGGCGGGAGAAGGAGGAGACGCACGGTGCGTTCATGAGCAGTAATTAATGGCTCTATTATTAATTATTTATTGAGTAGAAAATCTTGAATGAGAGTAGTAAATCTCTTTCGCAGTGACAAAAAACAAAAACAAAAAGTACACGTAATATCTTTATCAATTTTGCTCACATCTAATCAAACATAGTTTTTCAGTATTATAACAGTTTCTGTCACTTTGTCAATGGTATCAAGTTTTATGAAACAGGGGAATGGTTAGTGATTTGAAGTGTAATCTAGTAACATTTACTACGGCTATTATTTTGTCAGAAAGTGTTAGGAGTGAGGTTAGGGTTAGGTATAGGTATAGAATTAGGTCCAGTGTTAGGGTGAGGGTTAGGGTGAGGGTTGGGCTGAGGGTTAGAGTTAGGTATATTATTATGTCAAGGGTTAGGGTGAGGGTTAGGGTGAGGGTTAGGTATAGTATTATGTTTAGGGTTAGGTATAGTATTATGTTTAGGGTTAGGTATAGTATTATGTCCAGGGTTAGGGTTAGGTAAAGTTTTATGTCCAGAGTTGGGGTTAGGTAGAACCCAAGCGGTTACCACGACAAACACCAGTGCAGTGGAGGGGGGAGTGGGGAGGGGGAAGGTTACGGTGTTCCGAGCTCGATGCGATTCGTTCTATTAGTCACTCCCTCTTGCTCGGAATAAAGATCACTTAACTAATCTTCACACAGCAAATTAATACAAACCCTAATCCGTAATCTAATAGAATGATTTATAAGGATTGTGTTCAATCGGAAACTGGGAATGACAATCGCACGCTGTTGCAAATTTGTTATTTGTTCTCCGGAGAACCGTGAAACCCTTGATATCGTTCTTTTTTGTATTTGCTCGCAGGGTACGATAGTTTATTTATTTTAAACATTGGTTTAGTTGACGAAGCGATATCATTATTCGAATCTCATTCAGATACTTGACCGCACTCAAAAAACAATGAGGATAAGATTACGAAATCTCGGCTAAAGTGATAACATGCTAATGGTTTTCCATAATGACTTTGACTCATCAAAGTAAATACAAAGATAATAAATGATTTTAGTGACACATTCACCTGTCGGCTGTTTAGGCCAAGTAACAAAAGTAGCGAGTTTCTCGTCCGGACTTTTCCAAAAAAGGAGAAGGCATCGCCTTAGAATTTACTATTTTTCCATTTTGTTTTGCTATTTTTTGTCAAGATGGCCGCCATGCTGAATATGGCTAGTCAAAGTATATTTATTCACAAATATTGTGCTTTTCGAGTAAACTGATGCAGTTTTTGACAAAACAAATGATTTGTATAATTTTAGTCCACAACAAGTCTTTTGTCTTCTTTGTTGTGCATGGCTGATCGTCAAAAAAACGGAGTTAAGTTTTTCGCAACTCCGTTTGTTGCTACGACAGGCAGCCAGTAAAAACGAGTTCGTTTAATCAAATTATGGAAATGCAAGCATTACTTTAAACAAACAGAACTTTGTTATTCCTAGCTCATTTTCCTGATTGAGGTGTCATATAAAAAGGGCAGAAAATGGACTTTCTAGAAATGCGATTTTCTCTCTGAAATTCAGATACCGCCCTAAAGATGACTTTTTGGTACCCTCTCTTCATTGTTTTGAATCACTCGTGCATCATATGAGTTGCATTAACTGAAAGAGGAGGATCCAAGCTTTACAAATATGTGTCATTTATTAATTATAAATGTGATTATGTTATGATCAAACATCGATAATTCTCGGTTTCTTTTTTTCTGGGACGCACTATTTATTCTGATGTGGCTCCCCTTGGAAAATAGGACCAAATCATTCTCATAAAGAATTGCAAACCTCTTGTAACTATTTCTATCCCCAACCACTGACGGGGTTGGCTTTTCCAAATATCTTGTATTTTCACCCGTCATCATTATAGTATGAGCAGATAAAGGTCATTGCAGACCAAATTGTGAAATACACCATGAATACACTGAGACAAAATACTGGATACGTGCTCATGAAAGTTATGTAATCATTATTCATTTATGCACAAGCAGTGCACTCCATGATACACAGGAGGAAGTATTCTTCGAACTGGGGAAACAAAGACTATTTATTTAGCACCTCCATCGCTGTAAGAGAAAATGTACCAAGTGCGATCTCTTCATGTTTTGAAGATCTGTGGATATTCGGGGTCATTTGGGACATGTACTAACCGTGAACTGGTATATTAATTCCACCTTATAGCTCTAATGCATTTTCATGTCTGATCTTCATGCCAATCCCGCACTTCACGATGTTAATATGATATATAACCAGCTCTAACCACCTAACCTGCTTCCGATATATTGCGACTTTCCTGCTCTCATAAAAAAATAATGAAATAGACAGAATTGTTCCCCACTTGTCAGAGATAAACCTTATAAGTTTGGTCTGAATATCCATGCTTAGTCATATAAGTATTAATCCGGCTCTTCCTATGGGCCCTGCCAATATTGTTACCTCAGCATTGTCAGTAGGTAAAAAGTAAAAAGAAGGGCAAATATAATTACATACCCCGTATCATTTGCGATGAGTCGACACCGACACAATTATCTCATTAAAATTTGACCACTAATCTTAAGAAATATATGTTTAATTTAGTCTATAATTGATTACCGATACCTTTCATGTCCGTACCTTTCCTATTGAACTTTTGTCTATTTATCGTGTATTTCTTTTTTTGCACAAGCTGCGCCTTGCGTATTTGATTGTCAAGTGGATTTGGCGCCTCACAAATCGTATGCATTATTATTATTATTATTATTATTATTATGTCTTGCATACTATTGGTGGGGACCATTGTACGATGTATGCCACTCGCAAACTTTCGGAATGTCAACACGATATAATAATTATCCTATAGCCCTTAACACGTCTCCGATGGCTTACATGTATAAGGCGCTTTATAGCCAGGTCGACGGATTCAGGCTTACTTTCTTCATTCCCTAGAGAACAGAACGTTGAATCGTACTTCTGAATCAGTCTCCACTTTGTGATTCAAAGACCTGTGACTTTGCGCTAGACCACGACACCTCTACTTTACGACAGAAGTCAGGGAATTCGGTCACCAGTTTTGCAAGGGTTTCCCTATCTTCTTATCAGTGTTTTATTAGCACAGAAGCAACCTTTTGACTGAAACGAGAATCATAAGCGTCCCATAAGCAAATATTCGGTCGTCCGCTGTAACTGAATTATGATTTGCATAGGTTGTATCGAAATAGATTTAAAGGGGAAATGTGACAAACATATCGAGTACAATTTTTTAAAGATTTTTTCTTTTCTTCTGTTGAAATATAAGTAGATTATGTTGTATTCATTAGTCTCTTTAATAGACCGATTTACTAACATATTCAAATGTTATGCATACTTTTCGAAAAAAAGATTGTTCTTGACTACCTGAAAGCTCGCCCGACATAGCAACACGTAATGTATGTAGACTTGATTCCATGTATTGTAGTTCATTACTAATATCAGGTTAATGGAATAGCTCTTCACTATAGGTCCCCAGGAAAGAAACAGGCATAAATTTGAATATGTTAGTAAACCAGGCTATTGTGTTGTAATATGCCATTTTCGTAATGTAACCAAATTTAATGCATAAGTCTTTGTGAAGTGCCTCAATACAAATTATTTCATTCACCTTAAAGAATAATAGTATTTCAATAGTCAGAATGCAAACTGCATATATTACGTGTTGCTAGGTAGGTCAAGCCATAGTGTTTGTCCTACCTGGGAACAACGAATGTATGCAGTTCGAATTATGTCTATTAAAATACTTTTTTTCTTATCGGGTGAATTAAATGAATTGTATTGAGGCACTTCACAAATTAGCGTTAAATTTGGTTTCATTACGAAAAAGGCCTATTGAAACTTACGCATTTGCACATACTCCGTCTTTAAACTGTATTTGATATCAAATCGAATTTCCGAGGGTAGCTTTTACTATAAGAAATAATGAACAATAGATTTGATCAATGCATGTGTTTAAACACAAGTTGATAAAAATGTCTGCTTAAGATAACTGATGATAAGTTTACTTGTGAACATTTGCATTGGTTTCCAGGGGTTCCACTGACTCCTTGCAAACTAAATATTTACAGGAGCACCAGTTAATTATGTTACATACATACAATTTCGAGGTGGCGTCATGGCCCAGTGGTATGGTAGTGGTCTCGTAACCGGGAGGTCCCAGGTTCGAAACCAAGTCGATGTGTTAGTGCTCTTTGGTAAGGCATTAATCCTCATTACCAAGTCCCTAGGAGGGGACTTAAAGCTGTCGGTCTCCTGGATGCTTGAAACTCACAAGCGTACACATATTTTACTAATAGTAGCCAGGTATAAACAAACCATCAATTTGCATTACCACGTAATTCTCGCTACCCCAAATAGCGATTCTGCCGAGATCCGGGGAAAATCCTGAAAAACGCATTGCATTATGGGATAGCTTTTCGACATTACAGCTTCCTGTGCAGGCGTTCGTGATCACAACCCTCTCTTTCACGGTAGAGTTTAACGGCCTTTTGTGCTAAAGTCACTAATTCTGCCCGAAGCTTTCCATTGCATATTATAATCTGTACAAATTACACTGATTGGCATCGATTTTAGCGTGCGTGAAAACTCTGCACAGCGAACACAGGCGCTAGCGCCAGCGGGATGGGACTCTATACCGGAAGTTGTAGTGACGACCCGAGAGAGTGAAAATTACCTCGTCTCGCGAATTTCGAGATTTTCGTACCTATTTAGGGTAGCGAGAATTCAATTAGGTATGCGATAAACACCAAATTCGTGTTGTTTTTTCCCTTTTCTTTAATGATTATTGAGAAAGCACTGAAGATGTATTGGGATTTGCTCAATAAAATGGTTTCGATTGTATATTTGATAATTTAATCCGGTACATCGAATTCTTAAAAGTTTAAAAGCTTTAACTTATTTACTATACTAAGTACCTAGCCTTTTTTCCTATATAATCACGACCTTATATTTCCCACATTAAAAGGTATTAGCTTTTTGGTAAGGATATTATTTCTAAATTGATAGACGATTTTGACACAAAATTCATGAACATTTTTTTCATTGCATCGTATTATGCCTAGATTCAAAATTTCCAAGCAGTTTCATTGCTAGGCTTAGTCGATACTTCTAACTCGCGATTATGTATTTTTGAAGCATACACCTTCTTTTTAAAATCTCGTTTTAATTTGTTTAGGATATCAAAAACGTGACTACATTATCATGATTATCTTGAAATCACAAGTTTACTACTTGATACGTTAGTTTTCCATCAATGAAAAGAAAAGTCAACTTTGAGAAATAAATGATTACTTTAATATGAGGTTCAAAGTGATATTGTATTTATTCTATTTTATTATACCGCGACCAATTTATCTCATTGACATTTTTCTAGCTATTTAAAACGTCATTATTTTCTCTTTAAATTCAGCAAAACAATCACATTTGTCTAATAACTTCCTAACTAGATGATCCTCAGGCGACATCACCACAAAGTAAACTCATTTTCCCTATTTCACTTGACAAATACACTCAACTTTGAGCTGACAAAGCTTACTACTTACGCACGCCAATGCCTAAGTGAGTCACAAAGCTCGTTAGGACGATCTAAAGTGATATTTTATGAACTGTCTAAAAGAAATTACGCTCATAAACCAAGTGATCTATTCCTAATTCTCGCTCAAGTGTCGACTCTATTGTGTTTGTATCGTCAGTAATAAGAGTTAATTTGAATTGACTTTAATAAGTGTTATGGCCGTAAACTGAAGGTGAGTACACGAAGAGCCCTAAAGTAAGCAAGAGAGGTTTACACAGTGTCTGGGGTTTTGGATACAGGTGTGAAGCATGCAGGGGTGTACAGGGTTACCTCGATACAGGGGCGTAGCGTAGTAGCGTACGTCCAGGCATTGACGGGGGGGGGGGGACTGGTGTCACAGAAGGCTAAGGTATTACTAGCCGGAAGAAAAGCGAGCGAACGAGGCGATGGAGTAATGGCAGGTTATGGAAATGGTTGGGAGAAGAGTCGTATTATCTCGTTTTCGTCTTTATCTCTCTTTTACCCCCTTTTCCCATGTCTCTGTCCTTTGAATGACGGGCAATTGTCCCCGTTCTCCCGTAGATACGCTATTGCATCGATGGATAGAGGGACCAGAAGGGGTCTACCGATGGTCACAAAATATACAGACACCCAAACCCAATCCTGAACTGAAAATGTACACATATTTATATATTATATAGACATTATCCTATTTTGTTTAGTGCATCAGATTAAAAGTTGCTGAAGTTGAAATTGAACCAAATAAGATGAAATAGTCTGGAAATATAATCTATTCTTAAATTGATTATAAGCGTCTAGAATTTCAATTTTAACCAAAAAATTTGATGAAAAATTTTGTGTGATGGACGAATCCATTTCCTTCAAAATTGTAGTCATTTCAATCGGCATCATTTACAAAAAATAGGGGTAGAAACCTACCCCTCTACCTTGTTTTTGCGGATCCCCAGATTATGGTATCGCTATTCGATATATTGCTGTCGGTGTATTAAGTGTTATGACAATGCCAAAGTACAGTCATAGTAAAGGTTAAAATACTGCTACTGCTTGCAAGATTTTATGTGTATTTGATTGGTTGAACACTCTTCGGGTATTAGTCCATAGATCACTCAGCTAAACTTGATTATGGCCAGCCTAATGAACGGTGAACACACTGAACCCTCTCCGAACATTGGAGAGTAATCAAACTAGTCCGTTTAATGATATATCCATCGGTCGCTAAATTTACAAGATCTTATACAAGAGTATAGCCTAACACCATGTCCAAAATTGAGTTGCTTAAAGGGATCCGGTAACTTTGTCTTAGATCCTTTTAAAAAAATCCTTGATTTAGCTCATGCTGCAATGATAATTGTAAACTTTTAAGTCAGTCAGGAACCCCATGACTTTTACAAGCCGATCGCCTGTCTGATTATCAAGATATTTATGATTGAAAATCGAAATCAAATTTTGCGTTTGCCAAACGGTTTTCACAACACTACAGTCTATTGGGGAAAACGAGTAGGGTAAAAAAAAAAGGTGACTCAAAGGTTTTTACTTTTGTGAGGCACTTCTTGATCATTTTGAAGCGCAATTTTTGTTAGGGCTTCAATATAACACCATATCACAGACACTGATAACACGTAGGGCCGTGCATCTCAGATTTTACATTGTTAAACGATCCCTTTAAGCTGAAACGTGAATCAAAGAAAAATGGAACCGAATACAAATGTATACAACAATTGCTTGCAAATTCCAATATTTCTGAGTCGATTGCTTAATATATTGATGATAAAAATGTAATGCAAAATTTGTTTCATGTATACTTCCTATGCCTTGTATATATTTTTCTCTCTCTCTCTCTCTCTCTCTCTCTCTCTTAACGTATGTAATTCGACTTATGTGACTGGATAGATTTTCCTCGGGCAACTGCTTATGCTAGTAAAGTTCTAGGAGAATTATGTCAGTAATATCGTACAGACAATGTTATGTCTGAAGTGCTTACGTTTAAATATTCAATATACATGTACCTGATTTAGAATTTGAAGTCCAGTTTTTTAAATTTGGTATTGATATTTAATGTAGTTTCCCCGTGAATGAAATTATTTTAGGAATAAACTTTTCTGGTAATATCTAAAAATGACCTTTCTATACCTCTTGGTGACAATGATTGGAAAATCTCTTTTTTTTAAAGGTACAATTCGAAATGTGAATCTGAAGCATTTTAAGCAAATGAAATTTAATCGCTTAGCTACGAGAAGAAGAAAAATAACATGAACAGCGACTTTCAAGATTTCAAAATCAGACGTAAAATGACCGCGGAGCTAAAGGTGATAAATAGTCCCACTTTTTATCTCATCTAAAAAGATGACTCATTCTTTTTTAAGATGATAGATATCAAGAAAGAAATCATGAGAGAAAACAAAAATAATCATCATTGAAACAATGGTATAGCAAACAAAGAACACAATTACCATGCAGATTAAGAAGAATCTAATATCCAACTGCCCTCCTTGAGAAATATAAAGGGATAAAGAAAAAAATGTATATGTAATACAACGAATGTACGAAGATCGTAAGATTCTCCTGACTATAATTCAATTATGGGTAAACTTTGACCACCCAGACAGCTTAGTTACCTTTCACCCAGTGAAAAGTCACGCCCACAATGCACAACAAGCCACGCCCCCTCGAACATCATGCTACATGTATCACAATGCGACTCCTGATAATAATGCATAATCATTAGTACTTAAATTTGAACAAACGCTGTTCAAACATGAAAGCACACACAGTACCAACGTCCCATTGGTCGAAATGTACAGGTTCAGATCACGTGGTGTACGAATTGGACAAATCACGCGTCGAGGCTCGGCGCTGTGTTGGAGGATAGTGCCACAAAGGGTATAAATTTGGCAATCTTACACCGATTTCTTTACCTTCCAGGATCTCCCAGCTCCAGACATACTCGTCCTCCTCCTGTTCTTTGGTGAGTTGAGCTTCTTTCTTTTCTCTGGATATTCAGTCAGATCCATTGGAGAATTTATATTTTGTTAGCAGTCATTTTAGATTCTTGCAACTTCTCAGTGATGATAAGTTACTGGGGTTCAGGCTGCCCAGGATTGATATTTTTCTAGTTTACAAACAGTGTCTGAATTGAGCGCAGATTTTTTTTAAATTGTATTACTTCAATGCAGTGGTAATAGAAAACTACTCTAGAATATAGCAGAAAATCAAAGGAGTAGACTGGTGAAAGTTTTAATGTAACCGGACAAAAAATGAGAGAGTTTTCATCACTAGTCTTTAGGCATGGGCTCTTCAAATTGCCTGAATCGGTAATTTCTCGGTGACGTAGTGCTGTGGCGGACGACTTTCCCATAACACAAATCTTTTTATTTTAATGTTTGACCATGGACCTACTACCCTGGTTTGACTCTACTTTCTCTTTAGAGGACCTATAGTAACATGCTATCCATAATTTATTTTGAGTAGTGCCTCAAAGAAGAGTTGTCCGTGTCTATGTCACAATCCACTGACAATTTGGTAATTTGAGCCTCGCACTTATTTAGTGATCTCATATTTCAAACAATCATAATTCTCTTGTTATTGTTTAACATTTATTTTAAACATTCACCATTCGGTTTATCTATTTTTTTCATCGAAGTGGGTGTAGTCAATATTCTTTTTTGTTTTAATTGACGGAATTGTGCTACAGCTGTTTTTAATATCCTCGAACTGATTTAACTACACTTTTTGTTCTTGACTTAAGCAAACAAAAGTTCAAAGGTAATGTAGGCTGGAGAAAGGATACAGTATAGCCAAACAACCGCATGCCAATTTGCAGGGTAAATAGTTTTATTCGGAGTCCCTCCTGTGAAGATACCGGTATAATCGTTAAATAAACAAGTGTGAATTACTAAGCAAACTACGTATAAAGGTGATACATGTATTAGCATTCTTATCTTATTTGGTAATTGTTCAAGAGATTTATCACAATATACTTATCAGATAATGCGTGTCTCTTAGCAGGAGGATAACGGTCACCCCGTAAACTCGATTCTTAGGAGATCATTATGCACTTTTCATCATGATGTTATGATTGTTGTTTATTTCTGCTTGGAGAGATGGAAACTATTTATAACTTGCTTTTTTTTTCTGCTAGCGAATACTCTTTGACATTGGTACAATTTCAATCGGCATATTTTAGACAGCACTTTGGTGGGTGATGTGGTTCCAAATATTGATCGCTATATTCAAATATAGCTCAAAGGGGAACATTTTTGCCTGTCTGTTTGTTTAAGAAAATCACAAATTTTACTCAAATTTGTAAAAGTCCACTTTCTATCTTTTTTATTTTTATTTTGATAATACAACATTTTCAATTTTTTTATTTTGTGTTTTAATTTGTGAAAAGAAAGTAACTGTTAATAGTTCTAGCCAACAGATAATCGTAAATGGATCTTGAATAATACTTCTGTAAGGAGCACACACTGAATTAAAATTATATTTTCTGATGAGGTAAATGATATTGAATAATGTTACTTGCCTTTACAATCATGATATTCTTGATTTTTTTTAAAAATAAAATGTCCATTTTGGGCACTCGTTTAGTACAATCTGAAAGAAGATTCCTGAGACCACTGTGTAAATGCAACAAGTTTGATTTTAAAAGATACAACAAACTTTTCCATTTAATAGGTTTCTTCACTCTAAATTATAAACTATTCCATTTCTCTTTTTTAGCTCCTTCAGGGAAACGTTCAACCAACCAAAACAAAATGGCTGACTTCTCCGGAAAATGGGTTTTCGATCACGGTGAGAACATGGAGTTCCTCATCGAGAAGCTGAAGATCGACCCCTCCAAGATCCCCTCGGACAAGAGCTCGACCGTCGAGATCACCCAGAGCGGTGACAACTTCAAGATCAAGACGACTGGATCTGGTGGAAAGGCCCGTGATGTAAGTTCATTCTCAACTTCATCGTCCGTTTCTATGAATTGAAATCGCGTGATCGTTGTTCATGTCAAAGACTTTTTGTCGAAGAGTTGTTTCTTTTACTCTTTTTATGAGGTTTTTGTCGAGGTTCAAGTATTTACGCCTATAATTCATTAAATTGATTAAAAATATGTTTTGTTTTTTTTGGTTGAACGAAATTATGTTCCTGCAACAACAAAATTATTTGCTCTCTAGCTTAATCCAACCGTAGAACCAACACAATCATGTATACGGATTTACCCTTGACATGAACACCATGTTGATAAGTAGAACCTTTCCATGTTTCTGTAACAACCAGATCGCAGAGTTTTAATGTCATCAGGGCTGAAACTGGGACTTTGATTCTTCATCAATAGTACATGTACTTGCAAGATAAGACCTATTGCATCATCAGCTACTATCAGAATACTAGCTTTAAAAAATATTTTTAATACACACACTTACAACGCCGATTCTTGACGTAATGTTCAAACATAAAAAATATTAACTGTCAGACTTCAATCATGTGTTTCGTTCTTCATCATCTGATTCGTCTCCGTCCATCTCGTCCTCAGATCTCATACTCCATCGGCCAGTCCTTCATCGACCCCGACATCAAGGAGCTGAGGGGCAAGGAGATCGAGGTCACCCCATCATGGCAGGGCGGCAAGCTAGTCCTCGCTGGCCCCAAGGGCAACTCAGCCACCAGGGAGATGGTTGGAGCTCAGATGGTTGTGACCTTCAACTGGGAAGGGCAGTCTGGAAAGAGATTCTTCAACAAGGCCTAATTAGAGCCAGCAAGAATGAAATATTTTTTACAAATATATAGATGAAATATTACAATGATTAGTGTAATAGAGAGATATTTTTTATCAATGAACTCCCCGTCGCATGTGGGCAACAAAAGTGTTTGTTATCCAGATGTATCCTAGGCTGATTCGTGCATTTTATATCATTCTTTTTATTCGCCAAATTTAACTAAGTTCACAAAATAAATTTTCATCAGTCAAAAAAAAATCCTAAAACTAGTAATAATTCACTGGTTTAGAATTGGATCGGCACTGAAAATGTATTTGACTCCGATGTATCAGCCCATAAAAAGGCTTCTTCCACTTCACACATTCGGTTTTTCGGTTTACAACTTTTTTTTGTTAACAACTTTACAATGAACATTTGACTTCCAACTGATTCTTCAGTGCCATAGAGAGATATTTTGTAATGAAAAGAAATGTTTTGATCTGTAAATGAAATAAATAAATGTCTATCCAGCAATATTCAAGTCTAACTAATGTATGCTTGTGTTAACTAATTAACTATTATGTTATGTCAAAGAGAGTGAAATGAGCCGGAATTGTTGTAATTTATCAAGGTGATAGTGTTATAATAAAGACTGGGAACATTTATAGTAAAAGTTGTTAAAGAGAGAGGGCAGAGGAAACCAGAGAGAGATAAAGATAGAAAGTTAAGAGAAAGAGAAAAAGAGAAAGGTGAGAGGGAAGGGGAGGGGCAGAATAGACATAGAGAATGAGAGAGAAAGATGGAAAATAAGATAAATAAAGACAGAGAAAAATATGGTAGAGAGAAAAAGACAAAGAGTCAAAGATGACAAAGAAAGAGAGGGAGGGAGAAAGACTGCCATGATACAAACAGAGAGAGAGAGAGAGAGAGAGACAGGGAGACAGAGAGAGAGATAGAGAGAAAGAAAGAGAAGTCAACGTTAACATAAGAGTAATATGCCTAGCACTAGAGTATCGGCGTTGGGGGTGGGGGGGGGGGGGGGGCTTGGTACACTGTCAATGAATAAAAATACCTAAATGTACAAAAAACTTTCAAGGGTTCTTGCCCCATGCCTGTATGACTTTGTTGAGTACTAGCTGATTCTACTCGGGTATGCAGACAAGGTGTCATTAGCCTCTATTAAAATGTCTTTATTTTCGTTAAAGGCAGGGGATGCCTTAATCATCATCATCATCATAATTATCCTCGGGTCCTGTCCCTCTACGGTAGGATCTGGTCTCCTCGTTACCGCTTTGAATCTCGTCATGTACATGTGTAGCATTTCCGAGTCCACTGTCTTCGGCTTGAAGGGAAATCCAACCCTGATATGGCAAACTACTCCACAGGAAAAATCCGTGAAGTATAGACTTGTGAAAGTTTAAATGAAATCGGAAATAAGTGGGGAAATTATGAAGTTTTTAAAGTTTTAATTACCAAAGGTATGAGCTCTTCAAATGTATATAATCGGTATATATTGTCTATGTGATGTATATAGTGGCAGGCAACTTTCCCATTTTTATAAAACAGGCGACTAATGACTATAATATACATTTTTCGGAAAAATTTTGAATCGGGAAAATCTGTTCTGTTTAGAGGACCTATAGTTATGCTATATAATATATTTTGAGTAGTACCCCAAAGAAAAATAGAAGTTCATGATATTTTTGTACACGACAAACTGGAGAGTTTTCCGCGACTACGTCACAATCAACTGACCAAACACGCAATTCGGGATTAAAATAGACTGAGTGATCTGATATTTGTAACATTCATAACTTTATTATTATTGGTCCTATTTATTTCAAACTTTTGCCATCATCGATTTATCTAATTTTTCTGCTTTCATCATAATGAACTTATAACAAGGGTAAGCTTCAACAACGACATTACGGCCATTTACGAAACTAAGAGTGTCTTATTAATGTAACATATTATAATTTTATATTATATATACGTAAACGCTAAAAATGACCCCCCCCCCCCCCCCTGAACCACGTAAAGATAAGCCCTCAAACAGCCCACAATAAGGCCTGAAAATTTCCTGCCACAATATCTATTTCTTTATTATTTATCCCTATATCATCGCTCGGTAAATTCAAGAGTAGAACTATAGAAATGTCATGCAAAGACATGTTTCGTTTTTTCCAAATAAAAAGACAGCACAAACGTTTCGAAACGAAAATGTGGCAATGCCGTCGATGGGGAATTCCCCGTAAGGATGTGACCTTAGATATGTTTAGATGTCATGCCGGTAGTTTGGGTGTGTAAATTAATGCAACCATCATACGTACGTGTACGCATTTCTTCATAATAAAGACGGCTAGCGGCTGGGGAAAAAGTCTAAAAAATAGTTTGACCCGTGTTGCGTGTACTTCGTCGGGGATTCCCACTATTTACCCATGGAAGACATTCGGCGCAATAACCTAGACCTCTATGACACATTTGGGTGTGATGTTCTACATTTTCTCGTATAAACTGAGTTGTCTTCTCGAGTTTATACCACCGCAGTTCCAATTTTGCCCTCAGCTCAACATCAGTCCGTAGTTACTTCAGTTTTGCCTCGGACTCATTGAATAATTGAAGTCATTCTAGACTAGTCTACTCTGTTGATTTCAGAATCTGATCAATCTGTACGGTACCTTGGCCTTGATTATGAGTTTGACGTGTTGCCTTCTTCGTGTTCTTATGTCGGTAAGTTGGCCTTTATCTTTCACTGTAGTTAAGGAGATGGGCAGGTATGTTACACCTAATTTGTACTGTACCCCTTGGCTACAGTTATTTAAATGTATAAACTTAGGACTCAGACTCGATCTAGACTAACTAACTGATAACTCAACTGTACTCTGTACTACTATAAAGTTATGAAGTACATGTTGAAGTTAAATCTAGTCTAGATCTAAAGCTAATTTGTAAAATGCTGATCACAACTAACTGTCATTACTGTAGCCTATTCACTGGAGGAGGAAGTGGTTTGATATCCGCTATTTCATTTCAAGTTGCTTCTTCCGCGATGATGAGTATTGACATCTTGCCAACTCAACTTTAGATTTTGGATCAATGCCAACTTCAGACTTTTCCATACTAACCATCACGTCCAACCATGTGGCTTTCATGATTACATGAATGAGAGAAAATATGATGAAAGCAAAGATCTAGCGCAATTCAAAGCTTGCTTGGGTTTATTCCTGAATGGATCAAGAGACGATCGATCTACCCATGAAATTCTCTTGATCGTGAGCTCTGTGTGTTTCTTTTTAGTTTACAGAATAAGGGACTTCAGTTACAATGGCTGATGAGCAGAAGGTTGCTGTCCTCGCAATGAATGCTCCAGGAAGGACTTCAGACGATGGCTTGGTCACAACGCAAGATGCCAAGATGAGAAAGGAGCTGAATGCCTACGCCGTCATGGCGTACGTGGCCGTCTCTGATCGCAATGCGATGGCGGAGCAGCTCAAAGGCCTGACCCATTTCACACAAGCTGTGAATGAGCTTCAAGAGAAGCTAGCGGTGGCAGAGATGAAAGCAGAAGATCTGCAACTGGAAGTCTGGAGAAACGAGGCCTTTGTGACACGAAGCAGGATCCAGCTGCGAGTCAAAGACAGTGAAATAGCTGGTTTAAGGAAAGACATGAAGAAGGGAGAAAACATTTCTGAAAGAAAGAGCGCAGAGAGTGATGAAAGCGTAGAAACCTCAAAAGCTGCGGGGAGTGAGTCGGCAGACGGGGGGACAGAGGATAAGGAAAAGAAGAAGGAAGAAGGTGCAAATGCAGATATTGAGAAGCCAAAGGTGAGTTTCAGCAAATAATGTAAAGATTAGGTGTGAATCTTGATTCCACCAAGAAATGATGACTCTATTGCAAAGATCATGGAACTAATATATCTCTCTCTCTCTTTTTTAAATTCTTTTTTGTTGTAGTTTACAGCCTTGATGCTACGGTTTCTATCGAATTTATAAACCAAATTTTCAATCAACCTTTCATAATGAAAGTAATTCATTTTTGTTTCTTAGAAAGCTGCTACGCTTTCAATTTCGATTATGTTATGATTATCTTTACAAAGTAATTCAGAGATAAATACATGATAAATGTGTTTCTTTTTTCATTCTGCTTGTGAAGGAATTCAGAGTAAGAAGGAAGGTCCCCCAAATCCTCTCTATTTTATTGTTTGTGAGAAACTTTGGAATATATATATATATGATAAATTTTATAGTAATTTTAAAAACAAATAAACAACAACAAAAAAATTAGGCTTTTAAAAAAAACTCTAATCACCCACTCTCACTCTCTCTCTCTCTCTCTCTCTCTCTCATTTTCTCAACTTTTGTTTGGACCCTTATACATGTATTCAGTCTCCTCAACCTGGAAAGTCTGACTATCTTATGAGCCGTGGATTGCAGATAGGCGTCTCCAGAGAAATCCACGAAGCAGTCATCCAAGAAAACCTCCATCTTAAGGGTCATCTGAAGCAACTCTTGGTCGATCAAGGAGGAAGTCTTAAAGACTTAATGGTAATTGGAATGCTTATAATAATAATAATAATATGTCTTGTTTTACCCAGGGTAGACTCATCAGTATTCCTCATCAGTATTCCAGTATTCCTACTGAGAGCCCTGAGAGCCCTGCAATCATATTATTACCCCGGTCATCGGATTCAGGCTTACCCGCACACAATGTATGCACATTCTCCACTCCCTGGGGAACATTCCAGCCAGGCGTCATTTTTACAAGCGCACACTTGCTAATCTAAGCACATTAGTTTTAGCATCCTACCGGGTACCCATTTAACATCTGGGTGGAGAGTGGCAAATGTAGATCAATGTCTTGCCAAAGGACATTAGTGCCGCGGTGGGACTTGAACCGCGGACCTTGTGAACCACAGTCCGGTGACATATCCACTCTTCCACGACACCTCTTAACCCTTTCCCTACTGTATTCTCAAATTCTCATTGGTTTGATACATGGACCATCCAGATTTCGTAGGTAGTTGGTTAATATTTTTTGTTAGAATTAGATTCTTTGAAATAATTTCCTTAAAATATATGCTAGCTATATGCAGGATTTTCAGTTTGTAAATTGCCCCATAAACATGATCATATATTTTGTAATCAATTTGTTAGGTGGGTCAGAGATAGTTTTTAAATTCACGGCAGGCCACTGAGTGTACAACACATACCAAAGGTTGACCAATGAAGCCGTAGAAAATCGTTGTCTCTTCAGCTGCTATTTAAGTGTCAGTTATTTATAAGATAAATAAAGGAAAAAATAAAAGAGTAATCTCATTCTCTTGTCCTTTCCTACTCCTTTTCATTATGCATATGTAAACAGGACTGTCATGATAATGCTTTGTTAAAGTAAATTTAATAAAATTGGAGAAACCAATTCTCGAAACTCGAAAGTGTGCAATAGAAGTAGAAGATTTGAAGTATCAAGAACTACCTTTCCTGTTTGTAATAAATGTGGGCAAGATCCTTTGAATATGTTTTTCGTAGCGATACATAATGTTATTATTTCAACATTAGTGACGATTTGGACTTATTTACCCAGGGTAGCCACTTGAGTATTGGGACTCTTCTTACTGCAGGCCCTGCAATCCTCTCATTAATTGCCATAGATTTACCCATTTAATACATATAATGGACAAATATGAATAATAATAATAATAAAATTTGGTTCTTGTCAAGCGCATATCACATTATATAATGTCCCTATGCACTTCCACACAGCTTTGGAAATGATTACCCTAGCTTTAGCTCCAGCAGCCGTTATCAGCGCACAGTGCATTTCAAGGAATAATCCTACCAGATACCAATTGACCTCACATGGGTTCAGGTTAGCAAATTTAGATAAATGTCTTGCCAAAGGGACATTAATGCCGCGGGCGGGACTCAAACCGTTGACCTTGTGATCCACAGTTTGGTGACCTATCCACTTGACCACGACACCTCTACATGAGGCACAACACCTTGTCTAAAAATGTAAGCACTGAGCAAGGATGAATCCAGGACAATATTCCATAGTGCCACCACTGTTTGCTTCCTCCCTTTTATTATTTTTTCATTTGAATTGTTCTTACAGGATACCATTCAGTACAAGGAAATCATCAAGCAACAAAGGAGAAAGATTGATGAGAAAGAGGAAGAGATCGCTAAGATCAAAGCTACTCTTGAGCAAGCCGATAACCCCAAGGAACAAACTGCTAAGACACTATTTGACATGGAAGGAAAGGTATTGATGGAATCTTTGAAAATTGATGGAATCTTTGAAAATTGATTTTGAAAATTTAATTGATGTCAGTTTGAGCTGTCTTTGACTTGAGGGGGGGGGGGGGAGCAGGATATATGTAGATAGTGCTGCAATGACCAGCATAGGAAATATGGAACATATGCAAATTAAGTAGACACCAGCTTACATCTTACTTCGAGCGTTTCAACAATTGAGGAGGTGCGATAGCTCATAATGGTCTCGTAATCCAGTGACCCAGGTCCGAACCAAGTCTATGCGCTAGTGCCCTTTGGTAAGGCATTAAAGGCACACTGTCCTACTTGTAGCTACTTGCTCCCTCTATATAGAAAACTTCCCAAATCGGTGCCTGTTGGTCCCCCATGATCCTCTTTTTCTTATGTTAAATGAGAGCTGAGTTAATGAGATAGCCACCTGTTACAGTGACATCGCTGGCTCGCTGTGTGGTCTAATCCCTTCTAGCTGCAGTAGTAACGCCTACCTTTAATACCAGGTCCCTCGGAGAGGACCTAAAGCCGTCGGCCGTCTGGTTGCTTACTTACAAGCATTTATGCTTTTTTAGCAGTCAGGTAAAATAACAACCACCACAACAACTACAATGCAGATTTTCCAGCATAGGAAATAAGGATAATATGCAAAAATTTACGTAGGGAATCCAGCTGACATCTTACTTCAACTCGTTCGACTCGTTTTAATGATGAAGATTTTCCAAACTTTTTTCCAGGTGAAAAATTCTGAGAGGACCATCAAGATGAAGCAAGTGATGATCGAGGCACTGTCTACTCGGATCGAGGAACTGAGTAAGGCTCTTGAGAAGCTTCAACAGAGGGATGATATACAGATAGCCCATATGAGATCAGCATTCTCAGACGGATCCCGCTCCGCAGTAACGGCTGATTCTCCTGTAAGTGATAATATCCCATTCTTGTATTAAAAGCGTGTATCACATTATTATCCAACGTCTCTATGCGTTTCCAAAGGTGTTGGGACTAGTATAGCCCAGGCATTAGCTCCAGTAACCTAGCCCTCAGTGCATTCAAGGAATACAATCATAGCTGGTTCTTGCCCACTTACATGTAATACTCCTGGGTTGAGTTTGGCACATGTTGATTAATGTCTTGCCAAAGGATGTTAGTGATGTGGTAGGGATTTGTACCCTGTAGCATGTTGCGTAAAAGTTTGGTCCAAACCTATAGCTACTTCTCATCTTTATTTGAATATGTGACTGGGGGTATTAAAGGATGATCCTTCTCATTCAACATCCCTACTGACTGAGAATGAGGAAGCTCACTATTATTTTTCATCTTCACCAGGGGAATGTTTCACAAAGACTAGGATCGACTTTAGGTTGGTCTTAACTATGGCAGGCCGTTAATTTTCATGCCACAGTTTTCTCTCATCATTTACATGCATTGGTCTCTCAAGGACTACTACTCACGGTCACAAATCTACAGAATTTAATGTTTTGATAGTTCATTACTGAAGGATATAATACTATCTACAGATCATGATGCTGAGATGTTAAGTCCAACTTAAAGTCGATCTTAGTCTTTGTGAAACACTCCCTGGACCTTCTTTTTAAAGGGATCCGGTAACTTTGTCTCAGATTCTGAAACAAAATCCTGGATTTGGCTCATGCTGCAATGATAATTAGTCAGTCAGGAACTACATAACTTTTACAAGCCGATCGCCTGTCTGATTATCAAGATATTTATGATTGGAATTACAAATTTTGAAAAACGTTTGCCAAACAGTTTTCATAACACCACAGTCTATTGGGGAGAACGAGTATGGTAAATTCGGTCACTCAATGATTTTTACCTTTTTGAGGCACTTCTCGATCATTTTGAAGTGCAATTTTTTTAGGGCTTCAATATTACACCATATCACAGACACTGATAACACGTAGGGCCGTGCATCTCAGATTTAACATTGTTAAACGATACCTTTAATGCAGGTCAATCAGGTTTTGCCTTCGATACAAATCAAGAGCCTAACGAAGGAGAACTCAAGACTGATGAAGCTCCAGAAGCACCAAGAAACCGAGAATGAATCTCTGAGACAAGAAAGGGATAAGGCTCTAGCTGAGAAGACGGTGAGTTTAGGGTCCATTATTCAATGGAGTGACTGTACTAATACATGTACATGCATTGAAATTGTATATGTGTAGTTTAGTAAAAACAAAGATACAAAGAAAATTGGAGAGAAAATGAACGAATGAATAGATGGGAGGATGGTTAGATCAATGAATGAATGGAGGTTTGGATAGGATGATAGATGAGTAAATGGAAGGATAGATAGACAAGTGGGTAGATGGATGGCTGAATGCCATGGATAGATGGATGGAGGGAAGGATGGATGGATGGATGGATGGATGGATGGATGGAGGGAAGGATGGATGGAGGGAAGGATGGATGGATGAATGGATAGATGGATGGAGGGAAGGATGGATGGATGGATGAATGCCATGGATAGATGGATGGAGGAAGGATGGATGGATAGATGGATGGATGGAGGGAAGGATGGATGGAGGGAAGTTTGGATAGAGGGAAGGATGGATGGATGGATGGAGGGAACTTTAGATGGAGGGATGAATGCCATGGATAGATGGATGGATGGAGGGAGGTTTGGATGGAGGGAAGGATGGATAGATGTGTAGAATGGATTGGTAGATAGACAGGAGCCCGTTTCTCGAAATCTAGCCCTCATTTGGTGCATATCGTTTTGTGCAAAAATGCATATTTGGCAAACAAGCAGCCAAAGTGTTAATCTGGAGGTCATTGTTAAACTATTAACTTGTACATTAATTGTTCAGTTTGAAGGATATACCTGTATCAGTATACCTGTATTATTTCATCGAAGATACAGGTTAGGGTAAGGGTTGCAATAGGGTAATAGGTTAGGTTAAGGATTAGGTTAGGTCTAGTTCTTCATCTAGGCTAAGGGATTTAGAGAGTGAATGATGTTGATATGAGAGCAATTGTAACCAGAGTATACATGTATCTTGTACCAGAGATAAATCATTATATAGTAATCTCATGATCACATTTCTTAACAAAGCAATCCCCTAAATATTGTTTCTCAAAATATAGGAGAATCAGCGACAATTGACAACCTCCTCCCAAATGAAATCCAGCCTTGTTCCACTTGTAAAGATCTCAAAGCGGCGAAGGAACACGCAGAAGAAGAGCTCAATATTACAAAGGGCGAGTTGTCTGCTGCATTTATTCAGGTAAGCAGTGGTTCTATGGTCATTTGCCTGGACACTGAAAGCAGGAGTTCTAGGATCAAATTCTTATTGCAGCTCTTTTTCTTTTAAG
>JAVYIG010001695.1:0-307061 GCA_035222895.1 Strongylocentrotus droebachiensis | reverse complement strand
AATGCTAATAAAAATCTATTCATTCGGATGATGTGACTAATAATTTTGTGTTGTATGAAGTCTTCATTCTACATTTGATTTGAATCATGGGCAAATTGTTTAGATATGCAGTTGCTGTTGTGTCCGGAGATGCAATATGCATTATTTGAAAAATTATTTTCATGATGTCTGTGAAATGTGTTTTTGGATTATGCCTTGCAACAGGCGCGTACGCAGGGGGAGTGTTTGGGGGGGTTAAACCCTCCCCCCCCCCCTTTGGTATTTTTATGTGTGTAAACCCCCCCCCCCCCCCCTCACCCCCATGGCTGACCTAAGAAAGCTGGCCTTACCACCCCCCCCCCCCCCAACGGAGCAAAATGTCAAATTTTCAAATTTTGAGACCAAAAAAAAAAAAAAGTGTCCTCTTACCCCCCCCCCCCCCCCCCCCCCCCCCCCCCCCCCACTGAGCGACTTTTCGGCTGGCTGAGTCGTTGCGATTTTTTTTTGGACTCCCCCCCCCCCCCAAAAAAAAGTCTCCGCTTACCCCCCCCCACTGAGCGACTTTTTGGCCGGCGCGATTTTCAAATTTTCCTGAGTCGTTGCGAAATTTTGGACCCGATTTTAAAACCCCCCCCTTGAAAAAATCCTGCGTACGCCACTGCCTTGCAAGCATTATGCATCACAAAAAGAGTTGTGGAAAGGAAATAGGGGTTCGTAATTCCTAATTTAAAATGATATAGAGTTCGTCATTCTGAAAATGGGAAAAGGTACCTAAACAACAAACAAATATTCCTTTCCCTTTGTCTCTTCTTTACCTTTCCCTTATTTGTCCTTCATTCCTTCTTTTTCTCTCTCTCTCTCTCTCTCTCTCTCTCTCTCTTGCTAAAGGGGGGGGGGGGGTGGCGAAGGCCTTTCGCCCCCCCCCCCCCCCGATCACCTTCTTTTCCCCCTTTTCTTTTCTTCTTCCTCTTCTTCCTTTCCCTTACTCTCCGCTTTACCTTCTCTCTCTCTCTCTCTCTCTCTCTCTTCATTATTTGTTGGCGGTTGGGGGTCAAGGCCCTCTCGCCCCCCCTCAAAAAATATCGGGGGGCTCTGTGATGTTATCCGAGCCCCACCAAAAACAATTGGGGGCTGATGATATCTGAGCCCCACCAACATATGGGGGGGGGGGGCTCAAAGATATCTGAGCCCCACCAAAATATTGGGGGGGGGGGGGGCGCTCAATGATATCAGAGTCCCGCCAAAATATTTGGGGGTTTCAATGATATCCGAGATCCACCAAATATATTTTTGGGGGTCAATGTTATGCGAGATCCGATGTCTGAGCCCCCCCCCCCCCCTCCCCCTCCTCACCAAATAAATATTTATAAAATGTTTATATTTGAATGGTAAGCCTGTAGATTATAGGTATACATAAGTTTTATGCCTAGAATATAATGATTGGGGAGGGGGGGGGGGGGTTAATGATATCCGAGCCCTGCAATAAGTATCGGGGGCGGCTCAATGATATCTGAGCACCACTTAAAATATTGGGGGCTCAATGGTATCTGAGCCCCTAAGGGCTCAATGATATCTGTACAGGTCAATGAAGTCTACTTTTTTAAACTTAAAGGAATTGGGTAACTTTGTCTCAGGTTCTGAAACAAAATCCTGGAATGATAGTTAGGGCTAGTTCTGACCGGAAAACGACCCAAATATCGGATTATGGCTAGCTGCCCCAGGGCCTTGTTCTATATACGGATCAGGGGGAAAATACTTGTCAGGTCCTGTGGAACGGCGGGCTTGGGGGCTCAAAAGAACTGGCCCATTTGCTTTAAAAAAATTGTAGAGAGTTATTATTATGTAATTTCTAGAAAAAATGTCTACCACATGATTTACCGAGTTGCTTCCTTTTATCAAATATACACGTAAAACAATATGAGGACAGACTGTGCAAACCGCACGGAAACTGCAGAAAACCTGCATGTTATGTCCGACGGACAAACGAAACTGGTAGGACGTACAAACGGCGCGGTCACCCCCCCCCCCCCCCCCCCCTCCCATGTAAATTACAGTACCCAAATTAACAGCAACAACAAGATACACAGAATATTAGTTGATTTTATTGTCATTGCACAAGTGATTATGAAAACCGTCCAGCTATCTAATCTTTCCTGTTTCTATAGTTACGAATGTACAAGTACACAATTTTGTCTATCTAGCCATATATAGGCCTAGCTAATTTTCTGTATCGTGTCTATTTATAGGTTTGCTTCAATACCAAAAACAATTCAATAATTCATGAATACGTGTATAACCAAATTATACATAATATTTTGGTCCATCATTGATTCCTCTTAAACTGAGTTTTCTTCTCTGTATTTTCTCTCAGTCTAAGTAAAATCAATAACATTAATTATCCTTAGCTGCTATAATTTACAAATTATTTCCTCATATGTTTTTCCCCAAGGTAGTCTATATGAAATATGTAATTTTAACAGGCCCCTCCTCAGGGAATAATATGTCAGGAATCCTACTGGCCAAGTGCCTAAAGAAATTTCTTTTCTTTTCTTTTCCTATTTGTCTGATCGAAGACACCAACGAAATAGCACCGCCAAATTTGAAGTGAAGTGAAGGCATCCCAGATTTTGGATTTTAGATCCCATTTGTTGAAGACTTTTGCTGAGTAGTTCGGCAAAAACATGTACGGAGAAAAAGCAATAGAACTTATCCATGAGCTTCAGAGAGCTGTTAATGGGTCACTAGCTCCTTTTAATGTGAGTGAATAACTTAATATTTTGTAAAAACGATTTTGTATCCCGGCAACTTCTTTTTGTGCTTGTTCTCTGCATTGTATTGATTCGATAAATAGGGTCAACAGATACGGACAACGTGGGAGGGGTAGACCTAGTCTTATGTAAGGTTAAGGGCAGGGGCGGCTCCGCGGTGGGGGTGAAGGCGCTCCCCCCCCCCCCCCCCACCCCCCTGGCAAAAAAAAAGTTTAAAAGGTTAGGGGTTTTTGCTCGAGGCCGAGGGGTGACTGAGTGAGAGTGGCACAATTAAGAACTTTGCGCATTGAGTTTGAGCGTGCTGTACAATGAGTTTAGGTGCTCTCATTGGCCGATCCGCTCGAGTGGCTTCAAATTTAAGTGAGAGAGGGCCTAGATCTACTTAACTTAAGCGCAACTCAAGTTCAATGGCAAAGTCAATACGTAATTAGACCTAGGTCTATGTCACACCACAGAGATTTTTACACGTCCTGCTTTAAACAGGTGAAGAACTCCAGCTCCACACATAACTGACGCACACACGGCAATGCACACACATAAAATAGAAAAATCAACGAACATCTTGGAATAAATTTCAAGTTTGTACCTTAAATATGACGAAAATGAGAATTATTCAAACTTAAACAAATATTAATGTAAGACTTAATAAACTTACCGGTAAGTGCAAGAATCATAACAAATTGAGGGTTTGACTTTGACTGAAATATCATAATTTTGGTATCGAAAAAAAGCTTGCTCGTCGCACAAATATCCTATAGCATTATGAGTGAATGGAAAACTGTGATAACCAATAAGAAGGGCCCTTGTCGGCGCCAATTTAGTAAAATATGAGGCTACAATTTGCCGAGATCGGATGAACGATTTGTGCATGCGCTAACTTTAAGCTAAAGTTCTAAGTGAGTGCGTGTTGAGGAAAAAAAAAAAGTGTTTCATTCATCCCCCCCCCCCCCCCCACTATTGACCCACAAAAAAAAATTCTTACCAAGACTTTCAATATGTTATTCTTCTACTTTCTTGCAGGAAGAAGGCGTTCGGCAAGTCCTTGAGGAAATGAAAGCTCTCTATGATCAAAACCAATGTGATGTGTAAGTAACATTTGCTTGGCTGTTGTGGACTAGACCTAGATATAGATCTAGTACCAATATATCTTTCATTTTAATTAACAAACTCTATTTACAGCCGTGATGTAACATCAACTCAAAACGCTAGGGCCCAGGGACATCAAAATAAGAAAGAGACATGAAATTACAAATTATTTTTCTCTCAACTATTTTGCAAAAGCTGTGGCATTTTTTCTTGAAGAAAACAAAGTAAAGCAGAATATTAAGCAAAGATTCATTCCAACACAATAAATGATAAAGAGTTTTCAAAGAGCATTCTGCTAACTATTTTAGAGCATTTTGAGTTTGGCATTCACTTGGTTTTCACATGTATATCATAATATTTAGTTCATTCTTCAATATGCTTTGTTTAAACTGATGGTCAGTAATTTTCCAGACCCAATAAAGAGCTGGCTGGCCCCTGTGCAGATTGGGACAAAAAGATGGAAAATGTATTACCGGTACAGATTCAGTGGTCACAGAAAGGTATAGTTGTCGTGGAACATGCTGTTCGTAACATTTTTCTTTTCTGTTTCTTGTAGAGAGGCTACAGTTCAAGGAGAGAAAGATCGTCTACCAGCTGTCCAGTTCCGTCATACCTGTCTTGAAAGAAACAAACGATGTCTCCTTGCGTACCTGTAAGTATGTTTACCACAAATAGGTGACAAAACTTCAACTATATTTATTCATTATGTCACATTCATTTCATATTTCAGTTGGATACTCAATGACTCTTTCACTGTATGTTTGGCTTTAGGTCACTGCACACATATCACATGAAATGTAACACAATACATGATTTAAAAAAAATG
Source organism: Strongylocentrotus droebachiensis (assembly GCA_035222895.1). Taxonomy (NCBI): domain Eukaryota; kingdom Metazoa; phylum Echinodermata; class Echinoidea; order Camarodonta; family Strongylocentrotidae; genus Strongylocentrotus; species Strongylocentrotus droebachiensis. The sequence goes on along the minus strand of JAVYIG010001695.1, from coordinate 302,402 downwards.
ATACAACACAAAATTGTAATATTATCCTAAATAAACAGTACAAAAGTATGAGAGCAAATAATAAGAACCACCAATGTATAACATACATTTTATAATATAAATGGACAATTCAGGGCTGGCAATTTCCTGGGAAATGGTATACCTGTACTTCCTGCCCCGGTGGGAAATACTGGTAAAATGCTATGAGCACTGAAATAAGTAGGTAGTTGCCAGAAGGACGAGTGCAGTGGGAAATACTTGTTTTTATACTGATGTTCTTATTTCTTTGTTATGATCATTGCTTCAGGCACAACAGACTTTGCATGATCCGTGACATGAGATGGGAGTTTGGGAGTGTCCTACCAGCAGAGGTCAAATACAATCTCTCAGAACAAGAGGTACTACTCAAAGAGTATTTACCAAACTTCTATTGATAGATTTTATAAAATTACAGTGATTATTTCTCTTCTGTAGGTCTTCATCTTTCAACCATACTGAATCTATATTCTGTTTGTGTAGCCTTGTACTTTCTGACCGTGGTTATTTTGACATCTCTAATGATTGTTTGTTGAGGCTTTCCTGTTACAGCAACAAACATATACCACATATATTCTGTATTTTGAAATACATTTCATCTCTGGGCCTTTTGTGCCACCTTATCCAATTGTAAAATTTGTTCCATGTCCAAGTAAGAACAGTAAATTAAGTAACTTTTTTTATGCCTCCGCCACCGAAGGTGGTGCCGGAGGCATCATGTTTTCGGGTTGTCCGTCCGTACGTCGGTACGTCCCGTTTGACCGTTATCACAATATCTCAAGAACCATTTAAGATTTAAACTTAAGACTCGGGAATAGTATTTATCACCATAGGAAGACGATCTGATTAGATTTTGGAGTACGTAGGTCAAAGGTCACAGGTCACAGAGGTCAACTTATGAAATTCCTTGTATTGAGTTGTTAGCGCGATATCTCAAGAACCATTTGAGATTTAAACTTCAAACTTAAGGATAGTATGTATCACCATAGGAAGACGATCTGATTAGATTTTGGAGCACGTATGTCAAAGGTCAAGGGTCACAGAGGTCAACTTATGAAATTCCATACATTGAGATTGTTATCATGATATCTCAAGAACCACTGGAGATTTAAACTTCAAACTTAGTGATAGTGTGTATCACTATAGGAAAACAATCTGATTAGATTTTGGAGCATGTATGTCAAAGGTCAAGGGTCACAGAGGTCAACTTATGAAATTCCATACATTGAGATTGTTATCATGATATCTCAAGAACCACTGGAGATTTAAACTTCAAACTTAGTGATAGTGTGTATCACCATAGGAAGACGATCTGATTAGATTTTGGAGCACGTAGGTCAAAGGTCAAAGGCCATAGCGCACATTATGAATGCAAAAACAGCTTGTGATCGCGTTATCTCAAGAACCGATTGATGGATTCATGCCAAAATTAGGTCATGTTTGTTACTTGCAGAGCCAATGAACTGAGTAGATTCTTGGTTCATAAGGTCAAAGGTCATGGGCCCATTATGTATGCAAAAATAGCTTGTGAACGCATTCTCATTAGAACTGACAGATGGATTACTATTTAACTCAAAACATCTTGCAGAGCCAATGAACTGAGTAGATTTTATGGTCATGAGGTCAAAGATCAAAGGGTCATATATGTATATGAGAAATGGATTACCATTGAACGTGAATTCAATTTTTTTTTTCTGTTTTGGTTTGTAAAATTGCTCTATAACGGAGGCATCATTTTCGACTGCGCGCAGTAGAATTCCATCTAGTTTTTTTTTGTAAAGAAGAAGCTAAAACTGTAGGATTAAAAAGTATTATTAATTGAGTGTACTGTTTATTTGAAAATAAAAAAAGTTTCAGCTGTGATAATCTGTAAAAAATGAAATAAAAAATGACTGTATATTTTGTAGGTACAGTGGTTTACAAAATACAACAAATCATTGGCATCATATATGAGAACATTGGGTCAGGATGGACTCGATCTTACTCAGGTGACTATGACATTTCATTTTGATTTTTTAGAAGTTTCTTTAGTTAAACTCTATAGTACCCGCAGATTACGTGCATTGGAGCCATTTCCGTCCTCACATCATATTGTTTATATGATTTTGTATGGTTTCCTACAAATTAATTAAAACATGAGGTACGCCTAAATGCTCTTTGTTTGTTTGGATGTATACAAAATGTGAGGAGCAAATTCTGGAAGATAAAGCATTTGCAATGTTGCATTACTGTAGCTGCTGGTGTAGAGGCGTTTAAGGGTCCAAGTGTGCAGTGTTAGATTATATCTTACTTAGATTAGATTGAAGCTTGTGTTTCTGTTTTGTTTATTTCTTCTTTTGTCAGTGATCTTTATCCACAGAGTATACTGTAGGTCCCACTTCATAATATATGCACCCATACCGAAGTTTGTAACTTTATAAGGGCTAATAAATGATTTATTATTACTTGTATAACATTTTAGACTTCTTCATAATCCATTGTTAACCACAGAATTACAATTTGAAATGAAAACATTTCTAATTATCATACATTTATGATGATTTATTCAAACATTTTTTTTTATCCTTAATATATTATTTATGTCTTTTTCTCCCAATACTTTTCCCTTTACTCTGATGCCAACATTCACATTTCATCACATAGGATCGTAGCCCACCCAAAAGCCTGTATGTCGAGGTAAGGGAGTTAGTGATAGTAATGTGTTAATGCAAGCTTGAGTTATGGTAGATGTATTCATTTAGATGGCGTACAATAAATAAGCTAGCAACAAAGAAAACTTGCCAAGCCACTGGGACATCTGACTTGTTTTTCTTACTTTTATCAGTAATCTTGAACATGCAGGTTTGATTCAGTGATATTTTCATTTCCTGTCATACCCAAGCTCCAGAAACAAGGAAGAGGGTCAAATAGCTATTCACTTTATTGAAATCCTCATAAAAGAAAACGTGTTTCCAAACATGGATAATCAGATGCCGTATAAGTTATATTATGTAAGTCATCATAGCCCTTGTCTTGTTTGAGAAATAGATTTAAAATCTTCATGTATGAAAACGTGTTTTCCAAACATTGATAATCAAATGTCATATAAGTTATGTTATGTAATTCATCATAGCCCTTGTCTTTTAGCTTTGGAAAACATTCATTATACAGATGTTATTTCCTCCGAATATGTAAATACATGTCTTGCCTGCAGTGTTACAGTCAAAACGAATTTCCATTAAACTTACAATGCATGTTAGTGTACCGGTATGTTGTTTTGACAAAGCTAGACATGAACTTATCCTTGATTAAATTACAGGAAAAATGTATGATGAAGCCATACAGTTAGTAAAGCATTTTCTTGTTTGTTGTTCAATTTGCTTGGAATTAATATACCTTTCACATTGTATGTTGTTATTCTCTTGTAGGTGAGGTGCTTGATGGATTATGGTGAATTTGAGTCAGAAGATGGCAGTTCAGTTGTTCTGAAGAAAAATAGTCAGGTAATTCACACTTTCTTCTCTTGCTCTTGAGGTTTTGTTACAATATCGTTATGGAGGGCCACAAAATATATTTGAAAACATTGTGTTTTATGTGAAAAGGGAGGACAATTTAGTTGAGTAATTAGGAAGTTTGGGAAAGTCAGAAGCCAGAATGATTACCCAAATTAGTGCTGAATTACTTGTTAATCAATATTATGTTATATGGAAGGTTCGATAATGTGGTTAGCAAAGTTAAAATTGTTTCAGAATTGTTAAAGATATGTTGTTGATGGGGATATTATTGCAAGAAAAAATAATAAAGAAACCCTTACTCCTCTAATGGTGGTGAGAAATTGCTTTGATATTTTATGACAGTTTCATGGTCAGTGTCTAACTTCATCTGTTGGAAATAATTGAAATTTCATTGTTTTTTTCCATCTGTTCTTTCTGCAGCATTTTCTACTGAGATCTCTGTGTGAGCCTCTTATAAGACAAGGTGTCCTAGAACATATCATGTCATGATGGTCCTCTTACCTCTCTCTTCAAAGAAAGCTGAATGACGAAACGATCAGGCTTCATTAGACATTGATGTGGGATGTCCAAAGAGTGAATTAAAAAGCTAATGCATTAGCTATGGTCATTCAGATTCATACATTCAAACCTGTGTAGGAGCAAGTCCAGTATATATCCCATACGTTATCAAGTACTATTGAATTGAATTATGAAAGAGTAAGCATAAATATATCGTCTTTTTTGATGTTTTGACCGATTCAAGCTCATATAAAGACTGCTCAAGGGAAAAAATCTTTGTCAACAGATGGTCTTTATGCAGCGGTGCTTAAAGTATGTTTCAGTCAGAAACATAATTAAAGGAAAGCAAAGGATGGTCTTTAGGCACAAGTGATTATTAAAAGCAGGTTTCACTGTACTTTTTTCATATTATGCCCTCTATGTAGTTTATCCAACTGCCTATGGGAACAGTGGTATATCTCATACATGATCATGTATTTTTTTTTAAAATGTAAACAAGCACAGAATTGCAAAACAAAATATCCAGTTGTAAATATATTTATAGGTTTAATTTGTTTAAAGTGAATTTGAATTATGAATGGCACAATTTTAGATGTCAAACAAAATTGGCAGTACAAGTTTTTGAATGTTAAATTCTACTTAAATTATTTGTAATAATAATTTGGTTGTTTCCATCCTATCATTTGAAGCTTTTTAACTCGTCTTCCAAATGTAGTGACATGTAATAATCCTAAACTAGTTCAATATTGAATGCCTCCAAAAATAAACAGTGGGTACTCAACATTTCTAAGAATTACATTCTTTCTTAAGCAACCGCAACAGCGAGAATGATGAAGGTGTACAGGTATGGTTCAGGTATTATAAACTTGTAAGATATAAGATCATATTATAGGCCTATATTTGAAAGGGAAGACTGAAAAGAAGTTTCATCAAGTGAACTAACATGACAGTTAGACTATACTTTTTTTTTACATCAGAATGTCAGATTTTTCCATTACAAGCCCTTCCAGATATTGGTATTGAAATTGGTAAATATATATATGTTTATACTTACCGGTAGGTTTGCAGTGCTCAATGTCTGCAGAGCGAAAATATATTGAATAAGGCAGACTAATGGGACATGGTTGCTACTCCGAGTTTCGCTCCTTACAAGCGATCATCAGGCAGCTGATAGCATTCTTAAAAGTGCATGATTACTCCATTACCTGGGTACAAATAGGTATGCTCAAAATAAGACTTTTAACTAATACAATAAGAATTTATCATGGGTGAAGGGCTATTGTAATTGCTCACAGGGAAAACTCTTGAACTCTGCAAAAATTTGGGGGCTCTTTTATGACTTTCAGGGGCTCTTTTGGGCATTTCGGGGGCTAATTCGCCCCGAGCCCCCATGTATTTTTTTCCGATTGCTCAGGTAATTGCTGGATTTAAAAATTTAAAAATGTAGGTTAAAACCTATGGGAGGGGGTATCACAAAAGTAGTCTCCTCCTTTTATGAATTTGTATGTGTAATAATATTTAAGTGTGTAAATACTTTTCTGATGCCCATGTTAATGAGATCCAATTCAGATCATGTTGTAACTGTATATAAATGAGTGTACCATGCCTCTCTTTTTCAGTCGCAGGTGTATATTGTATTTAGATGCATAGAAGAAAACAGTTATCTTTTATGATTAAATTTATGATAAAATGAATTGATTTGTGTCCAGGATGATGAGTGTTGGAATCTAGATCTTAAAAAGTCCTTATAAACAAAGTATTTCTCTGTGGGTAGGCATTGCCAATCTATATGTTTATGCATAGTTGGGGTCAAGGGAAATGGAAATGGTGCTCAAAAATTGTGCCTGAATCAGCATATTTGAAAATTATGCTAATGTATGTATGTCCTCATCTAATGTGTTAAAACAAAAGTAAAAAGTTTCTGATTTTTTTTTTGGAAAGAATAATACTTTAATGCTAGTTGATGCTAAGATATGGATAAATATCGGAGCAACAACCATTGCCTGTGCAACACCTTAATGAGGGTTACTCCATATTTTGAGCATGTTCTTTAGACTAGTGAACCATAAATCAAGCAATAAGAAGACAACATAACTCGTTTTGCATGAGACAACCTTCTCTCTTTTTATTATTCAAGGAGTTTTAAGCAGATGCATTTGGAATTTAAACACAACTCGTCAGTGATACAAAATAAATCACGGAAAGTACAAATTGTGACTCAAGCATTGGCCGCATCATAAAACATAGTATGGTATAATACCCTACCAAATACAAAAACCAAACATGGTAATATGACCAAGGTATCTTTCTCTTCATAAAACACCGAGCGTATGTTGTCCAAAAATTGACTAATAATAAAACATGATTGTGACAGCTGAAAGATACATAGAGACTGAAAAAGGAACACAAAACACTAAAAAGCTAAGATTGCACTGTCTACCCCTTAATAGAAAGAAAAAGACCCAACAAGCTGAATTCCATATATTTGCAGCTTACAAACTAGATACATTCAGCATTCAACCAGGCAAGAAAGTAAAGCATTGGTACGAATAATTAATCAATTCATCATCTATTCTTCAATTTCTCATCCATTCTTAACAATCTAACATTTAAATATGGTCAGTATAAATGGTCCTTTCTCGGTTGTGAGATTTCACTAGTAAACAAAACTTCTTTGTGCAGACTACAAACACTTTTCTTATAGCACTAGTGAAATTTTACTATTGTGTACTAAATCAGAAGCTCATTACTAAGAAGCTGAACATGGGTATCAAGCAGACCCGGCCCCCCCACTCAGTGTTATTTAGGGTACGCATATGCGTGTTCCAACCGACCCCCCCTTTTCAGCAAAAGTCCGGTTGTAAAGTCAATACGGCTCGACCTTTTTCTTTTGTATACGAGCCTTTTTCAGCATCCCCCCCTTTTCAGCAAAAGTCCGGTGTGTAAAGTCAATACGGCTCGACCTTTTTCTTTTGTTACGAAAAGGACATTTTGGTAACACGCATGCGGTCATTTTGAAACCCGAGTGGGGGGGCCGGGCAAGCAGAACAGTAAATCAGAGAGGTTTTACATATAGCAATATGGCTGTAGATTCATGTATCTATGACTCTGAAGTTTACTATGTACTGGCAGGAATCTAGACAAGAATGGGTTTGCAAAGAAACGTGTTGAAAACTCCACCATATATCATACGCAATGAATTTCCACAGTGAGTATTTTCAGATGATTTTGCACAAATGTGGTTGTGAAACTTAATTTAGCATTTTCTTTCATTTTGAGCAACTCAGAATTGCACATTTTTGGAACCCAGATCTTACGTCCTCCCCCCACTCCCCAAACACCTACATGGAAAAAATGTATGGTAAGGTTTAAACATGTGATAAAAACATACAAACACATACCAAATAAGATTGCATGTAAAAAAGATTATCTCTAGCATCTACTTACATGTATATCATTTGTTGGAATGGTAAAATAAGTAAAAATTGGCCAAATATTGATTAGTCCATGGCACTTTGCTATGTTTTTTTCAAACACTAAACAAATCATTTCAAATTTATACATACTTTTACCCCTAATAGTAAAGGTAAACTTCAACCTCCATTTATAATACAAAAGTGCTTAATGTCCACAAATTTGGTCGAACTTAAGTTTCTTCTTTAGAAAATACTTGCCCTCTTTCCCCTTTTTTTGAAGCATAAGGCCGCGTTCAGATATGATGCAGGAAAACCAGAGCAGTTTCTTTAATAATGATGTAAAGTGTGATACGCTTCACATTTCAGTATCTTTTACCACAGAGCTCAGTGAATACAGGCAAGTCTTTTGTTGCATGCAGGTGCAATTCATTTACACATGAACAAATGTGGAGGCATTTTTTGGCAGTTTACCGCATCATATCTGAAGAAGCCTCTATTCATTGCTGCCGTACAAGTTAATAAATACTGGTAAAAGAAGGACAGGGAACAGTTTCAGGACATGCAACAGATTGACCAAACATGTTTGTGGAACTTCAGTCAAAAACATCAGATAGGAAATATATAGCTTTCTGCTTTAGAATAAATAGGTTTGACAAACTGAAGAGCACCACAATATTTCAAATATCCACAAAACTCTAATATACAAAACATATCTGCTAACTTGGGAGGACAAATCTACTTTACAAAAAGAAATTACATCATACTTGTAATATCCAAATGTTTCTGTTCAATTTGGTATGCATGATCTCTAAGATTAATTAATACATGATAAAGTCAATGGTTTTAGAGACGCCACTATCAGTGATGGTTTTTAATAATGGCTTTCAACCAAAAAAGCTTTCTTAATCTTTTACTCTCCCTGATCATGTTTTTTCATTAAAAGTTTTTTTCTTTCATTTGATTTTGCTCAATGTAGTTTTTGCTCAATTTGATAATTTTCAAAGATATGAAGTCCTTGAGTTGAGGCATAATTGCTAGAGTGCCTTTGATCTTAAAAAGTTTCTTAATCTGAGCATAAAATACATTACAATTCTAAAAAATACTGAAAGAATCCATTTAATAAATTGAAAATGAAAGACCCGTTATCAAAATTAAATTGATTTCATAATGTGACCTATCAGTTTTACCTTCATATGACGTAAGAATACAAAAATAAAAATCATATTACTCATCTGTGTATTGCCTATGAGCAAATTCCCTAGGCAAGAAAACTTGTTATTTGGGCAAGCATTATGAAATAATTGGACCCAAGCTGAGAGTACCAATCCTATGCGTACAGTTAAATGACAGAGAAAAAAATAACCTCTATCTATGCATGATAGTCATTGCATTATTTCTCCATATGAGTTGAAGGTAGGGATATTACCAATTAAAGGAAATAGCCAATAAAACATAAAATTGAAATCACTCTTGGGCGCATCATTAAATAGTCTGTTGAATAATTCAAAATATCCTATTTATAAAAACAAAATTGTATCATCTTTTACTACTGTATCAACTAGAAGGATGATAAATAAACATGGGAGTGGAATTATACATTATAATAAAATATGCGTACATTGCAGCTACATCTTCTAAATATGCAATTTAAACCACATAATTGCATAGAGTAAATAATAAGTGATAAAGGCAAATAATACTAAAATTGGATTTTATATAAAAAAAATGCACACAATATTTTATCTACTTCTATTAAAGCTTTTCAGTAGCTTAATGTTTTAAGTGCTTATTTTGAAGACACAAAACTGATGTCTGATTTAGAAAGGAGAGAAGTTCAATATGGTATAACTTTGGGGTAAGAAATTACACGTAGGACATTGATTACCAATGTCTATACACAACCATAAAAATCTCAGAAGATTCAAAGATTACTGTGTTTGTCATGATGCCACTATATCAAACTTTTGAAAGTGTCAATCACATTCAATAATGCAAAATACAATAATTTCTCCTTTCTTTCTCCACTAGTATTCGCTGTCACAAGTTCTACAACACAACAAAAGAAGTGTCCTAGAACGATATAAGTGATTCTTTCTTTCAAAACCAGGAGTTTGTAGACTGCAGCATCCCAGCAATACACCACTCAATAGGATGTAAAGATGTTTGCTACTAGACTTCTGCCACAAAAGTGGTCCCTTCTTTTCAATTTTGAAATCCCAAGCAAAAAGAGACCAATCACAGAAAACTTTCATATCACAATCTTCATATGTATACAAATATATCTAATTAAATTTCTTAAGAGTTGTACCTTCAAAATGCCATACTTTCTTTTAAAACAAATTGAAAAATATGCCTGGTTTTGACAGAAAGAGTCATGTCTTCATGAACGGTTAGCATAAAATTTTACATCACACAGCTAAATTCCAATTATACAGCTTTTTAATGAGAGATCTCGTACAATCACCACACAATCAAATCCAACAATACATTATACTCGACAGAGATTTATGGGGTGTAAGAAGAGGGGAGGGTTGTATTTTATGCCACAAATTCACAAATTAACAAAATTGATTAAATTCTTCATCTCATTACCAAATGCGACCAACAAAATATGAGCAACACTCAATAAAACCACTAATTTATATAAAAAAACAATAAAAATGAAGGGAAAATGTGTGCATACTTTGACCATTTACAGATAAGAACACAACATTATACCAACTTGTCAACTCCCTAATATGCTTTGACCATATTTCCTGATAATAATATCATACACTCAATTCTACATACACACAAAAATTTACTACACTCTACATCAGCATAAAACCCTCACATTTTGTCTTATGAGGGATTATATATTGCACAAAAAATGTTTAAAATGTGACACTGAAAGATTTCACCAACTTTTAAAAAAGGGAAAGAAAACTTATTCTTCCAACTGGTGCCGTTTATCCGCATTTTGTCCCGCTTCCATTCTTGCTTTGTGGTTGTGCGAACCTTTTATGCACGCTTCAAGTTTGTGCGAAATACATCAAGTAGGCATCCATAAAAACCAATCTCCATTGTTACAAAGCCATCGATGATTCAGTTCAAATACTTTTCAATCACGGGTGATGATACATTGTGTTTTATGTTTTTTATTTTGTTTGTGTTCATATGTAAGTCTTGTAGTCATTGCTCAACGTTCTCCAGTGGCAGAGGTCTATTTACGTATAATTTTTTTGCGAAGGCACACAGCTATGTCTGTCAAACTTCCGGCGCAGTGATGTATATATAACTATATTCCCCTGGCATGATTTGCACTGTTTTCGGAGATGTACAGAATGTATTTGGAATAAATACAGCCACTTCTCTGTATCTGTACCATTGATCTCATGTTTGTTTCCTTTCAATAAGCCGGTATTCATTTTTGCTGATAAAGGCAGCTAAATTTCAATGCAAAGACCAGTTGTGTCATTGCTTGGCATCTAGATGGCAATCATATCTTGAGTTGTATCCACTTCTGTCTTCAAGTCCATCAACAAAAAACAAAAACTATAACAAAAAAATTACATATAAATATATATATAGTTTCCATTTGAGTCCAAACCAACAGAGACTCTGGCAAGGAATATTGTTCTGAGGCTTCAATTTCTTCAACACAAAAAATATGCAGATAAATATCGGTTTATGTTCTCCTGGTAGCTGCTCCTGACAGTGAGTGAAACATGCAATCAAGCATTGCTGGCTGACTACACAAAATAATCACTGGTTTCTCATCTAGGTCAAAGAATGATGTGTGCTCTTCAGCGATGAATCTTATTCCACAGTCAAATGTGAAATCACTGTTGGGAGGAGAAGGAGATGTAGGTATATACAGTACTGGCTGAAACACAATCTATATCCATGTGGTATAAATAAGAGAAAATGATATTTAGACAGCTATGCCAGACGTGAAGAACCAAAGACTATGAGGACAGAACTTTCTTCTTTCTGACACTTGAGAAGTGAAGCAAAATCCTCCACAGCACAAAATTAGAAGCACCCTGCTTGTTTGAAGGACTAACAAGGGTGGGCTTTCTTCATGTATCTTCTTGGTACCTCAAATAGTTGTCATGCTTTAATTGAAGGATGACCTCTTTGAAAAAGATTCTATACCAGTAGCTTGTGTCCAATACTGATGCTCGGAAGTTTTAATCATGCTGGTTTTACATAGACATCTAATACAGAGATTTGCTTTCTCACTGCTATGTTTTCTTGAGTCCATATCCATTGTGATATAAGTTATCTTCAAGAGAGTTGGGGTACCTACGGTATGATCCAGACAGAACATCTCTGCTCTAATTGAAAGTGTATGATGGCTTCACTACAGGTTTGTCCACACACAAAAGAGACTAGTCTCATAATTCTTTAGTAACTAAAAGCGTAAATCCTAGAGAGCACATAGACATGTGTGGCACACTGGTGCTCTTCCAAAGCTAAGCTTCGCTTGATTCCATACAGACTGGTGATCACAGAGTGCTAACACGGTCCATTTGCCTGACGGGACTCAGTTGTAGGTGGGTTGAGTTGTTGTCCGGGGAATTCCCTTCTGGTGCGGGATCGTTGCCTGCACCCAACTGTGCCTGCTGGTAGGCACTCCATCGCTCATCGTCGCTTTCATGGGTCAGGTAGCGTGAGCCGACTATTGTCTCTAGGTCACGTAGATCAAGCCATACTTGATAGTCCTGCAATTGAGAAAGACATTTATATTGTTCAAAGGCTATATCATGTAACATTGGAAATCAGAGACACAATATCAAAGCTCTGGGCTGGTGGCATTTCATTATTAGAAAGAAGAAAAAAATGGCTAACAAAATTCGCTCTTTTTTTAGATAGCATTGGAATATGCCCTGATTTACATCCACCTGAATCTTTCTTGTGTGCGTGTTTGTCAAAGGGGATTTAACAAAACTACATTTGAAATGTCAGCTTTTGTCAAAGGTGCCCATGTGTTGCTTACCTGTAACCATGGGTGTGCTAGAGACTTGTCTGCTGTGTAACGTTTCCTTATCTTCACTTGCAGGAGATTCCGTATGAGATCAATGGCTGCAGAAGATAGAGAGTTGACCAAAGGGTTTGTTAAAATACACCAAAGCTTCAATAACAAATAACATGACATTAAAACAAAAAACTTTCATAATACATTCATATTCTAACAACAAAATGCAACAATGATTAAAATGCACAACAATGACAGTTGATGTGGTATGATGAAACTTGTTGTAACTAAAAGTCTTTCTACTTCTGCAGAAAGGGCAACTTCCAATAGAATGTTTTACTGCAGAACTTGATATAGCATCCAAATACATGTAAGCCTCAGACTCCACCCCTAGGCTAGAGCTGTTACCAAACTCAACAAGGAAATTAAACAGTTTGCCACCATTGGATTCTAGGAGAAACACTGATATATTGGGATATATCTATAATCTGGTCTACGGCAAAATGCTGCCAATGTGAACTCACCTCCCTCTGATATCTCGTTCCATGGGTTGGGTGGGAACATGAACGCTGCATTGTGGATCTGATCTGTGATCTCTTCATCTTCGTTGAATGGAAATGTACCACTCAAACTGTGTGAGATGAAAAAGGAAACACATGAATGCAATCAACCAATTATCATCACACATGCTCACTTATAGAGAAAAAGGAATAAGTGTTCTAAAAAAAGAAAGTTATAATCAATTGCACATGTCATGTAAATAATAATATTAATAATATTGGATACTTATATAGGACACATATCCAACATGCATGGTGCTCAAGGCGCTCAACTATTACCCCAGCTTTGCTAGGGAGCCGATTTCGGCGCTCACAGCATTCAAGGAATACCTTCCTACCGGTACCCATTTAACACCTGGGTGGAGAGTGGCAAATGCTGTATTCCTTGAATTTTGCCAAAAGACATTAGTGCCGTGGCACGACCCAAATTGCGGACCCTGCGATCCACAGTCCCAAGACTTACTAATATAACTTTTATTCAGTATGACCAGATCGGAATACAAGCAGATATACAAAAATTGATGTATTTGACTTGTGATTAGTAATGAGTTTTATGAAACAGGGAATGGATTATTTGACTGTTTGAATTCATACATGGCAAATACTATCAACTTTTACATGAAAAGACTCATTCCTTAACTTGAAGTAAGGGTTCTTAAAGTGGAGGGAAAAAAAATCAAGTTTTAATAATACAACAATATGTTCTTTGTAATGACTATATCTACATATGCCTATTAATGATGCTGTGCATAAATGGTGAGCTTACCTGACATAGACAATGACACCAACAGACCACATGTCTAGTGAGCGATTGTAGCCCTTACTCCTCAGCACCTCTGGGGCCAGGTAGGCTGGGGTGCCTACCACCGAGCGCCGGAATGATTTCTCACCAATGATACGAGCAAAACCAAAATCACAAAGTTTCACCTGTTGTAGCATAAAAATATACATTAGAAATGGAATTAGATAACACAGTATATCCTAATACTGGTACTTGAAAAGAGATACAAAAGAGAATGCTTAAAGGGTATAATACTAAATAGAAAAAAAATTATAAAGCACATAATAAACTAAAGAGTCTCTTTAGTCACTAAAGATAATCAACTATAATTATGAATATCATTTTAAAATTAATAAATAGATGCTGAGTGGTGGATAATAATGTTGCTAATTTTTGCTCATAGAAAACAGATGATTATTAAGAAATAACCCAAGTTAACTTAGAAACTGATTTGTTCACCTGAGGGAAGTCCCCATCTGATGAGAGTAGAACGTTCTCTGGTTTGAGGTCACAATGTACGATACTCTTAGAGTGGAGATACTTCAGGGCAATCAAGATCTGAAAATTAAAGAGTAGAATTACAAAATCTGTGAAAAAACATATAAAATATCACAAGCACAAACTTGCTTCTATAAGGTTGACAACAAATTGGTAAATGTATGTATATGTACATCATTATCTTTGAAAAAGTTGTATTGCTTTTGTTTATCTGATTTGATGTCACACACAAATTTGAGCACATGTCACAAAAAGTAAACATCAAATATGTAAGATCTGGTTTGAATTAATGCATGAAAACGTGAATACATGTTACATTTTACACATGCATATCCAATGATTACATTATCTTGTCTTATCAATCATATTTACAGAATAAAGGCACTTTGTATCCGTTAAAACAAATTACATTTTGCATTCCATACATCAGAAGAAGTTAACTCACTGGCCCGAATTCACAAAGGAGGTTTGTTGACAAACTTTGGTTTTCGTACGTCATATGATGCGTTTTTATGCGTTTTTTACAAACCTGGTTTGTAAAGAACAAAAGGAGGTTTGGCGAAACAAAAGGTGGTTTGTCGACAAACCTCCTTTGTGAATTCAGGCCATTGAGTTGGAGTTGACAACCTAGGCTATATATGTTATCTGACCTGTGATATGAGGAACCTTGTGACCCTCTCAAAGAGTCTGCCATGAACACTGGACAGGATCATCTCCAACATGTCACCCTTGAGCTTCTCCATCACAACGAATACACGCTCTGGAGTCTCAAACATCTGCTCTAGGTTCACCACACCAGGATGACGCACTTTCTGTGTGCAGAAGGGAATATAGGAGTGTGATGAAGAGAAAGAGAGAGAGAGAGAGAGAGAGAGAGTTGGACAAGAAGGAGAGAAAGAAAGGGAAAGACAAGGGAAGAAATGGATAAGATTTTTAGTTTCATCAACATTTTCCATCAACAATTTAGATATGCAGTTGGATGATCTTAATGAATATGAACATTCCCCTCTACATGATGAAGTGAGGGATATCATCTTATGGTAGTTCTAGAGTTCTGTTTTCCCCATAATAATCTCAATCAGCCCTTTAGCTCATTCTCCATACAATTCTCCTAAAAAGAGATGAGCTGCTAAGACACTAGGCAGACCACTTATTCTGACTCCCGTTATCAAATTATGTTCTTAATCTCTGAAGAAAGAAGAGCACCCCATTCAGTAGGACATGGATATACTGAATGTCATTAGTACACAGCTCAATTCACTCTAGACAAAACAATCTATGTCACAGAGCACCAGAACAAAAGGATTTTGTTCATGATAGGTCTGGGTATCAACTTAACTTAAAACTTAAAATTAAAAATTATTTAAAATTACAACTTAAAAATCTATAAAGAAGGGCTTCAGAGATTTAAAGATTAGTGAGAGTAGGTTGCAGTTAAGCAATCAGTCAAGAAAAACAAAGCCAAGGATGACCATGGATTAGTTGATGACACGTGACCAGAAAGCATTCTACAGATTCAATCTTGTACGACTGGTACGACAATGTTTTTTATCACATTTTAGGCTAACTCACTATTAACCTCTTTATAAAGTTCATATAATATCAACATTCGTCAACTAGGATGCTTAAGTAGTTTCAGCACTAAAATTATATTTCCATGGAATGCTTGAGTTAAGAGTATGTCTTGTATAGCATTAAATATTGATATGATCATCATGGATACAGAAGTCATTCCAATGACTAAGTTTGATTTTATACATGGTATGTGTTTCATTACAAATCGCATCTTGGCCTAAATGATTCTGCCAAATCTTTATAAAGTATATATTTGATGACTGGATATTATATTATCAGACTTACATGTAAGATGGCCACTTCATTCTTGAGTTGAGTTTCTTGTTTGGTTGGAAAGCGAAACTTGTCAATAACCTTGATTGCCACTGACCTTCCTGAAGTTCTGTGTACACCTGTTCAAATGAGACATGAGACGATGAAGTGGGTACAATAATATATCACATCAACTAACACATTCAAAATTAACATATACTTGCTGCACAGTTCTGACTTGTAAACCATTTGAAAATTCAGCATTTGAGGTGGCAAAAGAAGTTAAATTTCACCAAATAGACTTTTTCAAAACACCCTTTTTTAAAGATTTTAAATGACCAAGTTTTTAAAATGTACACAAATAGACCCTTTATAATGTTGGAAATGAACATTACATGTGATAAATAAAAAATATGACATGTCAAGTTCTTGACACATTCCATTACGGTAAGTCCTACATCTATTTGAACATATCTCAAGGCTGGAATTTAGTAGCCCAACAATATATTTTCTGTATACATCTTCTTTTTTCAAGTGAGAAAATTTTTACCTCCATAAACAATTCCAAATTGTCCTGATCCCAAGATTTCATCTGGGAAGATCTGGTAGTGCTGACTGATGTCGTTATTTTCTCGTTTGTTGAGAAAAGATGGCTCTGAGACCTTTGCGGGGAAATCATCTCCATTTTCTGTGGCATTTACTGAACCTTGATAGGGGGAGGAACAATTTGAATGGTAGATATAGTTAGTTCTTGCAGTGGGTTTCTTATAAGAATCCTGAAAGAGAGATTGACTAGAGGCTATAAGATGATAGAGGGGGCTGGAAGTATTTGTCTTGTGGTAGTTAGATGGAGCATGCTGTCTGCGGTTAATGTTCCATAAATTCTCATTGCAATTGGAATACAACGTATGCCAGCCGGACATCTGTTTTTCATTTGTTGTGGTAACCTGGCAAGGCACCTGACATGTGGTAGTATTGTGTTGCACCTGACATGTGGTAGTATTGTGTTGCACCTGACATGTGGTAGTATTGTGTTGCACCTGACATGTGGTAGTATTGTGTTGCACCTGACATGTGGTAGTATTGTGTTGCACCTGACATGTGGTAGTATTGTGTTGCACCTGACATGTGGTAGTATTGTGTTGCACCTGCGTTGTCTGATTCCCTGTAGATTGCTTCTGGGCAAACTGATTGTCAAGACTGCCATGCTGAATATATTGCTGATTTTGGACCGGTCGTTCCAGAGAAAGATTTCTGGACTTCTGCAAGGTGTTGCTGTTGAATTTTTCGAGGCAGAACTGATGATCAACGACGTGGGACTGACTACACCAGATGCAAGGTAGGTACTGCTCTCTGGTATTGACCTCAAATGTCCTCTCTGACCTTCTGAAACTGCTCCATGGAGGCTTGGCAATCACATTTGAAGGCACACAGTAGTTACTAGAATAGTCACTAGTCAGAGACGGCACATTGTTATCGGCATATCCAAGCATCTTCAAACAATTTTCTCACAGCATCAGTTAGTTAAATGAGATATTAGCATAGTCCTGATAATATTCAAGAGAAATGTTGTACATTTGCTGTATCAACTAACAACCAAACTCAAGATCAAGTCCTGAAGTGTATTCTATCCTTGAAACTCAAAGATTAAATGATCAGATCAAACTAGCAATCCTGACTGCTCCAAAGAATCTTCGCATGATTGATGAATATGCTTAAGTCAATATGCAGGTGTAAATGCAAGTGTAGTTAGAAACCGAGTAACCATGAGTTAGAGTAGCCAAGATGATATTAGAATGAATAGGATATAAATATAGTAGATAAATAGGTATGTGTATTCATTCAACCAATCAGGTTACCTCTCTAAAGCCCATGCCACTTAATGAGTCAATTGACAATGTAAATAGACCCCTATTGTTTGAATTGCCTTTATACCAGGTGGATGGGTACAAGCTACTGGTGGTAGAACGAGTGCTTTGTGTAGGTATCCTCTGGGTCTGCTGTCACTTCAATATCATAAAAGGAAGTGGTTCAATGTACTTAATAAGGAGATCCTGGTTCACCATGGTTTAGGGGATAGTAGCAATTTACACTCTTTTATCAAGGAAACCCATTTAGATTATCTCTTTCTTTCAACTGAAAAGACCAAGTCAAAAGACTAATGTGGCAAGATGCAATGCATGCAAAGTCTCAAGGGATAATCACTAGATGATTGATACCAGTACAATGTTGGTAGTACCAGCTTCTTTAGTAATTGACCACTCTGCTTGTTCATTATAGAGGTATCTCAATGCTTTCCATTGTTAAGTTCTAGATAAATCCTCTTTCTTAAAGTTGGGAAGTTTAATGCTTCATTACTTAATACAACCTTACATATAGCAAAGCCTGATAAGCATTTCTCATTTCATTGCTTTAGATATGGGCTGTCATACAGGCAATGCACAATTCAGGCAGTGGTTTCTCAGAATACATGCTCATTTCAAATACCAGGCATAAGAGACGCTGATGTGGCAAAGAACATGCAAAATATTGACCTCTATTTGAACAAATTTGCAGTCTTTCTCTCCCAATTTGATATTCTACACCTTTCTGTTATTTTTCAAATTGATGATACTGTTGAAACGGTAAATATGTTAACACTCTGCTTACAATCTGAAAAATAGTAATATATCATGCTCATGCTCCCGATTCTAAGAACAAATTTCCATGTTTGCTCAATAATTGACTAAATTTCGGATTTCCCCTTTTAAGTCACAAAAGCAGATACATAAATAATCAGATGCCTAACATTGCATCCCCCTATAACTTGAGTCTTGAGCTAGTTGTGAGCACCTGTCTGAAGGGTTCCCTCTACCTACTCTAGCAGTGACCATGATACCGGGTTAGCAAGCAAAGCACCACTCTAAATTATCTTCTTGTTTTTACCTTCTTTGCGCTCTTGACGATGATGGGGGTTATAACCTCTGGGAATTTGTATTACAGAATCATTTCCTGAAAGATACACACATCAGAAATTTCATGAGCATTCACATACTTTTGTAAAAATATGATAATCACATATTCCATAACAAAACAAATATCGTCACACCTCTAGTGACATCTGTGAGAGATATCCACATTACATCTTTTCAATACTTTAAGATCCATGAAATGATTTTTTTTTTTTTAAGTGGTAAGTACCTATATGTAGGTTGTGTTGGAGTAGCTTATTTACTGACAATGCTGTAATGGGTGCAGTACTTCACTTGCATTGACATTTAACAAGATACTTGAAAAACAGTGCTTGCGACATAAACAAAGACTATTAAAAGAGATGCTGAAGAGAAAGCCCTAGATTCACTCATCAGCCAGGATGAAGTTGAAAGTACTGAAGAACATGGACGTAGACGAGGTGCATTGACGCACTTTCTTCATGCACTGGCATCAAATCATATAAGTTCATGGGATGATTATAGTATGCATCATCCTCACGAATACATGTAAGCTCCTTTTTCATTTAAAATGTATCATTTTCAGACGAATGTAGTTTCATCATCTCAAAGAGAGAAAGAGAGAGAACAAGAGAGAGAATGAGAGAGAGTGCTTTGTTACACAGCAATGTCTGACGAAGCAGCATCCGCAGGAATCAATAAAAAGGTGTAGAAAGGAATGTGTAATCTACTACAAAGCGCACTAGCTCAGTGCAGTGATAGTCATTTACAATGAATAGTTGAGGAACATTAATTCTGTTCCACCAATCAAAAGCACAAAACAGAGGACGACAAGCAAATCACTCTCCAGAATGTATTATTCTTGCTTTATGAAATGAACCACAGAAAGAAGGCTAAGCAATCAAACATATATTTCTCACAATCATCTAAATGAGACTACTACATGTACCTACACTTGCTACAATACTTTTTCTTCTTCAAACGAGCAATATAATGGGATTCAAGGCTCAAGTTTGAAATAAATTTTGAAGCAAACTGTTTTTTCTTTAAGATACAAACTTGGTATTATATGGATAGTTTTTTTCTTAAGAATCTAAGAGACACACAGCCATACATATTTTATTGCTAATATTTTTGCTGACAACTATTGATAATGGAGCAACATCGCATTCTAAAATTCCACATGTATTCAATGTATGTGATGGAGTGCACATGTATGAAATTACAGGCCAAGCTGTAACCCAGTACAAATAGCTTACACTAACCTAAGAGCTCTACAACTTATCACATGAATTTCACAGTCAGATAATTCAACAGCACACGCAACCAGCTCATTTGATAAAAAGAGCAGCTCAGAGAGAGAGAGAGAGAGAGAGAGAGAGAAAGAGAAATATAGATAGAGAGAGAGAGAGGCATAGTGCTTACATGACATCTCACTTCAATGCCAAAAAAGCCCTTTTAATCTTTTCACAATGAGGAAGACTTTGTGCAAATAGCTTCTTTATTCTTTTATCAAAATAAAAACATGTATAGAGCTTTTAAATTATGAATACAGTACATAAAAAAGTAAGTTCCCCCCTCAGCGACGCCTCATAATGTTGGAACCTTATGTTTTGAACAAATATGCTTAGAAGGGACAGACAGCCCAGGGTTCTCTTGCAATTTTTAGTGTAAACATCAGAGATATCCATCAAGTCATGCTTGAATAAACACGCTCTGGAGACAAAATAACCACATCTCTAAATTCAAAAGAAGGATGTCATTTCTTTAGTGTACTGAGAGGCAGTCATATTCATGACTGTCAGCACTGTTTATGCGACGGACTGGTCAATCTCCATCATGCTGACCTTGAATCATTATTTCACACTTGACGGAGTACAAGTTAAACGAAACAAAACCAAAACTCATATGTTACCGAAGTAGTGTCATTTAAAGTGATATTTACAAGAACATGGAAACTGTTTCCTCAACTGTAGTAATGACACTACCTCAGTAACATTTTAGTCTTTTGCCCCGTCAACCTGAAATAATGATTCAAGGTCAAGAGGGTATCAGGAGATCATTAACCGGCCAAGCACATACACACAGCACTAACATTCATGAATATGACCGTCTCTCAGGATAATAAAGAAATTACTTCAATCTTGTGAATTTGAAATGTGGCTATTTTGTCATTAAAGCATGACTGATACCTCTGATATTAACACATTGAGAACCACAGGCAGTCCCTTCTAGGTTAAGATGTTCAAAACTTTGCAGTTCAAAATTTATGAAGAGTTGCTCAGGGGGAATTTACTTCTTTCATTTTTAGACTGAAATCTATCAAGAACAATATATTTTTGCATGTGCTCACGATGTCATCTTAAAGGTATTACAAAGTTTTGGGAAATTTGAAAAATGGGTGGATAGTGATTCTTTACAATTTTGATATATTTGGATGCCCCTGTGGATGTAATAAAAGCACTAGAAATTTTAGCCTCTAAAACGCTTCTGTTTTCGAGAAAAATTGAATATAAAGATTTACCGGTGCTCCCGGTAAATTTTGATAAATTTCAAATAGCTCCTACAGCCGTACTATGGTAGCTGAGACCATGAAAATCTCAGAATATGTAGTTGTGGTATATAATTTGCGAATGGGAATAGCTAGTCGGTCGATATTAGTCAAGAAACATTGTTTTATATTATGTGTATATTGAGTTTTTACAGACGTGTATCAATCAGATATGATTATTTACGCCCTGGACCGACCTTTAAACGTCACCATCCGAAAGACGTGACTCAGTTTCGAACCTGCGTCCTCGGCTGAATCAGTTTGTAACTTCCACTTTTATAGCTTAATTAATATATTGACCTTGAGAGGGAGCTATACAACATAAAGTGATTATTATTTATAATTTCATAACTTAAGACTCGATTTCGACCGCGACGACGATCACTGAATATTGTAGGATCGCATATGCTTCCAATATGTTCATATGAACCAAATTCATGACCCCATACCAAAACTTTGTATTACCTTTAAACAATCTTCTGTACATACGCTATGGAAATTACCATGAATTCATTTTTTTGTTTAAGTAATGATTATATTTATTTTTCTAAAAAGATGAATTAAAGTTTTAACCACTAGATAACAAACAGTAACCCCCTTACATATTTTCTATGTTTTCTAGCGATATCATGATGATGTATAGACATAGCCTGAATGTAAATCAACAAAATCTCTTCAATCTGATGATCATCTTGGGTTTATATTTATGTCCCATGATTAGTATAAAATGAATGTTTCCAATGAAGATGAAGGTTACAGCTATCAGGTACCACTGGTTCAACATCGTTGTTATACTTACTTGGACTAGAAGTGCTAGTGATACTAGTGCCACTTTGCTGAGGAGTGACAGGCATAAGGGCCTGCCGGATCTTCTGTTCCCAATCTCTGGCCACGTCCGCCCCGACCCAGCTCTGTTCAGGCTCCTCATCCACCGATGAGCTCGATGGCACAGGCAGTTTGGAGCTTGAGGTGGTACTGCCTCCTGACCCCTTCTCGGAGCTGCTATCCCCTAGCGAAGCTCTCTCGCCCACGTAGTAGTTTGTCTTGGCAGTCTGTATCTCAAAGCAGTGAGTGGAGTTGAATCCTTCTCCTCCTACCAGCCCAGAGATGCCCATACCACTACTGCTGCTACCACTACCACTCCCATCCTGAGATGGTTTCACCATCCTCACAGACAGGATTTCAGACAGTGGAATTTCCTAAAAAATATGACAGAAATATTAGCAATGACAGGTTCATTTTTAACTTGGTAACTACATCTTAGTTGAAAGTATGCATCTGCTAACATTCATTTTCTTATTTTTATTATCATTTTCTTTTTTGTTTTTGTTGGGGGGGGGGAGTGGTTATAAGAACACAGAGCATCTTATTACATTTTGAAAATTTGATCTTCATACCAAGTGTCACACCCCTTTAATGCCCAGCACTGATTGAGTACACTTTGCCTTTGCTCGATGGACCACTTACTTACCAGGACATGGAATGAGAAGGTTTTTTTTAATTAACCTCTGATCCTTACCTTATTAACTATCACAGCTTGTCCTCAGAAATTTAAAGATATCACAGTTCTAAGAGTTGCATCCCATGATCTAACAAAGCATTATTCTCAGGTTGTTTCAATCTAATTACCCCTTGTAATACATGCCACTAAGGTTATTGTATACTGATAAACAATTCTGTTGTTGTTGTTTGTTTTTTGTTGTTGTAATGGCAATCAGTCAGGAACTGACTATTATCACCATTCTTAAATAGTGCACATCTTAAATACTTGTGGAGGTATAAAATCAAGAGAGGGTGAGAGAACTCTGTGGATGGCTAAACAACTGCACATGCTTTTGACACAATATTAAGTATCAAAGACATACACCTGTTAAATGCACTCACGCTATTGCCTTTTATTGAAGGAAAAAATGACCCTATTTAAATCAGATACTCGCCAAAGGGTGCCATAAACCATTACCTTTTTCCCCCTTCAAATCCATTGTTTTGTCACATAAACTAACTCTCTACTGTATCTTATTCAATGATATTTAAAGATTGTTTTGATTCTCATGGTTGGAAGAAAACTCTCTGAAATATAAGACACAAGCAAGACCAAAACTAGTACTCTATGATCACTAAAAATATAAATACACAGACTACACTTAAAACCCTTTAAAAAGGTTGGAAACTCAAATTTGATCGATAATATCTTTCTTGTCCTTGACAATCAGCCATGCATGAAGTCTTTCGTCATTCCTTGCTCATTTTCCTGAATGAGGTGTCATATGAAAGGGCAGAAACTCAACTTTCTAGAAATGTGATTTTCTCTTTGAAATTCAGATACCGCCCGCCAAATGACTTTTTGGTTTCCTCTCTTCAAATTCATTTTAATCACTCATGCGTGAAATATGCATTATATGAGTTGCATCAAATGAAAGAGGAGGATCTAAGCTTTCCAAATATGTGTCATTCATCAATTATAATTGTGATTAAGTATATGATAAAACATCAATAATTCTCGGTTTCGTTTTTTCTGGGACGCACTGTATAAAAACTAGCTATTATTATTTTATAAATATTAATACACAGACTACACATCAACCCCTTTAAAAAGGTTAGAAAATCAAGTTTGATTGATAATATCTTTCTTGTCATGACATAATTATCGCTTTGTTTAGTATGATTAGAATATATGATCATTCTTCTTTAAAATTATACCATATTTGTAATGATTTTGCATTCATGGGAGTGAACAGTACATCGAAATAAGGGTCAGGGTCAAAAGTGAAAAGTTACAAAATGCAGTGGTAAGCACCAGTATTGTTATGCAGTGCATTATGCGACAATTTCGCTTTTGACATTGCCCATTATTTTGATGTAATGCACATTCCAAGACGGAAAAATAATTACAAACCGGATATCATTTTAAATTTTAATTATACTAAACATAGCGATGATCATGCCAAAATCATCCAACAACGATGGAAAACGCCATAAAAACGCCATAAAAACTAACAACAACAAGCCATAACAAGAGAGATATAATCAATCAAACCTGAGTTTCCAAACTCATTTTTTAAGCCTATTGTACATACCTTGTAATATCTGGTGCTGCTCTCACTCTGGTACAGAGTAATAGCCTTAGTGTCTATTCTCCAGTAATGTCTCTTGCGCTGTGGGAGAGAAACATACAAAACATTGCTATATCTTTACTGTATTTGAAGCCAGAGTGTTGCCGGCCATTGATCAAGCTGCCAATGTTGTTATTTTCATGTCAGCAAAATAACAAGTAAAGCCACCAAAGAGCCATGAAAGCAGTGCCGGCTTTCCTTACAATACTTTTTTATCTAACGCTAACAAACATCGCACCTTCCTTGGGTCGTCTTGAAGAAATTTTGAAACGCCCTACCTGAAACCCTCCTCATCAGGGGCGATGTTCAATGACCTTTACACCCCCCCCCCCCCAGGTGCCCTACACAGCCCCAGACCCCCCCCCCCTTCCCCCCCCCCTTCCTCCCCCTGGTTGCTGGCTATTCCATTCAATTGTCCTGCTATTAGTTAACTTAGTAAGAATCCTGTGAAGCCTTACAATCTGTGGGCAAAGCTTTTGTTATCTCAAATGTCAAAAGCCACTTTTTTGTTTACGTAAAGATTTTTCTTCCAGACACACAAACAAATAAAATCAGAAGGTCATTAGATGTATGCTTCACAATTTTGTTTTCATTTAGGCTCATTAATTCGACAAATAGGGAGGAAAAAAAGAAAATAGATACCATACACAAACCCATCGTGTCATGATATGAACTAGATATATACAAGTATTATGTATACTGGTAAATCTCAGATCATTGTGCAGATGAAGTCCAGTTTTGTGGATGTTGTGACTACAATATATCATATCTACTATGAGGATTTTTCTTTTTAAGCTGATGAAATTCACAATGAAGCTGCAAAACCCTGTTCAATGAATGCCTTAGAGGGCACTTTAACATTAAAATGTTTAATTTCTTGACAGTTTCCTTTCTATCATTATATTTTTTTACAGGGCTGACACTTTGAGAACTTGAATATCAATTTAATTTATAGATCCATCAGACTGAAATGCTAAGCTACATCGACAATATTTGGTGACAGAATGATTTTTCAGGCTTGTGACCTCACGATAGGGATCTTGCCAGTGCATAACACCCTTGGTGCTAATACCAAAAGTTGGGGAACAAACACCAAGAGCTAAATCTCTCATACAACATTAATAAGTACATCAATACCTAATTTTAACCTTAAAAACCTTTGATCTCCCCCCCCCAAAAAAAAAAATCAGCCCTTGGGATGCTACTAGAACATATTTGATGCAGCAAGGCCTTATACCTCTGTCACAACATCAACCAACTCCAAACCTCTAAACCAACCGATTCTTTGCAAAGGCGGTTATTTAATGCTGTGTTAGGGCTGGTGTCGGTCTGGTGTCGGTGTGACAAGGTATTACTTCTTTCAATTTGGACCAAGGGTTAACATATTAGTGCAGGACAACTGGATGACCTTACCATGCTATCTTTGTCCGTGTAATGGACCATCCATCCTTCCTTTAGGACTTGTGATCCTCTTCGCTTAGTATGTTTCACAGACTGCACAATACGCATGAGTGGAATGTTGTTGCTTTGAACAGGGCTGAAGGGAAGAAGAAGGAACATTGTACTCATTGACATTACCTTGCTGATGAGATAACAATAAAGGACTGCTGCATAAAACCTGTGACTGAATAGGATTCATCAGCACTCACAAGATTAACATTAGCCATTCATGTTCAAGATTCTACTGTTAATAAATATCAGAGGAGTTATTTCAACGTTTTTATAATGTGGATTGTAACATGTGTTAAAGCTCACCTTAAGTTCTGGTAATGGAATTACATTGTGAGAGAAATTCGAAAATAGCAATATTCTGGATTCCTTTAAATCACTAGATAGTTGTTGGATCCAACAAAATATAAACAAAAATACACAAATATGCTGGACGTAACTTTCAATGAAAAGTACAACTTATATTTGCAGTTGTCTGTCTACGTGTTATGCATGCAATCAGCCCAACTAGCAATATGTCCTTGTCATTCTTTGCTTTTTACTAAGCAATTATATATCTTCTATCAATAACACTTGGTAGACACCATTTATAAGCAGCTCTGAGCATGCAGTACACTTTCCATTGGACTCTGTGAAAATGTATGTTTGTCTTTATCAGAACCCAATACCAACCACCCGTACTCACAAGGTTTATGGCACATCTATGGTGAAGTATTTAAGAAACTTCTTGTAAAACATTTAATCTCATGCTTGTTTAATACTTCCTCCTTTGGAACTGTTCCTACACAATGAGAGATGCATACCTGAGTGGATTTTCATTGACTGGGGAGTCCGGCAGTGTTTCATCTCCAATACTGTCCCTGTTTGATCCATTCTCATTCTCCTCAGCCTCATTCTCATCGCTCTCAATCAGTCTCTCCTGATCATCATTGTCTCCTAAATACATGGATGAGGCAAGAAATATACTGTGTCATGTATGTACATATATGTATATGTATGTGTATGTGTGTGTGGTGTGTGTGTTAACAGACACAATAGCCCACAGGGAAACCATATATTGTATCAGTCAATATCTACAGTTAGCACATATAAGCCATACAAGTTTGCTGTGTCCCTAGCAGAAGGGCATGAACAGACAGAGGATGTACATTTGAAGAAAAACAAATTCCAAATCTTTGACCTTTTTTTGACCACATCTACACAACACATTTCAATCTGTGTATCATCTTCATTGTAACATGTCTTAGTTTTCTATCCTTTACCGGTAATCACAATACTAAAAAAAGGATGAAAAATTTGAAAAATGTTGTGCTCATCCCCTTCTACTGGGCATATTACAGACTTCTGTTGAATTTCCTTGTTCAAGAGAATAGGCCCATTGTAAAACCTCTCAAGGATTTACCCAATACATCTTAGAGGAAATACTTGGCTTTACAGGGCTTTGAGAATTATTTTCTTGTATGGGCATGTTAATGTAAGTTTAGTTTGTATTTGATTGAAGTCACCATACATCCTTTAGTGTCCTAGTTTGGGAGGGGGGGGGGGGAGCTAAATAAATAATTATAATTTGAGAAGTTGCACCCCTGCCATTGAAAAACAGTTCTAGGGAAATTCACTGACATTTCAACTTTTTTTATTTCAATCTTGCTCTTGAGAAAATGTCTTTAAACGAGGGAAAGTTTACGATCGCTGATAGCTCCACTAAAGTGATTTTCCTGTCCCAAGTCTTCCTTTCAAGTGAAATCTCATTGAAGTTCATATACGACTAGTAAACGTAGACTGTAGGAGGTCGATTTCATGGCTTCCACCATTCATTATAAGGAAGCCATTGGCATCACCACTCAAATTAATTCAGGAGCTTAGCAGAAAAATATTTTTTTAATGATTCCTTGAAATTACATTTTTAAAAACATAAAAATAGCAGATGATGAAATATGTGCTTGAAATAATCCTGGGCAAATTCTTACAAGTTTCATTTTTTATTCTCTGAAATATTAACCACTCACTTCATTGAAAATTTTGAGTACTGCAAATATTACAACCTTATATTTCAGTTCACTACTCCTGCTACACACCTGGGTATTACAAGAATTCATATTATCAACTTTATCCGAGGCATTCATTGAAAGATAAAAGAACCAAACTATATTGCACAAGCCTAGGACCTCCTGATCCCAAGATTGACACTCTCACTGAGCTATCATAGTTCTTCAAGCAAAACTTAAAATGTATCCTCTTGTCGTAGTGATAGTTGTAAATTGCTTGAGACCTACCTTCTTGCAATGGTGTTTCCCCTAGACAGTCTTTAGGAACCTTGTCAGCACATCTTTTGTGGCAGTTGAATTTACAATCTGAAGAGAAAAAGGGAAAAAAACATGTTCTTATTTAAATTATTTGTTGAATTGTAGGGAGATTCTGAAAACACTGTAAGTGTGAAAAGTCTCTTTGATTACATAATCAGACTTTAACAAACAAAGTTCTCCAAAAAGGTTATATCTTCTGTAATCATTTGTAATAGATCTGTCTTGTCTTTGGCAACATGCATTTAATCCCAGACTTAAGGATTAAAATAATTCATATTTATTTTTTGTTTAAAAAAAAAAAAAAAACACAACCAGAACTTGAAATGAAAGCCATACCTTTGCATTGAAGTCCCTGACGGAATAGCCCTACCAGAAGCCTTTTGCAGTACTGGCAGATGGTTGGCTTAGTGTAGTTGTGTACAACAAACGTGTGGGGCACCTTGATGCGACTGGCTACTGCCCGCTCTACCCAGAGTGGCCTGTTACCCCATGACGGTGACCGGCGCTCCTTGTAGCTGTCGCTCTTCACTAGGGGAGTCTGCTGGGAGTGGGTTACAAATACTGCAAGCTGCTGCTGCTGCTGTTGCTGGTAGTGGAAATATTAACAATTATAGAAAATATAGTTACCTGGTTTAGAGAAATGTATAATCTGTTACTACCACAATAACAAATCCATGGAAGATATTGTATTTTACTTAAAGGGGATGACATGGTTAAGTATTAAGAAAGTGCCATATGATTCTCACTCATTCTGTTGATGATATCATTGTAAAGTACATTTGATTTTGAACAAGCATATGGAACATGTGCCATTTAAATGTACTTGTAAATACATCATCAACATCACCATCATTTTTAGATATACATGTACATACACCTGTAGATAACTTCTAAATGCTGCCTACACTGGAATGGAATCTTGCATTTCACATGAAAAATATTGGGATAATTAAATATCAAAGAAGTACAGGTGTATAGTGTTTCAAAGAAATAGGCCCTCTCAAAAAAATGGAAAATTGAAGAAGAAAAAAAAAGAAAACAAAAATCACTGCATGAATGCTTGCATCTTGATAACAGAAAGAAAAAAATCTGTACAAATTTTCATTTTCTTTTGTTATATCATAAATACATTTTTATAGTCCATGTATATATATATACACTGTATCCTTGGTAACAGGCATATTCTTTCTAGTTTAAATGTAACAAAGTCACACTTCCTTTTAATGTACATTAGTTTGTACACAGTGTACTTAATATGCACCCATGCACATTGTGTACTCTACTATGACTGACTCATGGGGGTACGGTCATGCTACTATGCTTAGTTTATGGAACACAAGTTGTAATCATATCTTGCTTTTATTTGAGTCATCAATGATGACATGGGGGCCATACAATCCTTCCAGTTTTCATGCTAGATTCATACTGTCTTCAACAGTACGTTAACATTAGTCTTTTTATGATAAGACTGGCACACTTGTTATAAAGAAGGGTTAAGAATACTAAACACTCTTATTTGTATTTGTATATGTAATTTTGATAAATTTCAAATAGCGCCTACAGCCACCCAATGGTTACTGCGACCATGAAAATCTCAGAATATGCTGTTGTGATATATAATTTCCAAATGGGAATAGCCAATCGGTCGATTTTAGTCAAGAAACATTGTTTTATAGCTAAATTAATATCTTGACCTTGAGAGGGAGCTATACAACATACATGTAAGAGTTTTTTTATTTACAATGTCGACACTTAAGACTCGATTATAACCGCGACAACGATCACTGAATATTGAAGGGTCGCATATATGCTTCCAATGTGATAATTTGAACCGAATTCATGACCCAATACTAAAACTTTGAGTTTCCTTTAACATGGGCATAAATATATCTGAACCCTACTGATAAAATGAGAACAAAATAAATGTTACAACACACCCAACCAACTACTTCTCCTTTTTGTCAAATGTGTGGAATTGATATTTGTTTAACACATCAAATATAATTAATAATAGACTTTGATTGATATCAGGTACTAAATCATGAGAAGACCAAGGAGACAGGTGTTCCATTTTGAAGGGTTTTAAATATTGCAAACCACACCCTACAGTTGCTGGAAAAAATATGAGCTAGAAATAATTGACCCTCTAAAGTTTTATTGACATTAGGCTTCTTTTTAAATTCCTACAAGTATGCACAGCAGGTATTGCAAGTTATAAAGAGAGGGAATAAAAAGCAAACACAGAGTGAGAGAGTGAGAAAGAAAACGAGAGAGAGAGAGAGAAAGAAGAAGAGGGGACTAGAAACAGAACATGAGAAATAATGAAGGGGGCAAATAAAAGAATTGTTAAAAGCATAGACAGTGGAGGTACAAGGGAATTAATTCAAGACAAGTAAAGAAAGATGAATCTGGATCAGAATAAGAAAACAATATATTATGATACTGATGACAGGAGAGAAATATCGGAAACAAGAAAATGAGAGGTGAGGGAAGAGAGAAGGAAAGTAATACAAAATGGAAGTAATAATAAAGAAAAGACAAAGGAAGAATAACAATGCAAAAGCAAAGAAAAGAGACAGAGAAAGAGAAGGATAAAAATCATAAAATGCACAAAAAGAAGTGAGAGAGATAATAAGCCTCTGAGCCCCAAGGTCTTGCAATATCAAAACAAGCGAACTTCAAAATTGTTTGCATGCGATTGAAAACCTGAATGGAACCATTATGGCACCCTGCTGATACAACCACCATGGTGGTTCTAATAAGAAAGAAAGGGCAGCTTTCTATTGTCTACTTCTTCAGGAAACGTATGAACTAACTACACAAGTACTTTATAACATACTGTAGCTCGGAACAGAATATCAGGAAACAAATTGAACATCGAATTCTGGTGAGATTGTAGGTAGTGAGGTCACCAACAACACAAAAATATATAATTTTGCTAAACAAATAGAAATAACTTGTGATATATACATTGTACAAGTAGGTGAATAAATACATGTACGCTTTCGATTGTTCTACAAATAATTAATGCTCCTCGAAGAGCACAATATAGATACAGTTTCCTCTAATCTGACGGGAGTACCATTTAATTGAACCATAGAAAAGGATAATACAAAGGACATATCATCTTTGTAGTACTAGTAATCCTTTCAAATCATACAATGGTCTTTTCTAAGTGTAGATCATCTTTATCTATTCCTTGTAAGGTATCACAAAACACAATTCAAAGACATGAGATCATTACGAAAAATGGGATTTTGATTTGATTAAACTTACCTGAGAATCTTCACTGGACAAACTGGTCTCAGATGGAGACCAGGGAATACTGGAGGAGGAGATCGCTAAGGAAGAGCGCCGTCGCTTGGATAACGTGCAGTCATTGGGAATTTTGAAAGCGCACCGTTTGTGGTAGTTACCCCCACATCCTATTGTAAGAGAACATAAACATAGATATACATCTCATAACAGGTGAAGGTAGTATGATTGTATACCACAGAAATGTGGCAACTTCAAATAAACCTCAACCCAAAGAATAAGTGTAAGCTTGGTGAAAGATGAGATTTATCTCTGCCCTTTGATGTACAATATTCCTTATGAAAGTGGACAAAAGATATATTAAATGAAGATATTCTTGGCATGATGTAATACCTTTCAAGTTTTAGCATGACATAGGCACAGCCATTTTCTGGATAATGTGATGTACCAGACAAACTTGATCATGTACATACATGTATCATGCACCAAGCTTTAGTTGGAAATACTTTATATTTACTTTTTAATGAAGTTTGCGTTCTGACAATTAGAGTACCGTACACAAGATAACAGGTGAATGAAATACTTCCTCACCACACAAACACACGTGTGGGAATGAAGCATCAATAAATGTGAATACATTCACTTGATAAACGACTTTCCATAGTACGTTACGTTACGTTATCAGGAAAATAGCGATGCCCATGTCGTGCCCAACATGCCATATATAAACTATAAACCAAGTTCCCAGTTTGTTAACTGGTGATCTTTTTTCTCCCCTAAAATAGACACCAAATTTAGATAATAAAAGTACTGAACTCACCATCACATTTCAGTCCTTGTCTCACTAATCCAAACAGCATCTGACCACAAAAGTCACAGAATGTTGGACTCTTGTAGGAGTGGACATATAATGTGTGAGGCCGGATCTGTCGGTCTTCAACTGTAGCAGAAGCTGTAGTGGCCAATGTATTTATGGAGATGAAGAGGAAAGAAAGAAAGACAGACAGAAAAATAACTATCACATTCTTATATTCATTTTTTAAAGGGGCTCTATAAACTACTTGTACCTTTCCTACATTTAGCTGTTTAGGATGTAAATTTAAGTGATTATACTAAAGCTTGAAAAATTGAAAAAAAGGCAGTTTCATAATACACTTTCATGTTCTTGATGTTTAAGATTAATTCCACTTACGGTATAAAAATAGTGATTATGTGGGTTTGCAAAATAAACAATATATGAATATACATGTAATATGTGTATATAAAGCAAATCAAACTAACAAAAATGGTGCCCAATAAGCAAAATATGCTATTATCTATTGTAAACTGTGCCAATTGAATTAGCAGTTTTAAAAAAAATGCAGCAAAACTTGTTTGTGTAATCCTGCACTAGAGGTTTCAATTAGAAGTGTCAAAATAAAAAGGAAATACTTTATACGTCACTTAAATTCTGTATTATAATACCTCAGATACATTACAGTACCAGTAAATATTATAGGAATTATCATTGCCCTTATCACAGCAATTAATGCAATGACCAGATCCTTATGATAACAGATAAAGAGTGGGCAAGGGGCCTCACATTAATTTGTAAAATATTCAAAATTTGTCATAAAACAAGCAACAATTGGAAGCATTAATATCAAATCTATAATCTGTTGCTCACATCTTTTACACTTGCTTGATAAAAACATAATTTTCTGGGATCTGGTCTGCAATTTGTTTTTACGCTTGTTAACAAATTGTACATTTATTGTTGGCATGCTTGGTAGTAAGGTTTAACAGCACTCATGCATGCTTCTCAGCAACTTGAATGATTTCTAGTTTCTAACCATTATTAAGAGTATGGGTACATACATGTACATATTTGTGTTGTGCATGTCTTTACAACTATATGAAAGTTAAACATAAAATATGTCTACATGTACATGTAGAGACAAGCTATTAATTTACTATCTAGTAAAACAAATCATGGCTACTCCAGACAGAGAACAGTAGTTTTTTTCATACACTAGGGTCCAAATTTAAAAGTAAAATAGCAACAACAACAAAATATTTCTGCCTGGTAAACATATGAAAGCTCATATTAAAAATTATAAAAAAAACAAGCAAAAGCTATCGATTTACAAAGAGTACAGATTCACAGAAACTATATAACAATCCAAAACACAGTAATACACTTCATTAGGTCTACAATAAGAAATGCATTCTACATTTATCAAAGGAGGAACAACAATCAGTTTTAAAAAGTGTGAGGGAATGTAGCATTACAAATTGGGGCAGCTTTGATGGTTAATATCAAAATGACTGCAAAGGACAGGGTAATTTGTAGTGAGAATTTGATAAGCATGCAACAAGGAAAGAATGGGAAATAAAAGACAATCAAATTAATCTCCAAACAGTACAAGTTTCGTCTCCCCCCTTTATATTTCATAAGATATTATATTATGTACAACTAATGTACTGTAATCCAAGAACTCATTACTCTCAGTATTCCAGTTTCAAGATACCAAAGAAAGAGCAAAATTTAATAATTCTATCCAACCAAAAAAAATATGAGAGGAATTGAGGAAAACTAATAATATTAATAATATAATGCTCTCCAAATAATACAGCAGAGAGCATGTACCGGTAAATGCAGTTTGTTCACATATACGGAAGCATCCAGTACATGGATATGTGAGCTTATATTTAATAAAATTAACAGGAAGGAGGATTTTGCATACTTAACTATCTCTCCTGAAATACAAATTGTCTCAATATAAATTGTAGCAAAATAAAATGTTTGCATTATTGTGCTTGCGTGACAACAAAGTTTTAATCAGACCTGCATAGGTTAAATACAAGTTTATTCATATTACACTTACAGAAACAGAACTGAAGCCCTGCATTTGAATTCATGATGGTTGAAAAAAATAAGGAAATTAATAATCTACAATAAAAGTCGTATTTTTCGACTATATATGTACTTGCCCGAAGAGGGATTTTGGCTGACGAGGTCATTCATTCGGCTACCATCCCACTGATCTGCAGTCAAGACAATCAATGAAGGGCACACATTGACAAACATGGAGGATGAGGAGGAGGAGGAGGAGGTGGAGAGGGAGAATGGAAGGAGGAAAAGGAGGCAGAGGTTGACAACAATTTTCATATACATGTTTACACAATCAGATTAAAGTCAACAAACAACATGCAAACAGGGAAAGTAGCTCTTCAAATTAAACATGATAGGGTGCAGGATATACCATGCATCACAGGGACATGCAATGAAAAGATTTATCATGAACAAAAATGTACCACTACCACTCAAAGAAACTGCTTTCCTGAAGTCCATACCCCATGTTTGCACTTTCATCAAAGTAGGAAAATATCATTTAATTTAGGTACATGTAGGTCAAAAAGAATCAATTTTTGAAAGTGGGTATTTTAACTCGCTTTTTCAAATAGGAAGTGTTATAACAATGTACAACTTTTGTAGAATTGCCAGCTAATGAGCAACAGGAAATGGTAACTTCTGTGAAATAGCGAGATCTCCATGCACATAACTATATACTTGAAGGAATATTGAAAGGAATGTACAAGTACATTATGGCATAAATAAAAAAAGAGCATGCAATTAAAATAAAATAATATGATACAAAATCATGCCTCAAATACAGTCATGTACTGTACATGTAGGTGTAATTTTGCATTTATGAGATCACCTCATATACATGTACGTGGACATGTACTGGTCAAGTCAATTCAGAAAGTGTTCTTGTTCCTAAGACTTTAATTTCCTGTTAAAATCATTACCACACTTTCCTCTTCTAGTTTTAACGAAAGTTTGAATTGCATGTAGGCCTTTAATGTACATACATTATCATACCTTGGTAATAAAAAGTACAGGTGATGTAAAATGTGGTTAGTTAAAAGTTAAAATGTGTAGCAATGAAGAAAATTGCTCTCTTCAAATTACTGTTTTAAAAACTAAGAATGTCTTTTAATCCTTTGAAATGTTCACACTTCACAAACAAAGTTGACTGGCAACCAAAATGTACTATAAACTTGTAATTATCAAAAAAGGGATTTTCACTAATTTCTTCTGATTATCTTATATGAAGCATAAAGTGCATATTTAATTGTGCCTCTATACTTTTAACTAAGATTTTGCCAAATGTTAAATCATGTACATTTTCTTCATGTACATACGTAGAACAAAATTATAAAACCAAACAAATCTCTAGCAATACCATAAAAGACATGCAAAGAACAAAAACCTTTTCATACATATTGGAAAATCATATTGAATACAAATATAAAACAGTCACTATTAAACTTGATTTAAAAACTAAATGAAATGCAGTTTATGTACAAGGATATCACTACGATTAAAGTAAGTTCATGCAATCATTGCTAAACTTCATACAGTAATAAAATGGAACTCAGATATAAGACAAATAATGAATAAAATCATCATCTGCAAAACTGATTTTATGTATTTAATACATTTAAATACCTGTAATACAAGTATTAATCCTTATTTCTAAACACAAGTCAAGGAGTATGACAGCCTACAGTGTACGTACATGTACATGTACGTGTACATAGGCCTGTAACCGATCATTGGATAGGGGGCCGATCTTGAGCCTATCAGGTGTGATCTGATAACAATTTCTGATCGCTGATCAATATTTCATAGCTGGGATTATTTTGTTATTTGGAGTTGTTGGAGACCATGTTTGTTATTATTTAGTGCCCTTTTTTACTTTGAAATTAATAATATTGGTCCAAGAGAAGAGACAAAACATGCGGGCCGCCATCTTGGATTATAATGCATGCCTACATTATAATCCAAGATGGCAGCCCGCATGTTTTGCCTCTTCTCTTCGACCAATATTATTAATTTCAAAGTCATGAAAAGGCACTTAATATCAACAAACATGGTCTACAACAACTCCAAATGACAAAATAATCCCAGCTATGAATTTTTTTAAAGCATTTGATAGCCAAAAACTTGAACATTTTCGGCATTAAAAAATATTTAAAAAAGTTTTGCCAATACCGATCACAGGTGCGAGGGTGTCGCTCCGATCTTCCAATCCGATCAAAGCCCCAACTTACAGGGTTACGTGTACATGTAGATGTTATTTTCCTTTTTTTTTTTTCTTTGAGGGTCAGGTTTGATTTTAAATCTAGTTACATTACTGTCATGCATGCAATGGTCGCTGAGTTAGAAAGTGTTTTTTTCAATGGATAAGTGATTCATAAAATTATCTGAGCTGAAGTAACCAATTTGATTTGGCTATTTGGGACTCTCGTTGCAGGGACTGCTGGTGTAACCAGTCGATATCATTAGCAAATCGCAATTGCACAACATATTAAACCAGAACAAGGACAAGAAGGATTTTTTGTTTTGAATATATTTGCATAAATTATACTCATAAATTTTTGAGGCAAAAAAACGACATGCTGTGTATCTTATTTACATGTAGATGTACTAGATAAAACAAATAAATCAAAATATTAAGTACAGTGTAGAAAAGAAAAGAAAAATTGAATTTAATTAAAAACTAATGAATAAATTACGCAAAATTTCAACATTCTGTGTATCTCGAACCTAGCTCAAACAAACATTTTCTATAAATTTTTTTTTTGGGGGGGGGAATACCTTTGCATAAAATCATAAGTAACATTTGAGGTAAATTTCAAATTCTGTTCAGAATTTCGGTGTTTCTCACTTACAAGATGAAACCAAAAGAAAATTTTAATTGGTCTATAAAAGATGGAGAAGAAGCATTTTGTGTCATTTTAAATAAATTTGCATAAATAAAGAATTCACAATTCTGTGTTGAAGTTTAAAATTCCCACCTAGCATAGCTGCCAACCTTGTGCGACCAAAAAAGGAATTTCAAGCCAAAAAAAGGAATTCCAAAAAAACAAAACTTACAACCACGCGCGACACACTTCCAATGCAGAAATGTTCATTCATCATGCTGTTTTTTCCATACAAGCAGGTAATTTTTTTGGTGGTTATTTTGGTATTATCGGCATTTCAT
Organism: Strongylocentrotus droebachiensis; assembly: GCA_035222895.1. Taxonomy (NCBI): domain Eukaryota; kingdom Metazoa; phylum Echinodermata; class Echinoidea; order Camarodonta; family Strongylocentrotidae; genus Strongylocentrotus; species Strongylocentrotus droebachiensis. The sequence goes on along the minus strand of JAVYIG010001695.1, from coordinate 264,714 downwards.
TTTTTTTGAGAATATTTTTCTCGAGTATGTTTTAAAATTAGTTTTCTATTGAATTTGTAATCAAATCACCATTTAAGGGCAGTTGTTTGACGTGCGGTATGTAAAAAAAAAAAAAAAACGTAATACCGTAATTTGGAGGAAAAAACGGAATGGTTGGCAGCTCTGACCTAGCCATCGTCCTATCATATATAGCAAACAGAATCGAAATGACAAAGAAGAAGCATTTTGAATTTGTGGACTGACGAAAGACGCTGGATGCTGGAAAACGGACGCCACGCTTTAGTATAAGCTCATCACAGCCATTTTTAAGGGTTAACTTCCCCTTTAACATGTACATGTTTCGCAAGGTATGTGTGATTTTATTCATAAAGCCCAGTATTTCACATAATGTAGGTTACATGTATAAATTTGCCATTGCAATAGAGCAATAGCAAGTTGTGAAAATAAAGATATCATGCTCCACTTCATGCAATGCCAATAGATGTACTTTCACACTGGCACTTTGCATTGTTCCCATTGCATGAATGTACATGTACTGTAAAGGCTTGTGTTTAATATCAAATATAAAAATACTATGAATAAATTAGGACTTGAGAAATTTGTTTTATCAACCTACATGTACATGTATCAAAGGAAGTTATGTATTTTATATAGTATTCCTAATTTAAAGAACATTTTAATATAATACTATAATACAAAATATTAATATCTTCAAATTACTGTTAAAACAAGTGTTATGAAAGAAGAAACAGTCAATCTAAATATTTCTTAAATACAGACAACATGTTCACTGGCAGTTGATGCAAGTTTTCTGTTATCTCCTAAACTATGGTCTATTAATTAAACTTTATGACTGTCAAAGTACTACATGTTTGTTAGTGTTAGCAAAAATATCACTGAGTGAACTGTTGCAGACTTTAAACTAACAACTTTCACAATGGCTCACAACAAACAAAATTAATATGATCATTTTCTAATGAGAGGCACATTTAAAAAGTGAAAAGTTGAGCACTCATGCAATTTGCTCAATACTGAAAAGAGTCAAGATGAGAATGTGTTTTCTTACCGGATAACACAGCCTCAATAAGGGCACCCTCCGTCACATCGCTAACTGATGTTACGGGTGTGAGAGAGTAGCTTGTACCTGGGTTGTGCTTGAACAGCAGAAGCTTGTCATATACTCCATAAAAATCATGCTCTGGAAACTGCAAGATCAAAACAAAGAAAATTCATTTAAAGTGTATCCATTGCTCAGGTTTTTACTCAACATTCTCTCTCTAAAATAATCATAGTATGAAGACAGACCTAGTAAATTTAGGCTGGTCCACACTGAAAATTAAAAAAACACAAAATTACTGTAATTACTGGTAGTATTATGTCCAAATGTAACACAATTTTTAACTAGTATATATTTAACGATTATGAGTGATGAGGTAAAATTATTTCAAGAAGTGAAAAGATAAATAAAATTCCATTCAACAAAGCGGTATTCAATGATCATTAAAAAAAAATAGCCAAGCAAATACATCAATATAAATGAGAACATATAAATGCTATCATTTTCAGCATGATCATCATCATTTTCTAGCATTTCTAGCAAGATAGACATAATATACATGTAGTTAAGCTGTTATTATATGAGAGGTGTCATGGTCTAGTGGATAAGTCGCTGGACTGCAGATCGCATGATTCGCGGTTCAAGTCCCGCTGCAGCACTATTGTCTTTTGACAAGACATTAATCTACATTTGCCACACTCCACTCAGGTGTTCAATGGGTATACCCGGTAGGATGCGAATGTTAAAGTGGATGGAGTGGCATTTGTGCCCTTGTGAAATGGCGCCTGGCCGGAATACTCCCGAGGCATTGGAGCATGTGCACTATCATGTGCGAATTAGCAATTGAATCTAATGACTGGGTTAATAATAATTAAAAATGTTAAGTTATATAGAGTGATTAAGCGCTTAATACAAATGTGACTACATGTATTGTACTTTTACGACTTTCAAATTTTTGAAATCCCTCTTTGCCTTCCAGGTTCTGCAATGAACATGAATGTCTTCCCAGGCACACTGCCAGAGGAAGTTATCAGCAGCCTGTATCATGAGCACAGCCTACGCAGCCAACGCAGCCAACGCAGAGAATCGTATCATGAACTAGAAATTTGTGAATCAAAATGTAGCCCTATCAAACTATAATACATAAAAAGTGTAAATTTAATGCTCTGCACTTATTCTTCATGGGGTCAATAGAAAAATATAGGAGGTCTGTGTACACTACATGTACATCCATGTACCAGTATACATTTATATGTGGGGGATCAAAACTGATATTAGGGTGAAGGGTCTGAGCATTTTGGTCCCCTGGAACTGTAGAGCTGTACATGTGGAGGCTGTCTAGCATGTACATGTAGATTAAAGGGTGTACTTCTAATGTATAATCTATCAAAAATCTACACCTCTCTAATGCAGGGAATAATTTTCCTCAAATTTTTTGATTAGCAATTTCAGCGGATGGATAAATATTTCAAATGAAATTCTGTACATTTCTATGGAAGAAAACTGCTAAACAAAAGATATTTTGTATAGCAGTCAAAATGCATAGCAAATTGCGATGCGATACCAGGAAAATTATTCCCTGCTAATGTGTGACCATAACAACATGTACACTGAATTAGCAGGTTAGTGGGCAGGAAGAGCCCTTTCCCACTTACGGACAGACACTCTTATGTAATCAATGTCTTTCCTGTGACTGTAAGCCCATGCAAACATTACATTGAGTACACTGTGATACAGTACGCGCACTGTGATGCGATGTTAGAAACAGATCATGTAAACCTGTTAAACTCTAATCCATGAGCTGTCATAGCAGCAATCTCTGTGCTAGCCTCATGTTCTGACTTCATGATGAGTAATACAACACTGATCTACAGCATCAGGCTATATGAATGACAAGACAAGAGCAGTACATACCGGTACACTGTATACTGTAATACTGTACCCCATTTTGCAAAATATTTCATTCAATTCTTTTTGTATAAAAGATAACGAAAGGTTTAGGAGTGATGAGAGCCAAATTAGAATGAGGCCTTCTGAATATCCTATCATTTTTTTTATTTTTTAATTGAGCTGGTACGTGGTAACATTCCAATCCAATGTCTGCAAATGTGCAATGACATGATTTATGAAAATTTTGAACTACTTTTGTAAATTACAGGTCATTTCTTGTAGTAGCAGCACAACTTTATAAATTGCATCACTATAAACAGCAGACCTTGACAAAAATGAAAGAAAAAAATGAATGAAAAAGGGCACAAGTAGTCATTTTGAGCAAATTAATTAATTTACAATGCCATTATACTGTACAACATACATTCATGTACAGTATGTACATGATACAGTTTACACCTGTACATGTAGTAGTGTAGGGGGAGGTGACTGCTAATTTGGTCTCACTATTTTGCGACACTAAATTCCATGAAGTGTAAACGTCAGCCATTTAATGGGCAAGAAACTTCACACAAAGCAAATATTCAGTCATATACATTGTACATGTACATGTAAGTTGCTATTCAATCACTTCATAGCATGATACTCTTGCATATTATCTGAATCTCTAAGGTTTAATGTACATGTATAACAAAGTTTTTAATTGAACATAATTCCAGTGCCTCGAGCTCCAGAAAATGAGTAGAATTGGCATAATTTGTATGCATTGACACTATTCTATCTTGATTTTCTTCATTTTAAATTATCACTTTAAAGGCATGATACATACCCATGTTCACAGAGTAAAAATAGCTTCTGTGGGTTTGGGTTTGTACACGTAGAGGTTATAAAGAAGCTAAAAATATGAAAATGACTAATGAGTTGGCACTAGATTATAAAAAAAGAGAAATTTAGTCTAATTTATTCTGGCATCATGAACACTTGAATGTTGTACAGTACATGACTACATGATGTACGGTACTGTATATGTATGTATTTGTACAACTTGTACAAGTACAAAAGTACTACAGGAAAAATATTACAAGCCACAAGCAACTGTGATGTAACATAAAATACATGAAGCCCAAAGTTTGCCATCTACACTGTATTAAGAAAGAAAAATCTTCACAATTCAAATCTTCCTTCATCTTCCATATTATGAAATTAATTGAAAAGAACTGTGGCTACTGTCTTAAAACATATCAACCATGCCTATATTGCATCCTTTGTCACACTCAAGAGTGCCTAGCTCATACTGACAGTGTGTATACACCACACCAATCATGAATTATTCACCCTTACCATCAGCAAATGTGCCTGTAATCAATTAGCATGTTAAGGACAGTTTGGCAGCCAACCCTAGCCCAATTGTTTTACATCGTAGGTAGTCCCGCTGGTAAGAATTAATTCATTTAATAATGGGCCCCTATTGATAAAGCCTCTAATTACATGTAGGAAGGAAAGCAGAAGTGTTTCTACATGTTCAAATGTATACTGTACATGTAGGGCCTATAGTAGGTTCTGCTATCATTCAGTGTACTATCAAGTGACTTCAAATTTGTCCATAATTCATAATTATAACAAACTCCTGCCTTACATGAAGTTTCAATGAATGCACTTTGTATATTCTGCAAAAAACACTTCTTTTTTTCTTTTTTTTTGGAGACCCTAATAGCAAATCAATTCTGACTTCATGTACATGTACATAAACTTTGATTCCACCAATGAAAAAAAAAACGAATTCAAACTTAAAAGTAATACATTTAATTGTCTAGTTGAGAAAAAAAGTTTGAAAAGTAAAGGAATTCCTTTTTTTTTTAATTACCGGTATTAAAAATATTAAAACAAGGCTTTAGTTTGACAAATAGAACAAACAGTTATCTCCAATTTCCACCCACAAATATATAAACACTGTATGTTACATTTGTTTCAGTAAATGAACTGCAACATTACAGCTCTTCATCATGAAAAAACCTCTTCAGTACAAGCATGTGTGGGAGTGTGTGAACAATGATTGTAAAAGTAAGTAACCAGCATTGATTGCCATGTAATTTCCTTGTATGAAATTTAACCTCCCTACATGTGTATCTTCAAGCTCTAATATCCTACAAAAAGCAAACCCTGGACATTTTGGAAATCTCATATAACACACTATTATACAAATAAATGGTGTGAAACTGTTTTCTTTGGACGTAAAACATCCTGTTAAATCATCTTTAAAAAATGAAAAACATTTTCCAGCTAAATGATGGGGCAATGTTGAAAGCTTTGTACAGAGTATTTGTCTATCTGGAGTAAAAATGACAAAACCATGTAATTTGATATTTTGGGTCATGATTTAAATGGATTTGATTTGTTTTAAATGATCAAAATCATAATCAATGTTATCATCTCAGTCATCACCATCATTGTCACCTTCATGATAAGTCATTATTCCGTTAAAAAAAAAAAAACTTGTCAAAATCATTAAAAGCAAATTTCAGAAGTGAACACTGTCACTTCATTTCATGTACAGGTTACACTGTATGTACATTGTACCTGTACATGTACATGAAACACAGTGAGAGAGAGAGAGAGGATCAGTCTTGTGAGTAATACATGTGGGAAATGACATGATTAAATCGCCTCCGTACAAGTGTACCCACACTGGAGATTGAGAAAAGAAAGGGAGACCAAACTGTGGAAGTCTATCAATCATCAGAAGGTCAAAGACACCCAGGTTCCTTCTCTTATGCTCTCTATACATGTATGTACAGCATGAAAAACAATGATGGGTTACGCCCAATGAATAGGGTAATTCACCGGGAATTAGCTCCAATTATCCCTACAGGTGTGAGTGTGCATGTACATGTACATACATGGACCTAGTTTGGTTTCTCCCACTTTCACCTACTGTACATGTACTTTTACTACATGTACAACCTGTACACCTGTACAAATGTACAGCAAGCGCTTCAGTTAATACCTTGATCGAGGGAAATGGTATGATACATGTACATGTTATCTACAAGAATAGTTGGTTGCTTTGTCACCTACAACTTTCAAATAATAAGATTTAACAACCAATTGTGGTGGGAAGAACTTCAAACCTGTTTTTTGAAATTTGTGTCCTTGGAGAAAAGGTTGCCTCCAAATTAACACCATTTACATATCAAAAGTCTACATGTACAATTGAACATGTACTGTACTACATAATTTTAGGGGCTACATTAAGACACAATATCCATCTAAAGTGATTGTGACATTCAGTTACACAACAAGACAATGGGTACAATGTTTGTCTCCCAAAAAGGAACTCAGTGATAGATACCCTTTTGCTCTTCACAGCCAAAAATGGTCAGTATGCAGTTTGCATTCTATTTGCATGCATTGATTGTTGCTATGTCAGCCAGGCCTCTGAAAAGTTTTAGGATGTCTCTAAATATTCTTAAAGAGGCAACATCCTTTTATGACGACATTATTTTTATGCTTCACATTTCCGTATCCTACAGTGTACATGTATAACATAGAGCAAAGTGCATAGGCCTGTACAGTAGGACCTTGGCTGTGCAAATTTGCCATTCATTAAAATGTTTTATTTTTAAAAGCAGCAGTGTACTGCAGCATATGTGAATGAGCCTTTCAAAAAACACATCCATAAATGTGAATAGCACATCAGAAAACTGGTCTATCAAAAATATGCTCCTACATGTACATGTACATGTACAGTGCACATTGATCTACATGTACTGTACATGTATCTACCCATTACAATGAATGCCATTACCGGTATACATGCAGATATTGTCTCAAATGTAGCTTATAAATTTATACAAAATATAAGCAAGTTCCGACTAGACTTAATCTCTACTGCAATTGACAATTTTTTGGATCAAATACATCAATTACATTAATAATTTTTGCACATCACTGTAGAATCATGTGAAATGAGTATCATTGATATCACATACAGGTGTATTTATAAGCACCAGGCATCAAATCAACTGTATGATATCTGCAGGGTTAAAATCAGTTTGAAATGTGATGACGATATTGACATAGGAAAACATGATAATTATGAAATATAATATCCTACTCTACATTACAATATGCATTCATTAATTTTGAAAGATGAAATGTACATGTATATCTTTCATTACAACTGATTCTGCCTTGTGAAAAACAAAATTGTGATCTCTTTGTGTTCTACTTGAGATATTAATTATTTGTCATCTCTCCACTTGTAAATACTACAATGTACATGTAGATCACGTACATTTGTAAATATTAATATAATTAATTAATAACTAATTAGTTTCTAATCTCTCCATTTATAAATATTAGTTCACATAGACACATACATTTATAATGTTACATTAGCACCAGAGAACTGGTACACTGTACATGTAGCACCTGTGAATATTACATGTACATGTACAGGTAGAAGAAAGTCTTGTGTATTGATCATTTAAAGTTACGAGATGTAAAATAATAAAACCAAAGGTTATTAAAGGGATCGTTTAACAATGTTAAATCTGAGATACACGGTCCTACATGTTACCAGTGTCTGTGATATGGTGTAATATTGAAGCCCGGTTTTACCATACTCGTTTTCCCCAACGTTAGTCATAGAGTTCCTGACTGACCTACATGTAAAGGTTTATAATTATCATTGCAGCATGAGCTAAATCAAGGATTATTTCTAAAGGATGTAAGACAAAGTTACCGGATCCCTTTAATGGCAGCATGTTATCTTAGAAATTAAAAATCAAGAGCAATATTGAATGGAGTAGCATATTAATATGCTGAGTTTCGTGCTGCATTTTCTCTTTTCCAATACATTCAAATAACTTGAAAGTTGAAGCAAGCATAATACATACATGTACATGTACATGTAGTTCAATAACTGCATTGTATCGCAAGCTTTACACAATGAGATCATACAGTTTTTTCAACGCACATTGTACTGTAGTTACAAGTAGTAATATTTTCTAAGATAAACAGAAAAATAATTTGATTGAAGGAACATTTAGTGGCAGACTGCACGCCACTAAGCTCCATTCACTGAGTCATGAGCAAGCTACAAGTGCATGTTTGTCAGCAGCAGTGCAGACACACTTTGACAACATTTGAGCATTAAAATGTATGTCATTTATCAGTTTTGTGCAGCAAAGATTAGTAATTCAACTAATCTCTTTTATGATTCCACACTGAGAGAGGTTGCACCTGTTAAGTAAAAGTTATACTATTTGGGTTTGTTTAAATAACTATGGTAAAGGAAATTTTGCGCAACGGTAAAACATTATAAACTTGTAAAAGAAATTACAACAGCCATAAAAGTTAGGTTTATCCGCCTAAACATAAAGCTACTGTATATAAGGTAGTATATTTCCATATTTCCTTAAAACCACATATTAAACTAACATTGAACCCTATGTAAATGGTTCTCATCTACAAGCAGATCATTTAGGACAAAATAACTTCAACACCTGCATATATTTGTAAAAAACTAAAAATGCATAAATCTAATCAGAAAAATTGAATACATAATAACTTGCTGCTCTATTTAAATAATCACATCATACATGTAAGCCATTTGACCTCATATTCACACTTGCAAAATGTTCGCAGTAAGTAGGATAACAATTAGGACAATGATGAGCATGAATTAATATGTACAGTACATCCCCAAAAATGAATGCCATCATGCTGTAATTTGTACCGTATACGGTAGGTAGTTCAGAATTGTGTGTAGTGCAAACTTTAAATTCAGGATTTAACTAAAGAATCGAGTACCGTTCCGGTAGTACACTAAATGAATAGAAATAGGTTTTTAATCATTACTATCTTATAATCTAGTCAATGCAAAGTGGTTAAGCTACAGTCTTACTAATTGCCACACCATGTCCATGGACAAAAAATACTATGATATTCAAGCATAATCAGACAGAAAGAAACAGTCAAGAGTAAAATCTTGGAAAAAAAAAAAGTGAAAAGGGAAGCTTTTATTCATGCAATAATGCCCCTAATCCTGGTATTTTTAAAGAGCCCAAAATCAGCTCAGCAAGACCAATGTTCATTTTCACAAGAAAAGACAGCCTCAGTCATCATCTTCACATTCCCTAGACAAACATGCAGGCAAACCCATTTCATTTACAATATACTGTCATTCAAGATTCAAGACAACATTTCATGGATTTAAGTGAAATTGCTTAAAACCAGCAATTTCATTACCAGTACTTGTTTTGCATACAATACGGAGCTTACAAAAGGTTGTGTAACGCGACCACCTGAATGATTCTAAGTAAGCCCTTACAATGTGTCATGTTGCTCAACTTGCTACAGTGTATTTATAACAAAGGGATACACAGGGTCACATACCTGTACCTTCTTTTCCTAGACATGCACACAAATTAAAAATACAAATAACTGTTGGAAACTACAGGACTGTACATGTATACTAAGGCTGTGCACAACAGTGTAATGAGGTACCCGAGTAAACTCCCAGGCTTACAAGCGAATACTCGAATAATCGGACGCCATGTTTTGTTATAATTTTTTTTTATTTTATTTTTTGATGTTTGATTTTTTTTTTGCCACTACCATACCACTGGAGCAGAATCCCAGATCCGTCGCCAAAAACGCATGCAATTTTACTTCGAGATGCAGTTGAAGGCGCCAATTTAATAATAATAATAACAGTAAACAATGCTGTTTTACAAACCAAAGATGGCAGAATAATCAATTTTCCTCCGAATCCAAACAGAAATCCGGACATTTGGTCCCAGTTTCTGAGTGGTGGGTTTGACAGTGCTTGAGTTGGGAAACATTTTTACCGACGGTACCATGCCAGCGGCCGCCGCTCTCCCTGGCACGGGTAAGCGTCTGCCTGGACAGTGCCAGGTGACCAGGATTTTTTTTTTTTTTTTTTTTTTTTTTTGCGGCCGAATATTCGAGTACGAGAAATCGTACTCGAGTAGTTGTCAACAGTGCGGTACTCGAGCATTCGACTACTCGTCGCACCCCTAATGTATACAGTATGGTGGCATGTACATTTATCATGTACTGTAGACGGAATCTTTATTTCATTTGATGCTGTTGAGGGCACTATTAAAGGCCTCTCTAATATGATTGCAATGATAGATAAAGAAGGTCACTGGTTCTTACATTTGATTTAAAGTAGACATTGATACAAATAGACATTGCATGTCAAATGAAAGCTCATGATCTAAAGAAAGTGAAACGTGTCATAATTTTCCCCTAAAAATATAAGACCACAATCAGACACTTAACACGCTAGGCGATCGATAGCAGCCATATTATCATCAATTTTAATGATTTATTATCCATAAAATGGGTGAAATTAGGCCAGACAGTGAAACTTGGATCTGCAGTATTCATCGTCTGAATCCAGTGACGATGATATTGATGGTATCGATGGGCCAGTTGACAAATTATTGTTATTTCTGAATTAAAAATACAGTGTACGTGTTTACATGTCGACTATGTTTGATCCAGGGATGCCAGTTAGAATTGATCATAGGGCCTGAAAATCACCTAGAATGAGCTATTTTGTACACAAAAAAGCCTAAACTATGGTCTGAAAATAACTTGCCAGGGCCTGAACTCAGGCTATTGTCTGAAAACTGGCATCCCTGTTGATCGCGATTCATGGGTAGATTGCACCGACGTAATGTACCATCGCATATTACGAACTTGCTTACAGTACCAGACTACATGTAGATGGCAGAGATTACAGTTGGAAGCCGGTGGAGAAGACGAACATTAGGACTTAGGAGTAATTTCCATCGAAAAAAAGACTAAAATAGGTAATATTTACAACAAAGAATGTTGTGAAGTCACTGAACTATTTGTTTGATTTGATATGATTTTGTTAGTAAGTGTGATTTGAGCACAAATGATGACCGGCAAAAGTGAACACAATATTACTTACATGTACATATTGTGTTAATTTTTATTGATTTCTTTCAGAGAATTTCTTTTGTCAGTTTTAAGTAATAAGCAACATTATCCTTTCTTCAGTTTCAGTTTATCTTTACGGTATCTAATTCAAAGAACATACTGTACATGGTAAGGCCCTTATAACTCAATGTTGAGTTTCCCGTCACATTTTTTTCAGCTCATAATGAGGCAACTATTTCATTATTCATTATTCATTATTTGCAAGATCCCTTTATGTTAACTTTTTACGAGCACTTAATTCATTTTTTGTTGGTTCAACTTGTGTATTACCAGTTTGTTAACTACATGTATGAACATCTCATTACATACACATTGTTAGTATAGGCCTACATGTATCTTGGTTATTTTCATGAATACAAAACATCAAATATTGTTTTTAAAAAACCCACACACACATGCTATAAATCCAAATAGAGGAATACTTTGATAGTAAAAAGTGTGTCAAGCCTTTCTACCATAATTCACAACATTTTTAAGTACATGTAGGCCTACTATTAGTTCCTAGATATAAATGATGCACAGCATACATCTTATTCTGTGTTAAATACTTGTTTTCATTGTTCAAATTTCTCTATTCTTTCCTGACCTCTAATTTTGTTATTTAAGGGCTTTTGTAAAACAGAAAAATGTTCCTTCATGCATTAAAAAGGTTGAACAGTAACTATTATTATGCTGAATTCAATTGGATAGATTTGTTAAAGAGTTATGATACAGTGGTAGTAAAAAAAAAGAGAAATGTTTTAAGACAAAAAAAAAAAGAGTCCATTTAAAACAATAACAGTTTGTAATTCACAACGGTAATTCAGAAGTCGAACCGGAAAGAAAAAAAGTTTTTAAAAAAAGTTATTAAAAAAAAATTAAAAACTAATGAATTATTTTCAGATTTTCGATCGCCAACGCGGCCGATAAATCACAGTGCGGGCGGGCAACGGGAAACTAAACATTGAGTTATAAGGGCCTAAAACAATCAAAACATGCAACAAACTTATACAGCAAAAGCCATAGACTCCATGTAGTGGTTACAAGCTTTTGTTGAAATGTTTTGGGTACATGCTACAGTAGCCTACAATGGCCATTAATTGATATACATGTATAGTTATATTTTTATAGAATGGCTGCTTCAAATATATGTGTTAATAGTCATTGTCTATGTACATGTGTAAAATTTGTTCCAAAAAATAAAAAAGTCCTTATTCCTTAAGCTACGCACATGTAACAAATGAATGCAAATCTTGAGTTTGCAGCTGACTTAAGAAAATCTCAACAGGATTTCAAACAAATGATAATACAACAAGAAATATACAAATTTTACTAGGGGCAAACCTCATTGCTCAGTCACCTCAGAAGTTTGGTGCATTGTACATGTCGCATTGCAAATATCTGTAGAGTGGACATAGGCTATGGACCCACAAAAGTGAACACAAAGTGAGACTAGACTCAAAGACTATGACTATGACTTTCGCTTCATCATCATACTTATATTCAAGCATTATCATCAGTCACATCCACACTCTCGCCCTCTCTTATTCCCTCTTTTCTTCTTGTCAACTCAAGTGTCACTCACACTTACATGTAGCCTGGAAGATAGCCTGGAAGATGCCCTATAAGAGAAAATGTTGTACATCTCTTCTATGACGCCTATGTTTCCAACACACCTCTCACACATAGCACAGATTTCATAACTTAAAAGTTAAAAATGCCCTGAAAAATTACTTTTCCCTGCACCCATTCTGACTAGGTTATCATCACTTGATATCCAGGACTGGAGATTTTTTGGTCTGCCAGGAAAGAAAAAAATTGTTGTCACAAATTAAAAAATCAAACTACGAACCACTTTAACTGGTTTGAAGTTTGAACTACAAAATCATGTACAATTTCAGTATATATCTGAAAAAAAGCATGTTTAGTATTGTTCTGCCAATTACTAGTAAAAAAAGTGAGTTAATTGCGCAGAGTGTCGTTGAATGTGGACCTTGCTACCGTTTCATTTTACGTTGGTAAAATCAATCTTTGGATACACTTTAAGATTACATACTGGTTAGTTAGAGGGTATCCACAGATTTCATTTTTTTAAGCACAAATGAGACGCTAGCGCTAGCTGATACAGCTGAAAACAAGCCCTGTTCGCATGCAGCGACGCTCTCTGCGTCGTTTACACTACAAGTATATTGTTAAGTTTAGTATAGTAGTAGTACACAGTTTAGTGTACTAAGGCGCATGCGCAGAGTTCGCTGAATTTAGCAAACTCCCTACATGCACATTTTTATACTAATCGCTATTTATTGAAAGTGTCAAATTGGCAACGCAAAAACAGTTTTTACATGTTTATCACATGTCTTCACATTTCAGCCGCAACTAACATCGCAAACTCTCATGAGAGGCCAGCGTCAACAATCGCACCTTCACTAATTATCATCAGGAACACGTGGAAGGTAAACAAATCGCTGCCACTCAGATGCGGTAGCTAAATCTCACATTTTATATTTATTTCTTGACTGATTTCAAAGTGCTTTTTATGAGAAGAAAGAAGAGTCCACTAGCGAACTCTGAAGCTGCTATGCAATGTTGGTCAAGTGCAGGAAGGGGGTGATTTCAGACGCATTTTAGGTTTTGTTTACCTGCCTCTTCTAGCAGGGGTATGGGTGCCAGATGAGTCAAGGCTACATGTAGATCTAAGTGATATCAATATCATATTTTACATAATCACTTGGCCATTAAGGCTATTCGTACGGGTAGAAGGAAGAGTCCACTAGCAAATTCCGAAGGTAGTTTGCAAGATTTCGTCGGAGCATTTCTCTTCTAAGACCAGAAGGGGCGCTAGTCCGAGAACGAGGATCGTCCGCACAAATGAGGATATCCTCATAAACGCGGAGAAAATGCGTCCATCAAAATAAGGATCGTCCGCATTTTTGCAGACTTTTTTTTTCTTAGGCACTCTGCGGGTTTCGGGTTCTCGATCCGCGCGCTAGCAATGCAAAACATGGATTCTGCGTAATAAAATACTCCCAGTTCACCGTCTACTTTTATGGGTTGTCTGTCTTCCCAAATATTTATCGCTCATCACGTTAAAGTTTTTGTAAGTCAATGTGAAATGCATCAAGAAAATCATCGCGGAATCCGTTTCTCGCATCGCAAACGCACGGATCGGAAATCAGAATCGTCAGCAAAATGCAGACGATCCTTATTTTTGCGGATGTATCTGTCCGCGTTTACGAAGACGATTCTCGTTAATGCGGACGATCCTTATTCTCTGACCTAGCCTTAAGGGCTCCCTTGAAATGTTTTTTATGATATTATTCAAGGGAGCCTTAACTGGCTCCCATACCCCTGCACGGAGAGGCATGTAAACAAAACCCAAAAGTGGTCCAAAATCACACTTTCGCGCACCCGACCAATATTGGACAGTGGCTTTGATAAATTTTGTCGTAGTTTTGGTCTTAATTACCGCCTTAATTTCAAAATCGGATCTGAAAATAACAAAATAAGAGCAATTTTCTTACCAGACCGATACAGCTCAGCTCCCTTTTCACGTGTACCGTGTGAATTCACGATGTCTACACAATGGTGATGACCTCTGACTGGCACTTCGTAAATGTGCTGCTTCCGTATAATGCGCTGAATTACACTCATACAGCGCATTATACGGAAGCAGCACAATTTACCCACAATTACGGAAGTGCCAGTCAGAGGTCATCACCATTGTGTAGACATCGTGACACCTCGTGAATTCACACGGTACACGTGAAAAGGGAGCTGAGCTGTATCGGTCTGGTAAGAAAATTGCTCTTATTTTGTTATTTTTAGATCCGATTTTGAAATTAAGGCGGTAATTAAGACCAAAACTACGACAAAATTTATCAAAGCCACTGTCCAATATTGGTCGGGTGCGCGAAAGTGTGATTTTGGACCACTTTTGGGTTTTGTTTACATGCCTCTCCGTGCAGGGGTATGGGAGCCAGTTAAGGCTCCCTTGAATAATATCATAAAAAACATTTCAAGGGAGCCCTTAAGGCTACTCTGACCAGCGCCGGTAATGAAGACTACATGTAGATCTAGACTAGACTAGTTAAGGGTATCTTCCAGATCCAGGCTACTCATACTCACGTCACAGACACTCACGGTCACTTTACATTACCCGTTGACAGCTTTATCTATCAATCATGTCAATATTTCTGCAACTTATCCGACTCCGAGTCTGTCTGACTTTGATCATGTTGCTTCTTAATTTTTCTTAATCTTACTTTTTAGTTTTAGAATTTAGAATAACAATTCACATGAGGAAGGTTTTGAAATTCATTGATCCCTAAACAGACTTACTCTTTGTCTAACCATTGAGGTAACGATTTCTTTTATGAGTGGAATGGAAGGATCGCCTCCCTCTGGGGGAATCTGAAAATTTTCTCGCACAAATCCTATCTGCACGGCAAACGATACTCCGTGAACCAGACCCGGTCGGGTCATCGGTGGCAGCGGCGGTAGCTCTTCGCCCATGTTTCTCTGTTTCACAGTTTATGCAGAGGTTCTAATGTATGCTAAGGTTATTCCAACAAATATTCTGCCTACTAGCACTCCATTTCCACGATCAGGGTGCGGCAAAATGCAGAAACAACCACTGCAGACAAGCGAACATCCATTTCAGTGTTTTCAGCACTTGTTCCTGAGTTCCGTCATTTCGCTGAAAATAAACATGGCGCAGGTCACGTGACGTGAGGACGACGATCTAGGGAAAGGGGTCAAGGATCGTTTAAAATATTTTGTGTTAATAAAGAAGAGAACAAGGGTAGTGGGAAGTGTACAAATGATACAATTAGTCTTTGACTTAATTTATGTATAGTTAAGATCAAAGGAAATAAGTCAGTTTCGGAATGAAAATCGCTTTTAAATTCATAATCATATCATATGATTTGTGAATTATTAAAAAAAAATGTTCCTCCGTGGATTGAAATTTTATCAATTAAGCTTCTTCACTATAGACACATTAATTGGATCAAAACATATTCTGTTAATTCCCGCTCACCGGCATTATATTAATATATCCAGGGGATGTGATCTCGAGGGACGCAGGGGGACACGTCCCCCCCCCCCCCCCCTCTCATTTTTTTTTTTTTTTTTTTTGGGGGGGGGGACTGAAAATTTCAAGTGCACCCAAAAAAATGTAGGCCTATTGGACTAAAGAAATTGCAACACACTTTTAGGTTCTGGAGGGCCCAAATGTGCAGTGTTAAGACTTATAAAAGTGCAGAAATCCCCCGGTCATGAAATAAATCGCCGACCATGAATATATCTTTTGTTCTTTCATAGTTTTATAATTCTTTTTTACTTTGTAATTTGTTCCATGCCTTCCGAAATTTCAATTGTTGATATGCCAACAGGCGCTCCGGAAGCAGTTGGGATTGGGGGACTGGGGCAAACATTCCAGGAGGGCTCACCTTTTTCAAGGTGGAATATTAACGATCAGGTGGAGTGTAGCGAGCGAAGCGAGTAGAGCATAACTTGTCGTTGGTTCCAGGGGCGGAGGTTTTGAAGCATTAAATAACGGCCACATAGGCATATTAACCTTATTTGTGACATTGTCAGGTCAATAACTTGGCATAGAGTCCCGGGGCTGAGCCTCATGAAGCTCAGGGGTTTTAGGCATTATGGTCAGAAGAGCATCAGGGGGCGGAGCCCCCGGAAGCTCAGGGGTTAAATGAGCTTATTTGAATAACTTATTTGTGACACTGGCAGGTCAGCTGGCGACTGGAGTTAGCTGGCAACCTATCCAGGCACGTAGCCAGAGTTTGATGTGTTTTTTTTTTTTGGGGGGGGGGCACATACATGTAATCGATCGAGGTAAAAAAAAAGGGGTCTAAAAAAGTTCAACCGATCTTGGAAAATTCGGAGGGGCACGTACCCCCCCCCCCGTGCCCCCCCCCCCCACCCCTTACGGGTCGATAATAATGTTTATATAACTCCAAAAATGAAAGAAAAAATTATATCTGGCTTGCCCGGCAAAATATTTGAATTATTTGTAAATATGTGAATTGAGATTCTCAGACGTTATTAGATTAATGAGGTGTTTTGAATTTTCTTCACTCGTCTCTTTCTGGCTCTCTTTCTGGCTCTCTCTCTCTCTCTCTCTCTCTCTCTCTCTCTCTCATTGGGGCTGAAAAAGTATTGAATATATAATAATGTCTGATAGATAAAGCAGAATTCCTGTCCTTCGTGTACTAGCTTCGTATTATTTACAAGTTAATTGCAAGTTCATTGTATCAATCAATTAAAAGAATAACAATAACTATGGACTTTGAGTGAGATAAAAATGGGTTTAACATCAGTTTTTCTTTTTCAAAGATAAACAAAAAGCACTAGCTGGGTGTCGAACCCGATACCTTCCAGTTACCAGGCAATTGCCTATCCACTAGACTAATATGTCACACTGCTAATCTTCATGTATTTTTTCATTTTGATACTTATTGTTGTAGATGGTCCTCGAAAATTTGAAAAATTGCACCCCCCCCCCCCCCCTGGATCCACCACTTTGCGTAACTCGAGGGTAAGACCACAGATAATAGCCCGAATACACATAGGAGGTTTAATATTGGACCTCTGACTGTGCCGCGCTCAATTTGGGTCTAACTGGGTTATGTATTTGAAGATTTAAAGGTACTATATAGTCCCATTTGCAGGACAAAAAAATGAAAGGTTAACTATTCCAACGGCCTTTGAAAAAAATAAAATTTAGAACATCTCTCAAAACGAAAGGGCTTGAAAATGTCTTTTAATGGAAAAATAACGAGCATTAGTTGTCGAATCGACTTTAGTGATTGCTTCTTCTTCTTCTTCTTGATTTGATTTTGTTTGGCAATCAGTCACAGTTGACTATTTTAGCCACACACTATTTTATAAAATATTTATATACACTGTCGCTCATTACGGTGGAATATTTTTTTTTACCCCAATTTATGGAATTATTTTAAAAATAATTTAAAAATAATAGATCTAGATAATAGTGTACATTCTCAGATTTTATTGAATAATAATTTGCCAATGTGTGTTTTGCGTGACTGCTAAAGCATGTGTATGCTACTATGCTCATCAACTAGGGGACCTTACAGCAATGAGGATTAATGCCCTACAAAAGGGCACTAATATAGCACATCGACACGGTTTTGATCCTGGGGCCTCACAGTTACGAGGCCATTGCTATGTCAATGAACCATGACTGTACGCAGCGGGGGCTAGGATAGGGGGCAATTTCCATACATTTAAAATAAAAAACAAATGCAATAAATTTTCAATAATTTATTGCATTTTACCCCGGTTCCCAACATTAAAAAATCCTCTGTGTGCCCATGCCTTGAGCCATAATGCATGGCCGTCCAGAGGACTTTTTTATTTGTAAATCACTGATATCGAATTAGAATACCACAGGTGCAGGTCACTCATTGGAATGGGGTACAGGGGCAGAGCCCCCAGAAGCTCAGGGGTTTTAGGCATTAAATTACGATCAGATGAGCATCCATGGGGCAGAGCCCCCGGAAGCTCAAGCGTTTTAGGCATTTAATTACGGTCAGATGAGCAACCAGACGAGCAATCAGACGACCCCTTGGTGGGGTCCAATGGGGCAGAGCCCCCGGAAGCTCAGGGAAAAATCATGCCATTTCAGCAACATTTGTAAATCACTGGTATCGAATTAGAAATATACCACCTTTGAATTTCATCTGGGGGAACTGCCCCCAAAGCCCCCCCCCCCCCCCCATCACTACGCAGGTGCGAGGGAGCAATAGTGAATGAGAGGGGTGAAGGTGACGGAAGTGACTTCCCCCTCACAGGTTTTTGAAGTTTTGTTGAATTAAAAGATACGGTCCTTAGCAAAACTATAGTATAAAAACAAGCAATATACTTTTTCACATTTCACTTTCTCGTAGGCCTATTTACTTGTAGGCCCTACATTTTGAAGTATATGAGGGAGCGTAGCTTCCGAGTGAGAAGATTTTGTTATAGTAAGTGTGTGTGTGTCTAAACGCTGCACTCTTAGGCTCACCAGAGCCTAAAAGTGTTGCATTCTTTAGTCAGTATTTGCTCTACATTTTTTCTTCACTTGTCACCTCTGGATCGCCGCCCCTGGATAGGACATTACGTGAGTTATTCATAATTCCTTATCAAAATATAACCGGATTATTCTTATTTTCTCCAAAATCATCTGCACAGTAGTGCACTTATCTAATTCTTGCCATGCTTTCAACATGTCTTTATAAAACAATGGTATACATTCAAGTCCATTTTATTTATATCATAATTAGGCCTACAGAGAAATATAATTCGACCACCCAGTGATCTGAACATTTTGTCAAAAGTTACTTCCCAACCTGAATACTTTTCTCAATAGAGCAACCGTTTGATCCACATTATTAATCTTGATAAAACGTTTTCCGTTTTATTCTGTCTCTCCCTCCCCAAATAAAATTAAAAGAAATCTTTTCGATTTCTTCAAAAATGATTTGTGGGACTGTTATAAGAGTAATAATTTAGTTTTGAAAATACATATATTTTTAACAATTTAATTTTGCCAAACATAGTTAAATCTCGTTGCTTCCAGCAAATGATTAGTCTTTTGATTTTGCTCAAAATTTCCCTGTTATTTGGGAATAACGTGCGAAATATACTCCAAGGATTTGTATATGTTGTACCCGATGTCCAAACAGTGGTAAACCCGCGGCCTATCACTTTCCTCTCCCAATCACATTAAATTTGTCTTATCCATATTTTATCTTCAATCCACATATACAAATTTATTCACTCTATTAATTGAATCCATATCTTTTAAAAACAATGTTATAGCATACAACACTTGTTTCATTTTCTACTCCCAAATCCTACTCCTTATTGTTTTGTTGTAAATGATCTGTTGATTCCATAGAGGTAGTATAGATCTATGGCTGATCCCTATATCCATCCATTGTGTGCTAGTAGCGCCCGCTTTCGCCACAAACCATACAACCCCATGTCCATGACAACGTTTGCAAAATTTATGAGAGTGTAATTCTGTATATTGTTCAATAGCTCAAAGGGAAACTATACAGTGCGAAATGGCTAAGACTGTATCTATTTCCGACGAAGTGAGTACTTGGTTTTCAATATTTCAGTTTTCATGTACATGTGTATCACGCGCCGTCGACCGTCAAAATGAAAATGACTGTCAAAATGGCAGCTGAACCCGAGGCCATAGCCCTACAGCTTTGCTGCCGCAGCTCCAGCGTACATAAGCTATTGCCGTTGCGATGATTCGCGTTTCTGAACTGAGCCTGAGCCTGCTGCTGCTGAAGTTCGCGTACGACTACGAAGGTGATTTAATGTCTTTCTTGATTATTTGCAGACATCCGTAGCAACATCAGGGAAATGGTTTTGGAAAGAAGAAACACAATCGCTTGAATTCCAGGCAAGGTAAAAATTGGTTCAACTTTTTTTTTGTGTGTGTGTGTGCGATTGTTGTGCCGTATTCGTAACCAAAGGCAAAGTTGCTATTGTTTGTGATACTTTATATACAATAAAAGGCCCTCTGCCGGTGTGAATGTCTTTGTAGTGTAGTGGTTATCACGTCTGCTTTACACGCAGAAGGTCCCCAGTTCGAGCCTGGGCGAAGACTTTATTTTTCAACTTTTTTTGCCTTCCATTTTTAAGAATATATTTGTTTGTTCAATAATCAATCAAATATTTGAATGTAAAATAAGATATTTCCAGTTATCTCTTGAAAGTTTTTCTATGCTGAAGATGGATTATTTAAGTGGAGATATCCCAGCCATAACACATTCAGCGAAACTGGTTTTAAAAAGTTTGTGATCATATACCTATTGGATGTTATTAGATATGGGTTACTATTATGTGTTAATGATGTCATTCTATAACTTCTTATCAATTATTTTGTTTAAAGGCTAAGTCAACACCAAAAAATGGATGCAGAAAAATAAGAGAAACATAGCAAAACAAATTTGAGTAAAATCAGATAACTAAAATAAGGAAGTTATGAATTTTTATGAAAAAAGTATCAAAAACTATGGAATTTAAAAAGTCACTACACAAATTGCCAATTCGGTTATCAGTTTGTGACGTCATTGCCTTACTGTTTATTAATTGCTTTATATATTTTTATCCCATTAATTTCCCTTTTTATCCCCCAAAACTTGATTTCCCCATGCCTTTGCCCAGGATATATGATTTATGTCATATTGCTTGCATGACATTTCACAAAATCTTTTATGAACTTTGAAGAATCGATACTATTTTCTGAATATTGTATATTCATAATCATTGATTTATATATAAATAGTTGATCAAATTCACATTTTTCAAGATTTAAATGAAGAAAAAATAACTCTGGTGTGAGGAAGTAAGATTTTTAAGGGGAAAATTGGGAATTCATATTATCAATAAAAAGAAAACAATGAGTTGGATAGTTGGGCAATGATGTCAAAGACTGAATGAGTATGAGTTGCCAATTTGTATTGTGAGTTTCAAAGTTTTTCATGTCATTCAAAAATTCATAACTTTCTTATTAGTTTTAATATCCAATTTTGCTAAAACTTTTTGTGATTGGTGTGTCTGATTTTTCTGCTTTTAGAGTGGACTTGCTCTTTAAGTATGATTTTGTTACCGGTATCTTTCCCATTTTGTCATATTTCATCATGCCTGTGACAGCTGCCCTGTGTCCAAGTTTTGTATTGCTATACTGAATTTGTTTCTTCTTCATAACAAATTACCATGATTGATGTGTAGTCCTACAGGATTCCAAGGGGGGGGGGGGGGGGGGGAGTCACTCTCATGTACTTAAGTGCCACCCACCCCCCCCCCCTAAAAAAAAAACAAACAAACAAAACAAAACAACCTGTGAACCTGAAAAGGTACATGTACCAGGACCCTTTTTTCATTTTTGTGCAATAAGTGCTTGAAAAACACCCTTTTTAAGGAAAACGTTGACGATGTTGTATAGCTAAAAAGGGCACCCTTTCAACTCTTTTTCTGGATGCAGGTGCATAGCCAGTCATGTTGGGAGTGACCCCCCCCCCCCCCCCCCCCCCCCCCCCCCGGGCCGGATCATTATTCAGATGATGATGATGATGATTGATGCTACACAAGCAATACACAAGCAATAAGTGAATTATAAATGAGAGCATTACAAAGTCCTGACCGAATTGCCAATTTGTCTCAATTAAATAACAATCTATATTATATGATTTTGAATTTTTATATTGTTTCTTTGTTACTGTATTTTGTATGTATTTTATTTATAAGTGTACTTATAGTTGGGAGGTCAAGTGATTTTTTTTTTCTCACTCCATATATTTCTTACACAGTGCTACACAATCACTCGACCAGAAAGATAAGAAGAATCAGAGGAAGAAAAATCATACTTTTGGGAGGCTGGAAACAAGAAAGACAGGTATCAACCATTTTTTTTTACCCAATTGAAGATTGCATATCATGTAATTGTAGAAAATATAAGAGTTCTAAATGTTATTGTAAAGTGTTTGTTCATGACTTTTACTTTCACCCAAGCTGTGTATTTGATAACAGGATGATTAGAAAGGTGTCGAATTGTTGAAAGGAAGTTTGTAATCTTACTATGGTTAGTTAGTATACTTTCTTTGTTTACGTATAATATCTATTTCATTGAACATTAATCCAATAGAGAATGTTACAAGTTTATGTGATAACTGATTCTGCCTTTTGTGATTTTACCGAGTAATTGCAATAAATATGACTAATCCTCCAGTAATGGTTAAAGAACAAAAATTAGGAGAATTGTCATGAGTTTGTAATATAAATGCTTTGAATCATTTTCTTTTCTTATGCAGAGCAACACCGAACCGACTCGATGGAAAAGGTCAAGGAGGTCAAAGGGAAATCAGCGTATTGGTGCTAGGTCAGCAAGGTCAAACAAAGTGGAAAAAGAAACAACTGTGACATTGCAGAGAGTGAAGTGTGAGACAAAGAAGATTCATTCATGTTTTCATACTAAACAAGAAATTGATGTTGTTACTTGTTATTGACATATATGCTTGTATCAGTGAACTATGAAATCTTATGGAGCTAGATAGTAGATCGTCATTATTATAGATCGATTAAGAAAATTCATATTCTTCATCAAAAGCTTGATTACAGTGAACCAGTTATTTAGAAGCGAGGATAAAATAAAGGATGTAATTTGATGCATCATTAAAATATTGTTTATGAATATGTAACATTTTGCCTTCAAAGGTAAAATATTTTTAAGTTGACAACATAATAAAACAGATGTGCTTGCTTTAGTTACTAACATTTTTGCCTCTGGGAATTTAAATTATATGAATATTAAGTTAGTTTTTACCTAGTGTTTAAATTGTGCAGTCATCTGATTTAGTAATACAATTTCTTTTTAGATTAATCATCTCACACTTCATGTCATATACTTGATTAGCATACTCCACATTATGGATCCATATGTTTTCTATTTCAAGAATTACTCACCATCTTATTCAAGTTGTAACCATTCAAATAAGAATGGCCTAGCTACATTCTAACATCACAATGGATGTAAGTAATCAAACTTTCACCATATTTATCTTTATATAGCTGTTGCCCTGTTCATGCTTAATGAAGTCAACTTTCCCACCGATTCATTTGAGATGTGCTTATTTGAGTAAGTTGTCATGGGAATTTATATTTCTAGAAATGGAGGTAAATGTATGGTAGCTTCATATTTGTTCTTCTTTAATTTTTTATGCCTCCGCCACCGAAGGTGGTGCCGGAGGCATCATGTTTTCGGGTTGTCCATCCGTACGTCCGTCCGTCCCGTTTGACCGTTTTCACAATATCTCAAGAACCATTTAAGATTTAAACTTAAGACTCAGGAATAGTATTTATCACCATAGGAAGACGATCTGATTAGATTTTGGAGTACGTAGGTCAAAGGTCACAGGTCACAGAGGTCAACTTATGAAATTCCTTGTATTGAGTTGTTAGCGCGATATCTCAAGAACCATTTGAGATTTAAACTTCAAACTTAAGGATAGTATGTATCACCATAGGAAGACGATCTGATTAGATTTTGGAGCACGTATGTCAAAGGTCAAGGGTCACAGAGGTCACTTATGAAATTCCATACATTGAGATTGTTATCATGATATCTCAAGAACCACTGGAGATTTAAACTTCAAACTTAGTGATAGTGTGTATCACTATAGGAAAACAATCTGATTACATTTTGGGTCACGAGGTCAAAGGTCAAAGGTCACAGGGCTCATTATGTATGCAAAAACAGCTTGTGATCGCGTTATCTGAACAACCGATTGATGGATTCCTGCCAAACTTTGGTCATGTATGTATCTTGCAGAGCTGATGAACTGATTAGATTTTGGGTTCACGAGGTCAAAGGTCAAAGGTCACAGGGCTCATTATGTATGCAAAAACAGCTTGTGATCGCGTTATCTGAAGAAACCGATTGATGGATTCCTGCCAAACTTTGGTCATGTATGTATCTTGCAAAGCCAATGAACTGATTAGATTTTGGGGTCACGAGGTCAAAGGTCACAGCGCACATTGTGTATGCAAAAACAGCTCGTGATCGCCTTATCTCAAGAACGATTGATGGATTCCTGCCAAACTTAGGTCATGTATGTTACTTGCAGAGCTGATGAACTGATTAGATTTTGGGGTCATGAGGTAAAGGTCAAGGTCATGCGGCTCATTATGTATGCAAAAAAAACTTGTGATCGTATTATCATTAGAACAGATTGATGGATTCCTGCCAAACTTAGATCATTTATGTATCTTGCAGAGCCAATGAATGGTTCATAAGATCAAAGGTCATGGGCTCATTATGTATGCAAAAATAGCTTGTGGACGCATTCTCATTAGAACTGACAGATGGATTACTATTTAACTCAGGAAATCTTGCAGAGCCAATGAACTGAGTAGATTTTAGGGTCATGAGGTCAAAGATCAAAGGGTCATATATGTATATGGAGAAATTGCTTGTAATCACGATATTCTGAGAACATGTTAATGGATTACAATTGAACTTGAATTGAAAAATTTCTTCCGTTTCGGTTTGTAACATTGCTCTATGACGGAGGCATCATTTTCGACTGCGCGCAGTCGAATTCCATCTAGTTTTGTTATATACCGATAAACATTCTTTTATTTATTTTTACATTCGTTTTTGTTAAGACTTTCAATAATGAAGCAGCAGAAAAATACTATGTTGTTCTTGTTATTATTGAATGTATATTTTGTATAGTAAAATAGTAAGACAAAATATTACATAGACTGCAATGGATTATAAAAAGATTCTCACTCTTCTGCTGTGGATTAATACTTGAACTTATTGATAGTATTCTGTTTTACCTTTAGAAACAATTGAAATGGTATTATTAGCAGTAGATTTAATGTTTGTAGCAAACTTAGTATCATTATTATATTACTCTGACCATCATCGTATGAATGTATAATTTTCATTTCAGACTAGACCAATTCGATGAGTTTCTCCTTGGATTACTGAACTACTTTTTCAAGTTACTTTGACAGAAGTGTTTTGGAAAACAGACCAAGCAGATGACCACGTAAGAACAAAGCCGCCGAAAAATAACATGAAGGCTTGTCAACTGTCTATCAAGATACATTTTGCAGAATGATTGTGATAGGAAGTTTTATAACAGTGGCGGATCCAGGGGGGGGGGGCACGTGCCCCCCCCCCTTTTTGGGGACTAAAAAAAATATATATATATGTTCTCTTTCCCACACGGTGCCCCCCCCCCCCCCCCCCCCCGTGTGCCCCCCCGGCAAGAAATTCCTGGATCCGCGCCTGTATAATTTCATAATTTTAATTTGTAGAACACTCAGTTTATCCACTGTGTCCCTAAATGCTTTACACACACACACACACATATATTAGTCACATAAAGTGGTGTACTATGTGTACTTAATTGAAAGCTAGGCCGTATAAAAAAAGGTTATCCAACAGGAATTTATTAACTCGAGCAAGATTTATTTTTTCCTTTGCAGGTGCAGGTTATAAAAGTAAATACTATCAATATATGGTCACTGGGGTACAGAATATTTAATTGAGTGCATTATTTTATGTTCTGTATAAAACAGTGAACCCAGTTTTGCAGAGCAAGCGGCCATGGCTGAGATCACCGAGCGTATGGATGTAGCTCAGAGGCATCTAGCACAGAGCTACTGTATTCTTATTCTAGGTCTTGGTTTGCATGAACATCATCACATGGGCAGTGGAATGTAAGTGACATATATATCACATTCTATAAAACCAGTTATCTGTTATGTTTAAGTCTTGCTGCAGCCATATTACCAGAATAAATGGAATAAAACTTAGCGTATCGATTGACCCCCCCCCCCCCCCCCTCCCCTTCGTTTGATAGCTGTACATTGCTCGAGCCGGCACTAGTGCTTTACAATCTTCCCTAATGTTTAATATCCATTGATAAGCCCTGATGCATTTCTTTTTTTCTTTTTTTAAAAGTGGGCATGGCTTATTTTCTTGATTCTGGCTGCAATTCAGTAATGATTTTGTTGTTGTCAATTAAGAGGTAGCGTTTGATATTAACAAATGCCAGTTATAATTGTTTGTTGATTTTTCCTGATACAGGAAAAGACAGTCATCTACATACAAAGATAGAGAAATATATGAAGTAAGTGTCAAAATATCTTACATTGTGTGTTTGTTTGAGAAGATATGTATAGGATTCCTTTGTTATAAGATGCAACATAAACTTTGTTGAAATTCAATTGTCTAATTTGAATATTCCTTACACCCATGCACAGTCAATAAATGTAATTATATTTCATTATTTACTCAGACAAAGTCATAATTTCTTTGAGAACATGTGAATGTGTGTAAACAAAAATTCAGTTGGTAGTTCTGTAAAGACAACAGGAAATTTATTTGATGTTTGACAATATTCTGTTTTGAGAGTTTTGAGTTTAATGATTTACCTATTGACAAATTAAGTAAATTAAAAATGACTGTGTTGATAAAACATAAAGACTTACAAGTATCATACCTCCTTCAAATAAATCATATCTCCTTCATCAATAATTAAAATGAATAGTAACAGATAGATACAATGCTTGGTAAGATAATCATAATTGCAGCAAGATCGGAGATACAGTAATTTTTTACAATTGGCTGTAAGTGCATTTGTATGTTACATGGCCCAGATATACTTTTCAAGTGATATTTTTGTAATGATTAATCAACTTATGTTTCGTTTACCTTTTTGTGCCATTGAACAGACTTTGTATAAGTTTTGTGTTTACCTGGTATGGCTGGTATTCAGAAGAAAGGATCATGATCTCATCAACAAAGAGCTGGGAAGGTGAGTTGCGAAATTCACTTCTTTCAAGTACTGTATTTTGTTTTCATTACTTTCATTTGTGCTTGATTAAATAAAGGCCTGTTCAAAAGTTGGCATTCATCTACACACAAAACTCCCAGATGTGAATTACATACAGATGATAGTAACATATTGCAGTATCACATATCAAGAAGTGTATAAATTCTTTAAATTAAATTTGAATGAATATCACATGTTAATTAATATCGAATCTAATAACACATAACTGCCTAAAGCAGCACCCGAGGTGCACAAAACGATCAAGAATCATCAGTAATACAAAAGTTAAAAAAACAAAATGGCACTAATCAGACTTAACAATTGATATGATTATCAGAATCATCAATTTGTAGGTGTTTATTATCATCTGTTTATAGCCAGAAGGGTGTTAAAACAATATGTTAAGCACAGAGTTACCTTGATCCCTTCTTTCGCTCAACAGAACTTATCAGAAAGGTTAAAGGTTCATGAAGATGACTAAACCTTACTGATTGATTTTAATTTCAGAATCTTGAGGTCTGATGTGTTCAACCCTGCCCTGCGAGTTAAGAACTCCTTGGATGAAGATGCTGAGAATGAAGAAGAAGCAATCAGGGATATGTTTACCTTCACCCAGCCACCACTCAGCTGAAAGGAGAAGACAAAATAGGTACGATATCAAGTTATATCAAGTTCTCTCATCTCATTGCTAGCAAGTACTATCAATGCAAGCAATTTCTATGCTATCAAGTGCCATCAGTGGGTTATGATGTTTTACATATTCCCTCTTTTTCTCTTCTTTTTTATGAAATTTGTCTATGTATCAGAATTACTGTTATAATGTAAATTTTACTTAATTTCTCTTACCGGTATACAAATATTTCAAATTGTTCACGTTAAAACAATGCATTAATATGCCCGCTTGGAAATTGAATATTGTCCATTCAAGATTAAATGATGATATTTTTATGCTATTACCATGAACATTTCTTTTTCAGTGGAAAATAGGGTGTATTGATAAGTAAATCTGTAATGATTTCATAAACTTTGAATCATGATATAGTGATTGTTTTAGAAATAATGTGCACATGATATACTGTAGTTGATTGTTATAGAAATAATGTGCACACATAGAAATAATTTGTACTGACGTACTTCAACCATTCAATGGATGACAGATATATTTGCATTCTCTGTAAATGTGATTTCTCTTTTTCTTGTTTTTTTCCAGAGAGAGGCCTTCGATTACAAATATAATAAAGTGAGTATGACAAGATAAGAGAAAATATATAATGTCTGAAACACTAATTACATTTCAAACAATATTTTAATGTGAAGAATTTGTAAAGGATATTTGATGCCAAAAGTGTAATATATAAATAAGTTATATTCAAATGATGGGCTAATGTTTACCATGATTTTTTTTTATTTGTTATATGATATTTTTTGAAACGTTGTAGACTAAGGTTACAGATGCATTAAATTGAACATTTATAGCAATGATGTATGCTTGAAATGATTTTGTTTTCTTTGTAATATGACATATTTTGAAACATTGTAGACTAAGGTTTCAGATGCATTAAATTGAATATTCATAGCAATGATGTATGTTTGAAATGTTTTTCCACTCTTCTTGTTTATCAGGACGAGATCACCGGTTCTCAAGTCGTTACTCCCCACTCCTAAAGAAGCTAATGAATACTTGTTCGGCAAGATGACATTGGATGCTTCTGGGTAAGAAACTGCATTTAATTCTTTCAGAAAAACTAAACAAATATTAGTTTGATCATTGCTGCAAAAGGATACTTTATTTGGGAATCCGTATTTGATTTTCCTGACACAAAGAAGATATTTTGCTTAATCATTAAAAAAAATCAGAACTAACAATTTGTGTTATATGCATTTCTCTCTCTGCCCTTTGAAATATTTAGATATAGATTATTACTTTTTAAATATGTAGGAAATTTTTTTTTTTTTGATTAAAATGATGATTTCTGACAGAAGGAAAGAATGTGAGAAAATTACGCATGTAAACTAAATCATCGCCTTTTCTTTCTATTCTAATTTTGATCTAACTAAATTAATTTTTATCTTTTCATAGAAAATCTCAAACACCAGATTCTAATTCACCAGCTGGGAAAGGAAGACCTTCATTCTTCAAGAAAAAGTGAGTAGAGAATATATAAAACATTTGCATTCCTGAAAAGAGCTTTAGCAGTTGAAGTTGGAAATCACCTTATGAATCAAAGATGTGTATAGAATGAGAAGTATTTAGAAAATATTTCTGATCTACTTTGAGTGTACCTCCAAAAAAGAGAGCTGATTTGTAAATGTCACGCCTTTTAATATCTGTGGATATTGTTTCTTTCAGTAGAAAATTATGGGCTAAACACTTGAAAACTTTTCTAGTTGATTAGGCATCATGGAATTCAAATAACTGCTGTTGAAAATTGAACTTCTTGTCAAATTGTTAGATCATTTTTCTGCGCCAGGTTTGCTTTGTTTTGTCGTTTTATTGACTCATATGCTAATTTTAGCGCATGCAGGAATATGTGCGTGCTTTGTCTACGTCCATTCACTTTGCGTGATATGACTCTGGTATTAAAGATATTTTATTTCCATCTTTACAACAGCATTGGTATTATCGGTGAACCGCTGAACCAGTTTAACCCTCAGACCCTGGCACCTGTTGGGTCAGAACAGGATGAAGAAACAGAAGAAGATCAGACCAAGAGAGAGTAAGTTTATTTGTTTCATTTTTGAGGTGTCTGGTGATTGTTTATGTAGTTTACCCGCCTAGGATGGCTTCCGTTTGTGGATGTATTGCTATTCTTGTTTAATCCCATCATGAACAAACACTGTTATTACAGATTAGAGTAATATTTATCATCTTATTCTCTTATATGAGAGAAGTAGACATGAAAATGATAAAACCCACTGGGCACTGATAATGTTATTTTTCAACCCTGTAGAAATCTTGAATAATGATAATATTAAGCACACAATGTAGTAAAAACAACTTTCTCATATCTATAATGTTTGAACAAGAAATAAAACACTAATTTGTCAGTATCATACACTTACCAAAAAATTTATGAGAAATTCATACATCTAAATATTTCAATTTAACATGTTCGCTTAAAGTCAAAAGCAACAACGTCCTGTACAAATAATGTTTATCATAATAATTCTACGTTCCTAAAGGTACCTTGGTAATAGATTTTTTTGTGATGTCGTCACTCATGATCCATTTTTATTCATCCATTCTTTCATTAGTAATTCATTATCATTTTTTAATTTCTAATTGATTTCATGACATACTCGTGTAATAATTTAATTCATTATATTTCACTTCACTCTCTTTCACATTTTTACTCCCATTGCATCCACTTCTTATCAATATATTCTTTTACCTTCATCTAATTTTAATTTTATCTCAATTTCAATGCATGAATATTTGTTTGATTGTGATCTAATTTCTAATTACTTTCCTTAGCTGGTAGGTTTCATAGACCTTGTGCTTATCATTATTTTAATGTGAATCTTAGATAATGATGTTCACTAAAATATGTGATGAATGTGGTAAATCTAACTTTATTTGCATTTCACATTGGTAAATATTATTAAATAATTTGATCAAGCATGATATGTAAAGTGGCTACATTCTTAAATTTCCATGGTCACCAATCATGTTTAAAATAACAAAAAGCTTGTGAAATGAAACCTAACTTGAATTGGTGATAAAAGTTTTGAATGTAAACACATTATAATAATATAATCTTACTTTTTCATTATATTGTGCTCTATATCTACAGCTCTGATGAAATTATTTGCAAATTAAGCAACTTCTTAATTAAAAACACAATATAAAGGGGAAAGTAATAAAAATAGAAGCAAAATAATAAGGAGACTAAACTACACTTACATACTTTTGTACTATCATGTTTTGCTGTTAATATCTAGTAGACATAGCATCTAGTAACTTAGTGTTTAAAGGCCATGTACAGCAAAGGTAATTTCTCAATGAGAACATTTGAATTTTTATCATTTGGATGTGGACAACTGTTACAGGTATGAATTTTACTGGGATTACTAAGATAAAGTAAAACAATAGACAAGCTACAAAGGTATGACACCTTACAAATTGTTTTTACTTCAACAATTGGATGTTATGCCAGTTTAATGGGGGGGAATATGATAAAGGGAAAGGAATTACCAACATTGTACATGATGTAGATTGTGCGTTCTTCTATTGATGTTTCATAGAAAACTTTTTCAACAAATAGCAAGCTGTTAGTATTGTTGATTTTTCTTCTTAGTCAATCTTACCCCTAATATATTATACTGTTAGCTTCTACAGTATCCTATCTGCAATTTAGTTTGATTCTCCTCACCATTCCTCTTTGCGCAAACTTTTATTCTGTTTTTCTCAGAGGATTTGCCGGGACGCCTACCAAGCCAGCACCAATGCAAGGTACCTAATATTCTTCTTTATTACTTTCATTTTTAACATTAAGAATGGAAGAATAATGTATTAGATTATCACATAAGAAAATACTTAAAAGTACACATACTCTCAAAGGTAATGTTTCAGCTATGTAATTAGATTGTCACAAAGAAGATGTAAATTTAGGTAAACATTTATTCATATTTTCTCTTTTTGGAAAGAAGACAAATACCGTAAAACTAAAGGTACCTCAAGTTTCTTGGTGATTTAGCATACAATTGGCTGAACCTATCCATCTAGTGCATTGAATTGAATTCCACCATGGTTCCTTCAAAAAAATTCCATTTTTCTTCCCATCCCCACAGGAGGAGTGAGTCGTCAGATGACTTCCTTGTCACAGGCCACAGATGTTTTCTCAGATGACGAAGACTGAAGGACATGCATACACCTTAATTTGTCTTTGTAATGTTATTTTCATCTTTCCGTCCTTTCTCCTTATATAAAGATGCAATATAGCCTTGATCCTTTTATATTTCATAGTATCTAAAAGTTTCCACCTGGAGTAGTTGGTCTAATTTTGCCTTGAACAATTGTACGATATGCAAAGAATTTTTTTTTAATGAGGCATAACATTGCAAATGTATAATGAGTTACTGATGATGTTGCTTAATGTGGGAATTAACATTAGTCACAATGGTCAATATTTATTAAGTGTATTTCCATAGTTGGTAAAAACTCGACTTA
Organism: Strongylocentrotus droebachiensis; assembly: GCA_035222895.1. NCBI lineage: Eukaryota > Metazoa > Echinodermata > Echinoidea > Camarodonta > Strongylocentrotidae > Strongylocentrotus > Strongylocentrotus droebachiensis. The sequence goes on along the minus strand of JAVYIG010001695.1, from coordinate 232,223 downwards.
ATTTACAAGGAAAGAGAAAGAGAGAGAGAGAGAGAGAGAATAAAAAGACAGAAAAGGTGGGGGGGGGGGGGTTACTACACACAAGAGCAACACAGAGTTGTTGGAAAATTCCACTTGCAAAGAAGAAAATACACCACCCTGCATTAGTAATTCATTTGAGTATTCAAAATTACAGGAAATGTTATCCAGGTTGACTTAGTATACTAAAAGGAGAAGTAATCTAGAACAAAAAATAGACAAGGACCCTTGGACTATTACTTCTATACACAACAAATATTTGAATTATATTTACCCACAAGGGAAAACAAATTAGGTTTAAAGATATCAGCTGAATAGATATAATAATTCTGTTTAACTACTGTTTGATTTGTTGTTTAAATGTGTAACGTCAGTGTCTCTATAGGTCACTATAGTGCAGTTTGATGCTACAAGATTTTGATACAAGAACTTCAAGTGGTTTTAAAGCTGGCACATGTATTAGATCAGTTTTACTGTATGGAGTTGGCTATCAATTAAAATAATCCATTATTGGCTCTTTTGAATATATCTGGGCATGTATTATCATTGCAAAAGCTAAATTTAGAACCTTTCAATCTGAAATGAATATATATTTATACAAGTATAATACTACATGTATTATGTAATTACCAAATGCTGTACAAAAATGGATGTTATGTATATCATTGTAGCAATTACACCATGTCATCAAAATAATTAAAACTTTACAACTATGCTATTCTTTTCCAGTGAAATTGTAAGTCTTTTCACATTTGGTAATTTTGATATTAGTCTAAATGTGTATCAGCAAGAATAATATAGGTGTAAACAGGAATTCCACTTTTGTACTTTGAAATCTTTTCCAATTATATCTGTCTATTTTAACCAATATTGTGATGTTAGCATGTCATTAATTGATGTAGAATTTGGTTCCTTAAAAAATGTTGTCTAAAAAAACAAAGAAAACCTTTAAAATAAAATAAAAACAGCTATACTAGCATATTATATTTATTGTAATGAATAAAATAACATGTTTTCACTTTGACTTGTGCAGTTGAAGATAAAGAAATATGATTTGTTGATACATGGGTTATTCAAATGAATGTAAATGAGCTGTACATGGAATCATCAAGGTTGTCCTCAGTGTACTCTTGTATCAAATACCAAACACATTATTTGTAATGGTATTTCAGGATACCAATTAGGGAAGATAATATGGCTGACATTAAGTTAAAACTCATTATTTTTGCCTCCCATATTTAGCATATAATGAGACCTTGTTAATTGGTGGGATTTTTTTTTTTTTAATGTATTACAGAAACATAATATGTTATTATTTGCTTATCTATGTTGCAATTGTTTGGGGGTGAAGAGGTGCTGTTCAGACCTCGTTTAGTCATTTCTTATGCCCCATACAATGTATTGATGAATAGTTTTAAACATAGAAAACATCAGAGGGACAAATATGGAACAATTGAAGTGTTATATGTGTATAGAACATGACATGTAAATACTCTTATTTACATCTCTATCTTACAGATTAAATTATATATAGGATATGTTGCTTTAATAAATGTGTCGAGTAATTTCAATTGAGTGTTTGAAACTGTCCGGCATTAATTTGACTAGAATATATTGAAAGATTATTTCACTAATTAACGTAGAGAGCTCGGAGAGAGAGAGAGAGAGGTAGAGGGAGAAATTGGTAGATATAGAGGAAAGAGGGAAATGTAAAGAAAGGGGAAGGGGAGGGGGAGAGAAAGAAAGCTAAATATAAAGGAGAGAGTGAGATGTTAGGGGAGAGAAGGGGCGGTTGTGAGGAGGAATTCGTTTTTAAAAAGACGGTGATGGAAGATGAAAGTTATGCAGGTTGGATTAAGAAAATGTAGAGATGATTACATATTTTTTAGACTAAAAGGAGAGAGAAGGATCTCATTGGAACACATTAAAATAATGATGAAGACTTTATGTTATTGTGATGATCTATATTTGAGATAGGCTGCATAGCCCGTTGAAGATTACAAGTTTAAGGAGGAGAAGAGACATTCGGAGAGAGAAAAAGTGGGCGGGGCCCTCAAAAAAGCTCGAACATCTCGGCTTTAATTTAGCTTAATTCTGCGCATTGATCGTAGACTACTTTTAATAAAATGGAAAACGACGACAACCGCAACGATCTTGCATTTGGGAAAGTGAGTGAAGAAAGGAGAGAATCTCGCGAACTTTCTTTTGAGGATGACTTTTCACCGACGAGTAGTAATATTGGTAGTTTAAACAACCAAAATCAAGAAAAGGAAACATGGCAAACAGACGGTTATTTACAGTCTTTAGGTAAGCGCCAGTGTTCAGTACAGTCCCATCTGTTCATATCTACGTACTGTACGGACTACAATTTTGTGTAATCGTGATTTTTTTTAAATAATTTTCAACAGAAAAATCTTTAATAAGTTACCAATAACAGTGCCACCCTATCCCATCCCAATTAAGTGCTCTTCAAAATACATTTTTATAAATTATATCTGTAAATTATGTTCATGCTAGTGATAATGTTTCAATCATTCAGGGTGTCTGATCGCGCACTCAGTTTTGTGTGCTAAAATCCATCCCATAGAGGTTGCACACATCCCTATGCAGTCCATGTGCATTGCGCGCTCATGCTAAATGGTCAATGATTTTATGAGAAAAAAAATTGAAATTCAAACCTTTATAACAAATGATCCTGAAGGTGAAACTCAATAAATGTGGTGTCATATGAAAGAGCAGGTTTTTCTCCATATTCCCCATAGGGTAGGCAAATTCATGCAAAAAAATATATTCAAAAAATTGACTTGAAAACACATCAGACAATTAGTCTGAACCGAGTCAGGAGCAAATTTGAAGAAATTATATTTTTAAATGTTGTAAAACCAAAGATATAAGAAGAAAACTGACCAAGTATCTGTACTAAAAATCGTACATGTAAAATTGGTCGTAGACATTCGACAGCTGAAAATGACGCGCACGGTTGCATTACGTGCGTTCTCGAATCCAAAATCGTACTTCACACACACACTCTCGCCATACCGTGAATGGTCCGTCGTGGGGAGCTAGCCGGCTGAGAGTTTGCCACCGATACCAACGCAGCTTCGGAGCTCCGCAGCGCGCAATTTTAGCGGGACTCGGAAAGGTTTGCAGTGGGAAGGCAGCGGCCTAGCTTTTTGCCCAAACAACGCTAGATCGGCTGCTGGCAAAATGAAAATATCTACGATCGAGAACATCGTCGGTTTCTTAACTTTTTAGTGAGATAATTCTGAATTCTAATTGAGACTATATAATAAATTAAATCGACAAAGAAACCTCGGTAGAACTCTTATAACTATACAAAAGCTTGTTTATTTCTTCATTTGACATTTTGTTTTCGACCATTTTTTCGTGCGCGAGTCAATGGAAACTATGTATTACCAAACTTTCAACACGCAAGGAACGGGGAACACTTGCGGACCTCGTAACAAATTTGTTGCAAAAAAAAATTTCAAGGGTGATTTTGAAGCAGTGTAGAATATTGGCGCTGCAATGCGCAGAAATATACTTGAAAGAAACTTAATAAATCATACCTGAATTTTCAGAAAATTTGTATTTGTATTAGTGTACCTAGATGTGACTTGTTTATAACTCAGATTTTATGAAGATTTGTCGGGAAAAAATGTCATTTTTTTCCGTTTGGTGGTCATTTCTAGGCTAATATTTCAAAAGTTGCATCAGTAATGGGCCTGATGTTTCTCTTATCGATATATCGTACATGTTATTTCTACAGATTAAACATAGGATGGTTAAGGGTAAGACCAGATAACATTATAAAAAAGATATATCCTTCCACACTCCCATATCCAAGTTTTGGGCTGATTATTGCCGACCCACCGCAGCAAGGCCATTCAGATTTTCGTACGAGCGCGAAGCGCCCTCTAGTGCCCCATGAATGTGCCTACCCCTGGAATTCTAAAAATATCTTGCTCAAAACAGCGATTTAAACATCGTTTTCATGGTAACTCGGAGATTTACCAATTTCTTGAACTGCCCCCCCCCCCCCCCCCCCCCGAGGGATAAGTTGGGCCAGCTGTAAAGAATATATCCATGCACTTATTTTTTCTCTAGTCCCAAGGGATCATTTGTCCCAACAGTTTGAAAATACCCTTGCTCCACGCTTTGCATATCGTGCTGTGCATTAGCTGTGCAGCTTTTGAGCAGAAATTATTACTCTGCGTGAACCACTTTTCTGTCCATTCTGACCAAAATGCTATGAATATTGCACAGTTTTTGAGGGGCTGTATCTTTTGATAGAAACATCGGTGAGTCTTGAAATTTGAAAGGTATTCTTCTGATTACATTTTTTATTCCAATATCCAACAAAAATGGTGAAAAACAATCCCAAATTGAAAATTAAAAAATCGTTCAGACACCCTATGATACAGCCATAATTAAATGGAAATAAAGCAGAGAGTGTTATTTTCAGCAACAAAATAAATGCAGAACATTGAGTAGCCGTGCAGATCAAGGACTATGGACTAGAGCACTAAAGAATATGGGGATATGATAAAAGTAACCATATACAGAAACTTATTTTTGTTTGTTTATTAATTCAGCCAAATCTATCGGTATTACAACGTGTAACGTTTGTTTAGTGTCTCAATCATGTCATTTAAATAGCCATGGCTTTAGTTTGGCCTTTAATCTAGAATCTTAATCTTATCTACGATATGTGTCCTTTGATTGAATATGAGTTTATGAGTCATTTTTTTGTATTTAATCTTTCTGCAGAGGTAAAGCTGGAAAGGCTCAAAGGGAAAACAAGTACAGGTCAAGCATCCAACAAGAAAATAACTTCCAGAGATATGCTCAGAACTCTCAATGAGGCCAGGCACGATTCGGCCAGACATCTCATCGCCTCTGACTCTGCTCATGACTTCCATGATAGTGACTGTGATGCAAGCGGGGATCCTCAGGTAGCAGCCTTGACAAGGAGGATGTTCCCTGAACAAGCCTTATCGGCTGAAGAACTTCAGGAGTTGTTGAGGAGAGACTTCTTACAAGCAGTAACTCAAGAAGATGCCGAGGAGCAAACCGATGAGGAGACTTCTGGAAGCAGATGATACCAAGACAATGGTTTACCCCATTAAAAAGGAGAATTTAGTGATAGACTGAAGATAATACCTCAATCTACTTCTGTCCTAAGTGCGTGATAAGGAATAAATTGTTCTTAATGGAGTTGATGATGAAAGTTCTCAACTAAGGAGCATTTTTGTAACCATTACTGGCAGAAGCTACGAGATTAAACAATAGCATAGACAATGCAAGTAATGGTTGTTTGTGATGTTAGTCTCATACATCATATTAAAACAGCTAGGGCAAGAGAACAAGAGCAAGTTATTAGATCAAGCATTTTTTTCCAGAAACACATGAGAAGCCATAGTCTTACAGTGCAAACCATGTTTTACAAGTAATAAATGTGTAAAGAGAATCATGCGCATACTTGTAATATTTGTGCTAGGGTTTGTGCCCATTTTTTGGTGAATGTATTGAAGACAAAATATCTTCATGGTCAACAAAGTGAACACACTCCCCAATAAGGCTGTGCACAACAGTGTAATGAGGTACCCGAGTACACTCCCAGGCTTACAGGCGAATACTCGAGTATTCGGACGCCATGTTTTTTTATAATTTTTTTGAATTTTTTTGAATTTTTTTGATTTTTTTTGAATTTTTTGATTTTTTGACTTTTTTGACTTTTTTTTCTTTTTTGACTTTTTTTGCCACTACCATACCACTCGGCAGTTTCTCAGATCCCTCGCCCAAAACGCATGCAATTTTACTTTGAGTTGCAGTTGAAGGCGCCGATTTAATAAGAATAATAACAGTAAACAATGCTGTTTTAAAAACCAAAGATGGCAGAATAATCCATTTTCCTCCAAGTCCAAACAGAAATCTGGACATTTGGTCCCAGTTTCTGAAAGGTGAGTTTGACAGTGCTTGAGTTGGGAAACATTTTTACCGACGGTACCATGCCAGCGGCTGCCGCTCTCCCTCGCACGGGTAAGCGTGGGCCTGGACATTTTTTTTTTTTTTTTTTTTTTTTTGCGGCCGAATATTCGGGTACGAGAAATCGTACCCGAGTAGTTGTCAACCGTGCGGGTACTCGAGCATTCGACTACCCGTCGCAGCCTTACTCCCCAAAGATCTTCAAATTTCAATCACAACTACTGTAAAAGCTTGTAAACTTCTAATAATGGAGGTGTGCTGGCTCAGTGGTAGAGCAGTGGTCTCGTAACCGGGAGGTCCTGGGTTCTAGTGTCCTCTGGTAGGGCATTATTCCTTATTGCCAAGTCTCTTGGAGAGGATGTAAAGCGGCCAGTTACCAGGTTGCTTACTTACAAGCACATGCTTTCTTAACAGTCAGGTAAAACAAAAAACAAAACACCAAACAATCGTATAAGGGTATTTATAAAAGTCGCAAAAGAATCATACTATGGCCTGTAGTTTAACAGGTATAGAAATATATTATGTGTGTGTTATTGTGGGCTTGGTTCCCTATGATGAGCCATGCTGAAAACATGTTGTCGAAAATTATTTATTATAGAAGGGAAGAGGAACAGATAGATTCTTATGAAAGTTTTGTGCGGACATTTTATAGAATATATTCATGGATGGTTTGTATGTTTTGATAATTATTTTTTATTATGAATGCGATTTTTTTTTTTTTTTTTTTTAAACCTTGTAGATGTGCCACAAGATCCATGATTTAGAACTACACTGTAAGTCAAAGTCATCTTGTAGAAATAATTGATTCCAAAAGGATTTGAAAAGTGATGAAAGTCTGATACGCAGGGAGGTATATTCCCCAAAACTACATATGTTAAGATTCAGAAGGATATATTTTGAACAAAGAAATTATAAATATTTTCTTGGTAATATTTAATCTAATAGGACTTCCATGATGAAGCATTCCTGTTTGTTGTTCTTACTTATCACCGAATTGGTCAGTTCTGTATGCTATCTTAGACTCTGTATTACACTTCATATAGGATTTATCCCATTCAACCCCCTCCCCCTGGTATTAGTTTTTAATGGTTATCTTTCTATTCTTAGCATTTTGGAATAATATCACATCATTCCCCAAAATATGTAGAATTAAATATTCTTGATTTAGAAAATGCAACAAGGGCTATTTGTTTCTTTGAAATTTTGATTACCATATATATTGAAATCAAACATTGTAGTTATTTCCTATGAGAATTCTGTAGCAATCAGTTAAAGAGAAGGTTGAGTTCTGGGAAGAGGTGAAAAATAATTTGTGAGCATTACTCATTCTTATTATGCAAGTGTGGAAGAACATCAGTTAAGACATGTTACCTGAAAAGCATGGCTCTTCAAATGCCTTCATATTCTAAATATGCATGTAACATCGTAAAAATCGGGGGGGCCGGCTTTTTACGCCACGTGTTCGTGTAGTCCCATATACATCTTTCTGTGCAAGTGTTTGTAACTTTACCAAGACTTGGCCAAATTTCTTATCATTTTGATGATTCCAGAACCTTGCAATACACACAAATTCTTATATGCTAGATGATCAACCTTTTCTGGTCGGTTCCACACCGTTTCTTTCACAATACAATCGCATGACCAGAACTCAACTTCATCTTTAATATTTGATAACAATGTGATCCGTATAATTTGTATAGTTTAATGATAAGAATCTGTGCACTCCATGTTGAAGGGTGAAGGTGGTCACTATGGACATACTCGTTTTCACTTTGTCAATGTTTTTGTGAATCCTAACCTATATTAATTATGCATGTATTACTATTACTATCCTTTCATCTATCAAGAACCGTTTTTAAACGTTCTGGTCGTCTGAAATATTTTTCCACAGAATCAAATCAATGTCATCATTATCACCATAATCATCATCATCATCATCATCTCATCATCATCATCTTTGTCAATCATGTGTTAATTTGATTTTTCTCCAGAGATGAAAAATTAATCATTATGTACTCTGTTAATGATGGACATTTTATGTTGGATTCTCTTTCTTTCTTTCTCTCACCTTCTCTACATGTGTTTCTTCACATTCTCTCTCTTTCCCTCTCTCTCTCTCTCTCTCTCTCTCTCTCTCTCATTGTGTGTCCCTCTCTTTTTCTTACTTTCTGTTTTACTTTCCTCCCAACATTCCGTACCATGAATATAATACCATATGAATTTAGAAAAAAATCATATTTGATGGTTTCAATTTATTAGCAATAAAAATCTATATGATACACATTCAAACATTCAAAAATGTACAATGTCCTAATTTTGTCTTCTTATCACTGTTTAGCATTGTATATTGCAACAAAACACTTAATTGCATAGGTGAACATTTTTTGAGAACTTTAAAAGACAATGAAAGGTATTCTGTAAAACATGCAAATCATGTACCAAAAACTAAAAATCAGAATCCTAATTCTCATCACAGTTAGACATTGTGATGTTCTCATCTGTGTAGATAAATAGATTATATTAACTGTTAGTCAAATTTAGTATTTTCCAAGAAATTTGTACTTTTTCTTGGATGTGTTAATCTTATGAAGTTATATAAGATATAATGAAGTTAATGAACTAATCATTAATTCAAAGAATTAGAATAAATCATTCATTGAAAATAAAAATAGCCCATGGAGGGGTCCAAAGCTTGATGAAGAATGATTTGTCTCAAATATTTACAAACATATCCGATCGATGTATGATTTATGTCTGAAATATAACTTATTCCACATGTAATAGCACAAACTAAATGCTGATCCAATTATTGCAAACTCAAGCTCAAAGACACATTGCAGCCATTAGCGAGGGAAATTGCATCTGAAATCGACTATACATGAACATGTATTTTGACTATGTAAGTCAAAATATTGTTTTGAGGTTGCAACTTTCACTCAATCAGATAGATTTATGGAGGATTTATGTTTATATACATTCAATAAAAAGATGATTCATCGAAACATATCTTGTGCTTAAATGCAGCACTTGTTTCCTCAAATAATGAACACATTAATAGAGAAAAAACAAAAAAATCATGAGATGCTGGAAATCCTCTAAAGTATCTTCCTTTTTCTTTTATTGCGATGCCTGCACCTCTGGAAACTCTACAAGGGAGGATCCATGATTGTCATAGAGAAGAAAGCATTCTCGGTTATATAATTTGGCGACTCCTGCTGGTAGGGGGGGTGGAGCTCTAGGAGGAAATAACGTAAATTTCTCGGGAATATAATTTTGGGATCTCCACAGGTGAAGGGGCTGATTTTATTCACTCTAGAAACGTATTTCCAGAAACGTTTGCAGCAGTTTTTTCACTTCATAGACGTTTCATCTATTAAACTCATATTTTTAATAGCACACGCCAAAACTTAGAGTTACTGAAGTTGGTATCGCCTCGCTTGTACAAAAATCTCTTTTTAACAAGTCCATCCCAAATCTGTTATCTTCACCCACAGTGCGTCGTTTCTTTCGATGAATGAATTATGTGATTTCTGTCACCGTGCACGTGCCAGTCATGAAAGTCTTGAGCATCTTCACATGGGATCTCTTATATCCATAACAACTTATTTCATCATCCTGTTATTCCTCTTGTTTCAAGATAATAATGTCAAGTTCAACATGAAGTCTTTTTGAGGGTCCATTATGATCAAACACTGAAAGCACTGGTGAAAAAAAGACCATGATTTCGACCCATTTTGGTGATGGTAGCTGGCATGGGTGACTGATATGTCTTCTCATATGAACCGGGACCAGGAACTTTCTGTGAATAGAATAAGAAACAACAAACAAATTAACGACGACTTATTCCTTTTTTTAATCGTTGATTTGTTTTAGAAGTAATGTAAAGTGGAATGGTATCATCAACAGAAATTAATGTGAAAAAAAATTCTCACAACCATAATTCTGAAATCTAAAGTTAAATTGTGGATTTGTTGGTATTTTTTTTTTACTATGACCAATCCAATTTGATATACCGTATGCGACATTTTGTTAAACTTTAATGCATTTTAAATGAAAGTAAACGCATATTTTTCGGAATTATGAATCTCAATCATCCAACACTGCTTACCGTATGTGATGTGGCAAATCTTGGCGTTCGTGACTTGAAGCTAGATGAGATCTGATGTAGTGCCTGGGGTTCACGGTACTCGTATTGGCATGGAGGTGGATTTTTCGTCTGGACACAGAAATTAAGAAAATTGATTGAATTACATAAAAATGTTATTTTATTCGCGAAGTATAAATACGATGAAAGGAAATGAAATCTTGCCAGGAAAACTATAACCGCTGACATCAAAATTACATCACTTTGGGAGTCAAAACAAATATTTACTTCAGTAAACAGCAGTAAGATTAAAGATGTCGGAATTACTTCAGACTTTATATAAACTCATTATTAGTCATATTTTTAGGAAAAGGTTTATTTTCTATGTGACAAATGAGGCGGTTTCTTGATTTTTTTTAATAATTTCGATATGGCCAATAACATCAAGATAAGCAGAAATGTGTGTTTTCTTTACGTTTGTCTGATGTGGTTTTATATCTGAAAGGCCCATGTTCCTCTACTCTCTTTGTTTTTCATTCCATCTCAATCAATAACGGACATTTCTGTTTGGAACCAGAAGGGCGTTATAACTCATAGCATACTATTTAACAGAGTTCACGTCCTTCTGGCTCTGAACAGACGTGGACGTTATGAACACAGCAATAAAAGTGCTACTTGTATGGCAACTCAAGTCAGTCTTTTTCAAATTGTAATACTTACCCCTTTGAAATAGATAGTTGGAAATCGCTGTGCATTCGACTTGAAGACCATATGTCTGAGCGAAGGAAAATTAAAAAACGGAACATTAAATTTCATCAACGCATTTTGTTTTCTTTTTACTATACTGTATAGTCGATCTGGTTAATCGTTTTTTTTAAACTGTATTATGCGTTCCGCGGATATATTCTAAACACCATCTTTTTCAGTCATATCAATAATCTATATTATGAATATGGTCCTTCCACTTTTCTGATCTATATTTTTTTCTTTAGAATCTTAATTTCCCTAATTCTTTAGCTACATTTTTGTCGATGATATTCTTCATATCGTTTCTTTGCTTCCCCTTTATACGATCATCCTGATATTGAATCTAACATTTAGTATCTCTCATTTACCCTCAGTCTAACCCATGTCCAATATTTAAGGAATTTCAATATTTTCCACAATATATATAGTTCTACTAGCTTTGTCTGAGGATAAGCCTACATCATTACTTCGTACAATGCACTATTTACATTTTGTTTGCACTAGAGGACTATCTCCCGAAACACAATGAAAAGCTACTCACTTTGAAGGTGACTTCTCGACAGCACACGAAAGAACATTTTCCATTTTGTATGCGGTGGGACAAACGTTGACGTTCTGAAAGAATAAAGAAACAATGTCAATGGTCAATGCACATCGATATGTCATTACCCGACAAGGACATAAGACTTGTCAACGATTGGTGAGTGAAAAGAACCCTTTTTTTTAACAAGCAAGGAGCGCAATCTATATCAGTCATAAAGAGGTTAATAATCAATAGTGACATGGCTATTGAAATACAGTAACATCAAGTTCTTCCAAAGATGGTGAAATGAAATTGAAAGAAACCAGTTTCGACCAAAGGTTGCACGAAAACATGAAAGCGAAATATTATGTTGTTGTTATTCTCCTTCTTCTTCTTGTGAAAAGAAAGGGGAATAAAACAAATATATCAAAGGAAAAATGTTGCGGAGGATTTACCCTACTCCGCCCCTGAGCGATTATTTAAGATTTTTTTTTTTTTTTTTTTATTTTTCTATTCATGATATTACATGTACAGTTAATATAAATGTCATGATAACATGGATCAGTGCAGGTGTGCCTTTCGTTTTAAATGGATACCTGCAACAAATGCAATCATACTTAGGTGACGACAGATCCCTGTACGAGCAGGCAGGTGCTATTGATAGGCTGCGTAGGCATAATGAGCAAGTCTGTTTATCATTATTACTCTTGGGCTGGTATGATATTGGGGGAAATTCCAAGGGCGATTCTTGTAATAAAGAGCCATGAATACAGCACAATATCCTGAAATTGTCCATTACTGAACGCCAGGCCTAACGTCCATTAATTTCATTGATCGGTCATCTTTCAGTTTTCAGCAGGTTTACTTTTGTCATTTCATTAAAAATAGTTAATGACGCCAAATGCCAAAGGAAACTGAATACTACTCGAAACTACCTCCCCTTTATCATTCAAATAGATTCAAGATTATGTCTACTAACGGCTGTGATATTTTTCTACATATTTATTTTGTTACCCTTGTGCCAGAAACGAAAGAATATAAAAAGAGGAAGAGGAGAGATTAACAAAATGGAAGTTTATGGAGTTAAACGACTGCTAGAGAAAGAGAGAGAGAGCGACTCGGCGCGAGGGGAGGGGCAAGTAGGGGGAGGATAGAGGGAGAGAAATATTGTAATTTATACTTTATATTTGCATTAGAAAGAGGATGCATCAATGCTTTTTAATTTTTGCTAGGAAGTCCTTTTAAAAAATGTTGCCGTCTTTCGTTTCTTATCCCTATATACAGTTACAAATAATAAATAGTTATGTTTACCTTATCTTTAACAATGGGTAAATCTTTTGATCTCGATGTGTTCTTGAATGTGTACGTATGCCTTGTCCGTTCTAAGAAGTACATGTTGTCCTTTGCCTCGTACGCCCCCGGCAAGAGAGCTGCCCCTTTGCCCTGCTTTGCAGCATCTTTCTTGCGCCCCTCCCCTTTAAAGCAGTAGGTAGCCGGGCGGGTCTCGAAATCCTCCAGGAAGGGCTTAAAGTCGTAAGAACCTGGCATCGGGGTCTCCCGAATTTCTTTTCTCCACCATCCTTCGCGACCACTCCTCGGTGTTTCGTAGTTTTCTGCCAGGGCCGATCGGTTCTAAATAATGAATAAAGAATAAGATGAGATAAACTTGTATAAATGGGAAGCGTCGTGGAATGGATTTTGAACAAGTGGCGTAGCGCCGGATGAATACAGGGTTATAAATTATGTGCCACTCAAATTAATTTTATATATTATTAGTCAATAAAGAAGAAAGAAAAAGAGAGGTAGAGTGGAGAAGGAGAAGAAAGGGAGAAGGAGAAGAAAGGGAGAAACATAGAAAAAGAACACTTGGAAACCATTAGAGGACCCACAATATCTTAGTGACCCTCTCTCGCATTAAATAAATCTAGTAAGACCCCCCCCCCCCCCCTCCCCGTCGGCTGGATTCATGCTCCGCCACTGACGGCACTAATGATTACGGCAGCTTTCTGCATTATCCTGAGACATAACTAAATGATAAAAAAAAAAGGAATACCCTTAGGCCTAAAAGAGAATATCTTGTATTGCCCTTTGAAACCGACCCAAAAATGTTGAAATCTCCGATCAGCTTTAAAAAGAATTAACCGTTTTTTAGAGAAGAAAATATTAAAGCATTCAAAACTAAGAACAATCAGCCCAAAGCCGGAGGAAAAAAATAGATTTTTTAAATAATTTTAAAAAAAAAGATTTCCGCGAGACCGACCCATTTTTTGGCACGTAAAGGGCAATACAACATCTTTTTTTAGGCCTTATCTATAGCATGCCTACGTAACAGACTCACATAATGTCTTATAAAAGACCCAATGATTTTTACAGAAATCTATGTCAGTGCGTTTTTTTATGACTAAATTGAAACGTTCAATAAAAATGTGAGACTTTGTACTGTTATGATTCATAATACATGCAGGCTTCGACATGCCTCCATGGAATATAGTTATCATCTTCAAAGTTATACAAAGAAGCGATTACAAAAAACTGTTTATAGCACGAAGTGTATCAGATAATGAAGTGGAAATTAATAGATAAATACTCATTAAAACTACAATTTAATCGATATCTATTACAACGTGGTTGCTTATCGCATTAGTATTAATTTAATTTCTTAATGATCATATGATTATAACATACTCCACACAAAAAATTATCTCTTGACAGCGAACAACCTGTTGATTAAATCCTTAAATGTGGCCTTTGGTCTGTAGGTAAACAGTTATGATTGGGAACTTTATCACAAAACACATACATCGGGTTTGAGTGTACCCATTGGATTATATAGATAAGAAAAAGGACACTGGTGATAATCTCCTGCATGTATGCAAACTATTCAAGGATTTACACGAAGATACATAACATTATCACTGTGACTTTCCTGTCACTGTAATTACTATTATTGTGACTGTATTTCCCGTAAAGGCATTTATGTCACTGTCATGAATAAAACATTCTTATATTCAACTATTCAAGATTAGGGAACCATAATTATCATCATGTCATCTAACCTACTCAGTCGTGTGGTTTTGCTATTAAAATACATCTTAAATCTCCAAACAAATTTAAAAAGTATAAATAAGATATTGTCTCTATATAGGTCACTTTGGTTTTTCAGAAGGGGGGGGGGGGGGGGTTGCGGGAAAATAGCAAAACCTTTATTTTTCCAATGTGTATAAACGGGGATCAAATACTTTATTATACTGCCCTATAATAATTTTATAGTAGATCAAAATGTTCCTAAAAATCGTGAAAAAGGGAGATCACTAACTTGATATAACACAACAAGAAATTAATTGAAATTTTCCATGACCACCAAAGAATTAAGCATTTATTGCCTTAATGACTTTGTACCTGTACGATTTACTCTGTATATTCAATAGGAGATAGTATGTGCCTGCTTACATGATATCATGTTATTTTTCTGCTAGTCAGTAATGCTCATCATTGCAAATGAGGTACATACCTTGAAGGGGGTAGGACGGGTGTAGATACTCGAGGCGCTTCTCGTCCGACCAAGACCCGGTCTGTTCGCTGCCGGTGACTTCTCACTCTCTCCATTCGGCAAAACAGCGGCCCCTCCCGAAGCCATAATCAAAAC
This sequence comes from Strongylocentrotus droebachiensis, assembly GCA_035222895.1. Lineage (NCBI taxonomy): Eukaryota > Metazoa > Echinodermata > Echinoidea > Camarodonta > Strongylocentrotidae > Strongylocentrotus > Strongylocentrotus droebachiensis. The sequence goes on along the minus strand of JAVYIG010001695.1, from coordinate 217,217 downwards.
AAGATTCTTGAAACTTCTCCCAAATTTGCCACCAACTTATAATTGATATCACAGAAATATCAATGTCCTGCTTATATATCAGTTCCTGTCACTGCAAAATCACTATATATTCCACGCGAACATGATATGTATATATGTTTCGGAAGTGTTGATATATCCGTTTTCGAGTGTGTATATTATTATCAAGATCCCGTCTGCGGTGCGTCCACGCAACACGGGTAGACACGGCGTAACCTCGTACCCATGGTTACCATAAACGCTACATACACGTGTGAATACGAAGCGATACGCCCCGTTGGTTTGACGAGCTATGTATATCAGTCAAGAGACAGCTGGAGTGTTTGTGTTGTAGTCTGGGATCGTAGGCATGCTCTGTTTAATGATTGTCTGCTCTGAAGTAGAAGTATATCCAATTAAACAATAATATTCTGTTCTTACATAGCGCGTATCGCATTATATTAGTAATACGTGCTTCGAAATGTCTTTGAAAATTATTACCCCTATTCTTGTTTGAAATCAATCGGACCGTTCAAGCAATCTCACGGAGCAAATAAAATTGCTACTTTTCTATGAATTAAACATTAAAACAATAACATTCAATAATAACACACAGATATACAATGTGTTGGGATAGGTAGTCTGCGTTTATATATTTCTTCAAAACGTGTTCCAAAAATAGTAGTGGCGTCCTAAATGCAAAATGTTGTTTATCTCTCCATTTTTCAGCCATAATGTTTGCAAATGTCGTTAAGGGGTGGCCGCAGAAGGTGGGTTCACGTTGGGGATAATGGTCAGGGTGATCTCACTTGCTAATTCTTTACCAGAGTAATTTAATGGTATAGTGTGTAGTGTCATCGTGACCTGGAAAGGAAGAACATCCTACCAAATTTCTTAAAATGTTTCAGAGTTACGACTATCCATCCCCATCGATTGCCTGTCGACGATGATCAATGATTCTCAACAATCCTCTCGAGTTCGCACTGAGACCCCTCTTGAAGCGCCTCTTGGCCTTTTGTCCCGTGCCCTCTCTTCTAGGAGATGGCTGTTAATCCGGGGTCCTTTGTGCCTAACAATTGATTTGATTGAGGTTATTGTTGGTGAAAGATGTTTACAGAATTGAAAGTTGTTTTGTATTTAGTTCACGTCAGTGCGTTGAGAAATTATAGAATATAATGTTAAAACGAAATGAATATCATATTTGATATCTCTTCCAGACTAGGGAAGCCAAATTGGGTCGCCCGTGTGCCCCGTTTAATTTCTTTGGTATGGAATAATCACCAAATAGATTTCTTCCTGTTGAACTTCAGGCGGTAAATTTGGTATTGAAGTGGTAATGGGTTCATTACCCGGATCTCTCTCTCTCTCTCTCTCTCTCTCTCTCTCTCTCTCTCTCTCACTTTCTCTCTCCTCTCCTTTTGCTCCCCCTCTCTCTTTCGCCATAAGGTTTGTGCAAGATGGTTTTAAAGAAACCTTATCAGCTCATTATACAGGGTGGACCTGAGAAAAGGAAACCCAAGTTTACGGCTAAATAACTCAATCATTTCAAATAATTCCTTGATTAATGTTTATTAATTGCAAAGCTCAATTCTCCTCTTTTATAATATGACACGAAAATCATAGTCAATAAGAACTCACTTATGACTAATTTCAGACAGCCCGATGAGGCAGTTTTTAGAGTGGGAAAGATGGAAGAAGATATCTGTATTTGATTGATTCACATTTTGAATAAGTGTTTTTGTAGTATCTTTTTATTTTAAATAAATAATTCATTAGCAATTCGGCATTATTGCCGCGAATCTTGATTCTTTTAAATAAACAATCAATCAATCAATCAAATCGATATAAAGAGAGAGAGAGAAAGAGTCAATATATTAGAACCTAGTCCTGATAGATTGGCAAAGTTGCTCGCAAAGCTTATTTTTTCTTTCTTTGAGCCCAAATTCTGTTTGAAATTATTTTCTGCTTTTGAGATTATGTAAAGTGAATATACTTTACTGCATAGACATGTTATTCATATCTGAAATGAAATAAGATTCAATTAAAAGAAATGAAATATCTGATCCGACTTTTGCAACACCTGGTAAATATTTAATTTAGATACTGGCCTGTTTACACTAAAGCAATGGGAGTAGGGTGTGGGGAGGGGTCCTGTTATCTTCTTTTCACTGTCTTTTCTCCCTCTTCCGTACTTTCTTTCGCTCTTTCTTTCTCTTTCTTTGTTTTCTCCCCTCTATCGCCACTCGATGGAGAATTGACAAGTGCCTTCATGCTCCTTGAGCCACGCCTTTGCTATTACATTGCGTTTAAACACGTTCCGCTCAATTATTCGTGCTTTGGTTGTAACAGAGACAGAGTATTTCTTTGGTGTGATGTGGCATATTGAAGATCGATCCACGGCTCTGAGATCGACATGTAAATACAATTTTTTAGACGAAAAATAAAGACGAAGAAAAAGAAAATGACATTCAGAATGTTTATTTCATAATAATTGTACTTACTTAAACAATCCTGTTAACAAAATATCACAATAAAACATTCATAAACTTATGGATGGCATTGTCATGTAGGCCTACAGTCAAACCGGTGTTAGCGACCAACTTTTTATAATACAAAGACCGCATACTTTATTTGTACTGAAATACACTGTTTATAAAGATCTCCTGTCTGATTACTCTTTCTGCACAGGTTTGACTGTATAAACGAGTAAAAAAAATGTGCAGCTGCCTACTTATATACTCGTTAACCATTATGTAGTGCACAATTTACTATTACACACTTTACCATAAACAAAATTGTTTGACATAAAAAGAAGATAAGCATTTATGCTAATTTTAAGTCATTTCTTATTTAGTTGCTATCTTTCTGCTTGTTTTATTTTTCTACAATTTTTCCCCCTGATAAGTTTGTCTTACTTGCTATAATACGATACTAATTAATGAAAGATTCGGAATTAAATCTTAATAATAAAGACGGTGAGTAAAAGAGATAGATAGTAATAGAAAAGTCATGATGACATGCGCGCCTATATTATGCGTGTTGTCCAAGCAGTGTGATATTTGTGATTGATACATTTCACCGATGCTTGCAAGTACATGTATAAATTTGACTTGTACTAGAAAATTTAATGAAAATAATTGGTATATAATGCTTAGAATATGTCATATAAACATATCTGTGGTAAATCTTATCATTTTTAAAAGAGGTGACTTTTTAAAAACGCGATCATACAGTTGAGCCAAACGGGTCGCTTCAGCTATTTTGTATGTATTTCTTCCCACCATCTTGCCACAGCGCTGGCTCCCTCTACGATGATATAGAGGAGAGTGATAGAGACAAACCTTGGTTTCCTGCTCAGTAAATAGTTGTAGATAATCATGTGATTAATCACACACAATTGGAAAAAAGATGCGTGAATAAAGTTGTATAAGTCACATCAGTTTGCAAATCACTTACTTACAACTACATGTCTCTACGTAGCTAATAATTTCCTGTGGTTAAGATAAGAAACAATACTCGTTGAGAAAGCTTTGCTAATTACTAGGGAACTCGACCATTTTCTATCAAGTCTTTTGAATAATAATGATGCGCATGACCAATTCAATTTAGCTCTATAATGAAATATTTGAAAATGTTAAATAAACTTCTGATACTATATAATTTCAGGATTTAGGAAGAAAAACATTTAAAACACGTACAATTACATTACTGAAGTACAAAACAATTAGTCATTTCCTATGATTAAATTGTAAAATAATTTCGTCTGCATGTCATCATGGTTCTGATAAACGTTAAGAACTAACTTTAGTAATTGTAATACAATACTTAACAAACAAATAATTTCTTACAAAAATGTTACTAAGTAATGGTGCATCTTTACCGTGACGTCATCATTGTCACGAATTCTGCAAAAGAAAAGAAATTACATTAAAGGGTAATGATTTTAACAAAACTTAGAGAAAAAAATTGTCATGTTGAGTTCATAGAAATATAAACCACCATGCGTTGAAAGAAGAGACGAATGGAATCGGGAACGAATACACAATATCTAAATGAATGAACTAGTATCACCATATTTATTAATGTTCTACACTGAACTGATATTTAGCGTCTTCTATTTTCCCCAAAGCACCGGGATGGTTATTTGTTAAAGACCGTCACCACTACTGGGCCAGAAGGAATTAGACCACACAGAGAGCCATCGAGGTCACTGTGACAGGTGGCTATCTCATTAACTCAGCTCTCATTTAACATAAGAAAAAGAGGATCATGGGGGACCAACAGGCACCGATTGGGGAAGTTTTCTATATAGAGGGAGCAAGTAGCTACAAGTATGGCAGTGTGCCTTTAAGTTTAATACTAAAAGTGAGCAGGAATGTTGCCTATTATAGCGCCCGTTAGCGCATGTAATCGGCTCAGAGAGGTAGGGAGGGGGGGGTAATAATGTACAGAACAGTGCATGATAATCTCACAATTTTTTAAATATAATTTTGCTCATTGAAACCTTTGATATAAATCATCATGTGAAATAACCCCACTGTGAAAGCAATTTCTATTTTCGTCACAGAGTCGTAAAGCTCTCATTTTAGTGCTATAATTGTTTTAATGGATCATAATTTTGTCTGGGAATAAGAAGTCTTCTGTTGAGTTATTGAGCCGCAATATCACTTTCTTTCTAGTATTTAACGTAATGCTTAAACCACAGGTAAGCATAATCTTCACTTCCTGCCATTAAAACATACCTTCATAATTAACTTGACCATCACCATCGATGTCGGCTTCCCTGATCATCTCATCCACCTCTTCGTCTGTCAGCTTCTCACCAAGGTTCGTCATCACGTGACGTAACTCTGCAGCACTGAGATGAGAACAAAGAAAACATATAAAAATAATGTATAGCTTGAAATCAATATTGATAACTACTCTAATGGCAGTGAACCTGCACACAAGTTGACCTCAATTGTATTAAAGCCCCACTGTCCTACTTGTAGCTACTTGCTCCCTCTATATAGAAAACATCCCCGATCGGTGCCTGTTGGTCCCACATGATCCTCTTTTTCTCCTGTTAGTTGAGAGCTGAGTTAATGAGATAGCCACCTGTCAGTGACCTCGCTGTGTGGTCTAATCCCTTCTGGCCCATTAGTATTGACGGTCTCTAAATGACTAAACGTCATTATATCCTATCCTTACATAAAACGTATGTTCTTCGTTATTGTCATTGTTATTCCTTGATCTCAAAAAGGCGTTTGATGTTATATCTCACGAAATATTGTTATTAAAAATGCCATATTATGGTATTAATTCTGTTGAATTAGACTGGTTCTCTTCATACCTAACGAATAGGCAACAATGCGTCTCATTTCAAGGTGTCCAAAGCAATTTTCTACAGATTCACTCTGGTGTGCCCCAAGGGTCTATTTTGGGCCCCCTAATTTTTTGCTTATTTCTTAATGATATGTGTAACTTGAAATTTAGTAAACAAACCAAAATTGCTCTGTACGCTGATGACACGGCACTGTTTTGTAAAGGTAACAATTTAAAAGGCAGTCAGAAGAAACTACACAAATATTATGATTTACTGCGTAAATGGTTTGAAATATATAGTAGGGAAATAAATGCAAAGAAAACTAAAGTGATGGTCTTTGGAACGAAACATAAAACTAAGAACCAAATTTTGAAAATCTGTCATGGACGAGACTATCTTGAGAATGTTACCGAGATCAAATATTTAGGCGTAACCCTTGACCAAAGTCTAAGTTGGACATCACACATATTGAATGTGACTAATAAGATTAATCGGGCTATTGCATGCACTAGAAGGATTAAGAGTTATTTGAACCAAAGCCTACTGAAACATCTTTATTACTCCCTCATTCTTCCACATATAGATTACTGTTCAGTTGTTTGGGGCAAGTGCAAAAAGAAAGATTTACTCAAATTACAGAGGACGCAGAACAGATATGCAAGATTAGTCCTTAATGCAGACTATCTAACCCCAAAAGACATCCTTTTAAGCACTCTTCAATGGCAAAGTGTTGAAAATAGAATCAACTACCACTACTGCATTTTCGTCTACAAAATACTCAATAATCTAGCCCCTTATTATTTAGAACCTTTTGCTTGTAAACGTCCAGTTTACTATGTTACTCGTCATTCTACCTTGAATCCCTTATTTATCCCAAAACCCAAGACTGAATTTAAAAAACGATTTTTTTTTCTTTCATCGCTCCAAGCATCTATAACAATCTACCGACTCATATTCGCACGGCAACTTCACTCCAAATGTTCAAAAAACAAATTAAATCACTCCCTCCATTTTAATGCATGCACTGGTACCTAATGTTATATCATGACTTATTACAGTTAGTTTTGTTTGTTTGTAGTTGTGTAGTTTGTAGTAGTTTTATTTCTTACCTTTTACCCTTTTGATTTTATGTGTGTTATTTATGGCATGTGTATTTGTATTTGTATTTTGTATTGTATCAATAATATCTTAAATGTTTAATAGTTCAGGCCTTATGTTAATTTGATCTAGTTTTTAAGTTGTTTTAGTTCTCTTATGGTATGTTGTTTATATAATGTCTTTGTTTTCTACAATGTATTCTATTTTTGTAAATCTTTGTATGTACAGGGCTCTTTTGTAAAGCAGGCCTCTGGCACTGAAAAGACTACCCTGTTTTTTAAATAAAACTGAATAAATAAATACCACAGTCAATGTACAGTAATTATAATCATCATTCTCATCATCATCATCATCATCATCATAATATCATCAATATTGCCACTACTACCACCGTCAAAAACCATCTTCATCGTCATCATCAACACCACTACCATCATTTTCACCATCATTCATAAATCTCATAATCTGCTTTACTCCTTTCACCGAACTAATCCGATACCATCCTTATAAGACCCTTCTTTTCTTCTTCTTCTTCTTCTTCTTCTTCTTCTTCTTCTTCTTCTTCTTCTTCTTCTTCTTCTTCTCCTTCTTTTCCTTCTTCTTATTGTCTTATCTTTCACCATCACCATTCTTACATCCGTAGTATCATTGTCGTCGTCGCCATCACCATTACCATCATCATCATCATCATCATCATCATCATCATCATCACCAACACCACCACCACCACTACAGGCACCATCCATAATTCTCATCAATCTTACTTTAAAGTCCCTTTTCTTCCCATGCATTCCCAAATTTGTTCATGTGATTCACGATGAAGTGTTTCATGATGAAACAAACTCTCTTACCTGATGAAGCCGTTACCATCCTTGTCGAAGACCCTGAAAGCTTCTCTGATCTCCTCTTCACTATCAGTCTCCTTCATCTTCCTTGCCATCATCGTAAGGAATTCTGGGAAGTCGATCGTTCCATTACCTAAAAAGAGAGGTAAACAAATAAAAGAATGAATTTATTTTATTATTTTCTCTTGAGGGAAAGAAATATAGAGCAGTTAAAAAACATAACGAATATACCTACTTTCTTTTTACCCTTTTATTTTCTAGCAATATAATGTCCATAAATATAAGCGAGCTTATAAATATGTATAACTCGTTAAGCACACCGATAATTATGTTGCGTCAGGGGGCATGGATCATGGGCTCATTCGAATGGTCAGGAAAAGGACAAAAAGAAGGAATGAATTAAAGCAATAAGAAGGGAATGTAATTATCATATTTTGAAGACAGAAGATCTTGTTTTGAGTATTTGTCTCCAGTATATAGTTCAATTAAACATTAATTCCTATGTTGACAGAGTTTTCTTATATTAATCGATTTTAAACCCTTACTATATTCGGTGTTGAATTAAATAGGTGTCTACCGCTTTCCATAATACATAAGTGAACCAGGCTACGCCACCGACATTAAATAACAGTGGTTCTCATCGTAGTACAAATATATCACTCCGGTAAAGTTTGGCGATTACCGCCCTCTACGCTCAACTAGTAATAAACTCTTTCATGAGGTTATACCTAACGGAATGGAAATATAGAATGATTCTGTATCAAAAATGTTTTGCATGACTGCATTGAATTGATAGCTGAGCCTGAGAATGAAATATTAATAATATTAAATGGCTATTTATATAGCGCCGGTATCCGCCAGGTTCTGGCGATCATGACACTATACAAACAAATTAGCTAAAACTAAAGTAACAGTATAGTATTAATGACTGCTTTGAGAGAAATAGTTGTTTTTATACGCTCAAGGGAAGGTTAGAATTGTGCTATTACCCGAGGCGTGCCGAGGGGAATAGCCCAATTGTAACCTTCCCGAGAGCGTATAAAAACAACTATTTCTCGAATATTAAAGCAGTCATTAATACTTTTATATGCCGAAAAAAAATAGACTAAAAAATAAAAAATAAAAAATACTTTTTTTTTTTGGTCGAAGATGAGATTCGAACTCTTGCGTACAAAAGGTGATGTAACTAAAGTCAGCGCCTCAGACCTCTCGGCCATCGCGCGCTATCAACATGCTTGGCAGATTTGTACGATATATACATTAAAATGGATTGAAACCGGCTTCGCGTGTGATGAATGCTTCGCAAAAGCTCCATATACGGACTCTTCTTTTACTTTTGCAATGCATATTGGCACGAACTTAGATCAAGATCTATCGGCAGATGTTGTTTTTTTTGTTTTTGGAAGTTTATTTTCGTCTTCATGTCAACAATGCAAGATAAAATTGTCGGTAAGATCGATCGAGATTTAATTGTATTGAAATTACCGACCAATTATTCGCACACATACGGTATCCTCCATCGCTCAAACCATTTTTTAACATGTAAACCTATGGGGTAACCATGGAGACTGACCTATTTTTTTAATAACCATGGTTATTAAAAATATTAAATGTTTTAAGCATGGTTACCGGGAATTTTACAGGAACAGTTGAAGTTTATGAATGCAATTTCGACCAATCAGATGGCTGGATTACTTAAGTGAGGTATATAATATACATTATACAAAGCATCTACAATACTGAATTCCAATCTAAACTCTAAACAAAGAGAAAACAATCTTAATCATAAAATAAACATAAATCTGAAGTACATGTACAACCTATACTACCATAAGGCCATTTTACATGTGTAAGTCATTCATGATTTAAGGGCATTGCTTTGGGGGAACAAAGATGTGCTTTTTACTACGTATGATAAACTAAAACCATCTTAAAATCACAAAATGTAATCGAAACTTTATTTATACGTAATCACCATCATCAACAACAACATCATGTTGCGTGAAGCTTTTCTGCCCATAATGATGGACGTAACTAATAATGTAGTACACAGGTTTAGTAAAGAGGATGCTAAGATGAGACTTACACAGCCAAACAAAAAACATTTCGTGATTAGTTAACAGATTACAAAGGCGAGGCATACATTATTAAATATAGATCGTCCATTTCAAGAGCTGTCTCCAGGTTGAAAGGAAAACAAGTTTGTAACTGTAGGGACAACGTGAGAGAGACGCTTGCTGAAGAATTATAATACAAATGGATTTTAGAAAGAGGAATGAGCAAGATGGAAATATTCATTTCTAAGCACTATACATTAGTTTCCCCGAGGCGAGAGAACATGAATGTATTACTTGCACATGGTTAGGTTAGCGAGAAAAGTTCTCGCACATTCAGAATTTTCTTTTAGTCGTTGAAATTCATCTCGCCTTTGCACCGCTCATGATTATTATGAGAGTATACTTGAAGAGTATTTGCCCTGGCGTGAAATTAGTATTAGTGCATACATACATCGAGGGTAAGGAGGTGGATAGAGTGTGAGAGAAACAGGAGAGGAGGAGGAGAGAGAGAGAGAGAAGGAGAGAGAGAGAGAGAGAGAGAGCGAGAAAGAGAGAGAGAAAGAGAGTGATAAAGAGAGAGATAAAGAGGGAAAGGAGGTGAGAAGACAGAAAGGGAGAGAGAGGGGGTGAAGAGAAGACAACGGAGGAGAGAGAGCGGGATAACATGAAAGAAAGAAAGAGAGAGAGGTAATGGATAAAAAGTACGATAATGGAATAGGGGATCAGAAGAGAGAGAGAGAGAGAGAGAGAGAGAGAGAGAGAGAGAAATGGTAATTTGATATATTATATTGTGCCTTCTCATGCTTATCTCCTTTCTATTGCGCATTTCTCTTTCCTCAACTTCTTTCCAACCCCACATGCAGCACATCATTTTGTTTTTATTTTCTGTACCCCCCGATCTCTCAATTCTTTTTTGGCATTGTCTACTCTTTGTATTATGACCGTGTTCTTCTATCTTTGTCATGTAAAGTACTGTCTTGTCTTGTTCTCGTCTTTGTTGGCATCCCCTCTTTTTTCCCCCTATTTTGTAGTTCCTTTTGTAATTACGGCCTTGTTTACATAATTGTACAAGCATTGCTTTTTAGTGGACCCCTCAGTTTCCAATATGTATTTCTACATTTTGTTTATAATTGATGTGTAATGTTTTGTTGGAAACACAAATATATTGAAAATGAAATTGAATGGTAAAAAGAAAAAATGAAAGGACGACATACAAAAATGAGGTGATAGAGGAAGTACTGGGAGGAGAAAATACTTTGGAGAATCAAAGGGGAAAACGGCGCTAGGGAGCGAGAACGAAACCGGAAGTTTTGATCAACGGAGGAGAAATATCATTATCCTCAACCGTCCTTCGTTACCATGGTGACAAGGGATCGCTTTAAAGATTTTCAGAAATGCTCCTCCGATTCTTTTCATTCGAGGCTTCTCTTGCCTGAATCTTTCATGACAATCCATGACAAGAGTCGCTTATTCATCTTATATTTACACATCCGTGTACGATATGCAGTTGGCGTGAGATTTAATGCTACTCAAGGAGCATATAGCACCCGTACCCCCTCTCCTCTCTCGTATTCTGGAATCCGCCTTTGAAATTATAATTGTCACAGTTTGAATGGATCGTATTCATGTGTAATGACAAATTATATTTTCGGAGAGAAGTTGATATGGGTCGCAAAATTCTAAATAAAAATTAATCTCGAAAGAAGAAAAAAATACCATAATCTATAGCGATGTCGTACTATTCACCTAAAAGACGCTCGGAAGACGCTAAGTTCATGACCTTTTCCCAAATACACACCTATCAATAAGATGTTTATGTGAATACAGAAAACAGACTGCATATTCTTTGGGATAATTTGTTGTTGTTGTATGTGTCCTAACTTTGATGAATGTATTCGTGCGTGTGGTTGTGACAGGACGGAAAATTTCCCCGCAGTAATTATGTAAATTCAGTGACATGGGGGCTTTGCAAGCCTGGTTATGCATATTTTGATTGTGGTAGCAGAAAAACAGCATGCTGGAGATAATGTTGGTGCCTTGTGGTTTCCCAATTCTTCGAATACAGGAAACAAGTTGGTACACACATCATATTATAATAAATGAAGCTTGTACAGAGCATTTTATGCAAACAGGCAAGCCAACCTTGGGTGGAAAGACAATGTTTTGGAAAGAGAATGTCAGATGAAAACGAAATTCATATTCTCCGCAATTATAGGATTTCTACACTCTCAAATGATCTTACAATTCATGCATCACTAAATGCATTATTGTCTTGAAAATGTTGCAAATTTCACTTTTTCCGCAAAAGACATCATTTTGAGATGGCATTTTGTCAATCGGTAAGGATACTGTCGCTAGTCATCAAACAGTTTATGTACATCGTCATAGTGGCATGCTATGGATCAAAGTGGTAATGTATTCATCCGTAAACTTCAGGGGCATTTAAAATACCTTTTTCAGATATGAAACGTTGTACAAAAAACACAATGGGTGAATAATGATATGGTTGTAAATCGAGGAACCAGCATAAACAAGAGTAAAAAGTCTCAGAGAACTGCAAATGCAGAGAACACAAAATGCAAGTCGAATTTGTGCCTAAAATTAGATTATATTGATTATCACATTTTTGGGGACTGATGGAATACCTTTAACATTAAATATACACGAACATAAGCAGTGGTTAACTGTGGCGCGCGCGACAGTCAGCAGCATCTATACCTTCTTTAAGTGACACAGCGGCCCTGGGTGTTTAGGCGCCATGCTTACATCCAGTTCAAAATCCGCTAAAGGTTTTACTTTTTCTGATCGAACAGAAGGTTAACACAATATGTGAGTTGTGTGGTATAGAGAAGCAATCGATTAGCAAAGCGGAGGAATTTTTGCCCGTCAGAATATTAAAGCACATGGCATGATGATGCCATGATTTTATATTCAATATGAAACAAAATGGGAGATGCACATGCATGCTCTTTCCGGTTTAGATGAAGCGTGTCATATATTTTTTCTTTACATAAAACGGCTTAGTACGTGGACCGTTAAGAATTAAAGAATATCAGGATTTGCCCCCTCCTCCTCTACAAGTCTGTTTTTAAATTTACCCGATTCTATGATTTTTCTTTGAAACCTTCGGAACCTTTGCATCGTTTTCATGAAATATCATGGCATGTTCCCCTTTTTGCTTGTTTTTAAAATGTGATTTTTTTTTTGGTGGTAACTTTGATCCATCACCTCGCTGCCCATCCTACATCTTCTAGCAACGCCTCCGCAAAATGAAAATATGACGGTACACAGTGAGTAATATCTGGTTTCATTCCAGCCCTAACTATTGTTTTATTTACGAATGGATGTGGAATGAAACATTCATGGATATCAAGACTAAACTGGTTTGCATAAAAGTAAAGTAGTAAAGTAATAAATTAAATATAGCTATAGATATCTTGCAGAAAAAGAGACGCTTCATTTATTGCCGGGATATTATAAGAAAAGCGCGTTAGGCCTAAATAGAGCAAAAAACAACAGAGTAGTTAACCTTTCCAAAACTGTAAATAGGTGAATAGAGCAGGAGAACGATAATGTATGAGAAAACTAATCTAATAAAATGTCACTGGTCACAATTGAAAGTATAAACTATAGAAATACCCTATATTTGTTTCCTGTAAATTATATTTATACTAGACATGTAAAAATAACAAACTCAGCCCTGCGCAATTGAAATATTCCTGTGTTGACCTTCTAAACTTGAAAAAGGTAGAAATAGACAGAACGGTGATTACAGTGTAGCTTGGCATTACAGAGTCGATTCTGCAGACGATGGCGCGCTAAAGCAAATGGGCCCCGAAACGCGTTACCAAGGCAACGAAACATACGTATTATATCGAATTCAAGGTCATGAATTTTGTCCATTTCTTGAAGTTACCAAGAATAGTAGAAGATGCTCTCTAGGGAGGAATTTAGCTCTTTCATCGTAACGACACCATGCATCGGTCAAGCTCAGAGGAACTTGCATTTGCAGATTTACATTAAAGCTTTGAAGTATTAATATATGTCCCTTTTGCAGCCAACCTCAAATGCTGTATAACTTTGCAGGAATTATGAATATGTCATGTATTTCCTATCTGTGAAATTTAAACGTTAGTAGTGTCCTCATATTCAAATTATGCAAGGAAACCAGTTTACTTGCTAGACTTCACTGTCAGACACTATTGAGTGACTGACTGGCCTTTTTTCTTCTTTGGTAATAACATACATGAAAAGAGTTGTAAAGGGTACATGAGCATTTGTCTACATCAATAACCCACCTCTTGTGACGGCCAAGATTAAACTGGTTGAATCTTTGCGCAGCATAAAACGTATGACCATTCGGTACAATTGTCTGAAAATCAAGACTATTACTTTTGGGCTCTATAGCCCTAAAGTCGATTTGACAACTAATAGTCGTTATTTTCCCACTTGAAGACATTTTCAAGCCCCACCTTTTTTCAGGGAAGTTCTAAATTAGTATTATCTTTCAAATGCAGTTGGAATTTAACTTTTTCATTTTTTTGGCCTGCAAATGGGACATAGTACCTTTAAGAGCTGGATATAGATCTGTTTCTATTTATACAAAAAAAAAAGATAAAGTGGGAATTGCGTCTATAGGTGAGAAACCGTTAAGATATCAATAGGCGATGGTGGCCTAAGGTGAAATTGGAGAAAATTACAGCTGCACCTATAGCTAATGGGTGACACGGATTATAGATTATTTAAGGATTGATTTTTCAAAAATTCTCAAAAGATGTCCTTGTTCATTGGTCTTTTGCATCTACGTGCATCACACAGAAGCACAATATCGAGGAAAAGGGGGTTCACCATCAACTTTGTTTGTGCATTGTCTTTTTTATGTCGGGGGAGGGGGGAGGGGTGGTTTAGACAGATAATTTCATTTTAGTGAGCAAGACACCATGCATTTTTCCAAACCACCTGAGGTAAATCTCTCATGCATCCGAGATTCAGCATTTAAATCATGATAGTATTATTACACCATTGTTTTTTGCGTATTCTGTTGCAGATATTACGGATGATCCTCATTTTCGGCGCTCCCAAAAGCCAATATGAAGTGGAAGCGTTGTGACATTATATCACTAAATGCTCTATTCATTGCGGTAAACATGCTGCATGCAGGCTCATACTCAGTTCCTTCTTGCCAGCTATAAGCCATGTTGTTGTTTCATTATCTTGTCACAAGCCATTACGGTCCCATCTCCTGCAGACTATTTTACCACTAGGGACACCATAGAAATGCTACTATCATCACACAGTGACTTAAAATAGAGAAAGGCGAAAGTTCAGTGCCCCAGACGGGTTTAATTCATTTTCATTACAAGGTAAATGACGATATATGAACGGATGGAAATTGGTATGGATACGGTTTGTCTGCATGAAACATGACGCCATGCATGTTGATTTATATCTAAACTTTATAGAGTAAGTTTTGGGAATAAGATCGGAGAGAGCACACAGGGAGTGGAGTGTCTTGCCAGCCTGATTCGGAATGAAGTCACATTATAGCCCTACAGGATGTTATCGTATCGATTACAGTTTAATGAAAATTCATGCGTCCTATTACGTGATCTCAATACATCCATTAATGTATCTTCGAAAATGCTATTTGTGAATGTTTTCCACAATGAGTGCGCGATTCAAAAGAAATTCGATTGATTCCCTTTTTTTTTATTAATCGAAATAGCATAAGAGATGCTTTTTTGGTTCGCAGAACACAAAGACGATTTTTTTTTTTAATTAGAAAAGGGAGAATAGGAACGGTAGTTGGAATATCTTCAATTCATTGCTGAACATTAATTATGTAAATAGAATTTAGGCCTATGATGTTGAGGTACAACCGAATAACACCAGTAGAATTAGAGTTTCTGCAGTAAAAATGGGTTTTGATATTCATAGGAATTTGGGTGACTGGTTTGAAAGAGTGCTGATTATATGTACAGATAAGGGAAGTTTTGGATTTGGGATAGATGTTTTATCAGCTACCCGTCAGCTTTTTATTGTTTATATGTCCCCATCATCTGCCTCTTTTGTTATCAATCATTTTGGAGTTTGTGGAGTTTGGAGTTTGCGAAATTTATATCTTTAAAAAAAGGGCTGTACTATAAAACATGAGATTTTGAAATGGAATGATAATGTATGGTAATGTATAGTAAGATAAAAATGGACTAGGATCCCGCCTTATAAAGAGTTGATATAGATCTTAACTTATTTGCAATTGATATCAATCGCAACTATGTACATATAGGAGATAGGAGAATGCAAACTTACGATTGATTGGAAGACTTGCGATTGATTTGGATTAATCGAAACTCTCTATAAGAGGGGGCCCAGATTTATATTGATAGCTGTCCCTCAATATTATGCCCAACATTGATTATGTATGACCTCTAGTAACTACCTAGTCTTATATATCTTCATGCTTGCTAATTACACGTTTGAGTCGAGAGATACACATGGATGATTAGAGGACCTAATGACGTGAACCACTCCATCCCCCTGGGATGAAGGGAGGATGAAGACGTTTCTGATTTGTGGTATCACTCAACGCACTCAGGTGGTGAGGAGAATAAGGCCTAGTTTTAGAAACAAGATCTTTCGTACCACTCTCCTATCGTTCTTAATACACATGTATGACATTTCACATCTAAAAGGTAATTATACCTTTATGGCAGTTTTGATGTCTATTGTTCAGACACCTTCATCTGACGTGTACCTGCAAACTGAAGTTAGCTGCCTCCCCCTCCCTCCCTCCCATAAAACTAACTTATGATTATAACTACCCAAATTGAATTGTTCAGCAATGAATTAAATTGTTTTCAACATAATATTATTTTCTCTGAAAGCAACTATCCATAATTAATATTACGAGGAGAATGAAAAAACACATAATAAACATGGAGAAAACTTAGATGTTGCACTAGAAAGATAGGCCTATTTGGTGTTTGTATATTCAGACTAAGACATCTTCAGTCGAGTGTATAAGCATTGTTCGTTTGCTCTGACATGCACTGAATCCTTCATAACAAGCAATGCATATAGACACTGCCCAATCCTCAATTAATTCGCATGAAGTCACACACACCCCCTATAATACAGGAAAACAATCAAGAGGCGTCACCAACTATAAAGACGAATTAGAAAAGGGGAAAAGATGGTGGACTAATGCAGACCAAGTCATTAAAGAGGCACCGAAGTGACAGGACAATCTATTCACGATCTTCCTCTTTCGGTCTTACCCTTAGATGTTCTGATTTATTGTGGTCGTTTCCTGATTGTTTCCCAATAATCAGTTTCATAATCCATCATCTTAAGTGTCATTTCCTATTTACCTTCCTGTCCGTTAGTATAAGCAATGTAGAAAGGGGGCAGGGGGTCCTAGCCCCCAAATTCGTTCTCCATCGGTACGTTTGTTGGACAATTTGCTATTCTGTCAAAATATTTACAAATCAATACATTTCCATGAATGTGCATCTTACATCTCTTTAACTGATTTGTAGAATAGATTTTGTTAATGGTATTCATCACCCCATCTCTCTCTCTCTCTCTCTCTCTCTCTCTCTCTTGTGGTACACTTCAAGTCTTTCAAGTCGCCGTTCGATTTCTAATTTACCTTTTCCCTCCTTTTGAGTCCATAGTTTCTTTATTTAACTTTCATTTCATCTCTTTAAATACTCTTGTTTTGTTGTTCTGAATGATTCCCCGGCCCTTTCTACCTAGACACTTCTTGCACCACCCCCTCGTCATTAACATACCATCAGCATCGACCTCATTGATCATGTCCTGTAGTTCAGCCTCGGTAGGGTTCTGACCAAGTGATCTCATCACGGTACCCAACTCCTTCGTGGTGATTGTACCATCTCCGTCCTTGTCGAACAGAGAGAAGGCCTCCTTGAATTCTGAAAGATACAAAGAAGATGGGAAAATCAGTGGCGTAGCTACAAAGGGGGCACATCTGGTCCCATGCTCTATCAATGCCGACATATGGAAGAGAGAGAGAGAGAGAGAGAGATAAGAGAGAGCGAAAGAAAGAAAGAGAAATAGAGAGAGGGGAGAACTAGAGAAAGAAATAGAGATAGAGAGGGGGAGACAGATATACATAGATAGATAGAGAGAGAGATATATAGAGAGAGAGAGGGAGAGGGGGAAGATTGGATCCCCACTCACACCCTCTCAGAATCAATGGCCTTGTTAATACGCATTTCAGTCATCGAGTAAGAGTTGGTGCCCCTCGTGAAACCCCCCTCCCCCTCTCCATCAGTGGCTGGGCCCACGCTACACCCGTGGTGAGAATTATTATTCAGTCGTATTTAATGTCTTCCTGTTTATCGCAATTTGTGTATGTCAGCTGAAAATGAACAATATTTTGATATATCAGCAGTAACGTAGGGGAGTAATGTTATTATTAAAAAAAGGTAAGTTAATTGCGCCTGAAGCGAAATAAACAAGAACCATGAAAGTAATTCATCAATCACGCCATTGAATATCAGGTTCCTGATGTTTGATATCATATATTAACAACTTTTGAGGGAAAAAAGGTACCCTAACATCTTGAAAGTGCGCAAGTAGACCGCAATGACGTCATCTCCGTTAGATATGAAGTGAGCAAAAAAGAAAACTAGGCCTAAGTTTAAAAAAAAAACTTACTTGCCGAAGGTACGTACGACTCATGAATCTAAACGAAGTGGGACAGTTAATCAAGTTTACATGAAATTAAAAGGTGTCTCTCCGTTCTATTTCTAAAAGGTCACGTGCACTTTGACTTTTGCCATTGCAATGGTCCAAACCCTTGTTAAACTGGATTTTATTTTTTTATATTGAAGAAGGCGATACGCATGTCCTTGAATTTGAGGAATGAATGCATCAAATCTCACCTTTCTGAAACAGGAGGACTATGCATTCTCTCCGATTCTATCCCCAAACCTTATTTCATAAAGGGGGATGATACCGCAAACTGATCTTTAGCTAACTAAATTTGGAAATGCCGTCGGGCTATGGGTATCATAAAACAGTGAAACAAACATGTGAAAGATTTTGGGATTTTCCAATATATCAGTCTTCTCTCCACTTTTGGCAGAATGAAAAACCTTTGAAGTTTACTTGAACATAGCAAAACCCGGAGATATAGATTCAGTTGTCTTTAATTTTTTTATTTTTTTTTTTATTTTAATTTTGTGATTTCTCACTTTAAATATTCACTTAGTTTTCCACCGCCTATACTGTAGATAATTTGTTTCTCTTCAAGATGTAATAATGCATATTACTAACTGAATACGTGTATTATTAAATACAGATGATTAAATGCACTTCTACAGCCAAATTGATTAGTTTTTTTTCTTTCTTTTTTATTTTTTACTCAAAATGAGCACGCAATGTGTGAATGTTACTAAATGAGTTATATAATTAGGCTATCTATCCAGTCTCAATACGCCGAAGTTTCTTTGGGACATCAGGTTTACAATACAGTTAAATAATAGTAGGGGAAAACTGCTGCAACCCAGGAGGAGGCTAGAACTCATGAGGTAACATCATCGAAATGTGGTCGACTAGCCTCAGTTTAAATGCAAATGATTGTGAATCCATGTGTACTGATGAATTAAGGACCTCAAATCAACAGAATGATGATATACTGTTTGGTTTGCTTTATATCGCGAGGGAGGGTGAGAGAGAGAGAGAGAGAGAGAGATAGGGGTGAGAGAGTGTGTGTGAGGGGGTGAGAAAGAGAGAGTGACAGAGAAAGACATAGAAAGAGGGGGATGAACGAGGAAAGAGAGGGATAGATAGACATAGAGAGAAGGAAAACATTTCAGATGACGCAATGGAGAGTGAAGACGGTACAGGGGGAATGAGGGAGAAAGAGAAAATGTGAGAGCTTTTCTTTAAAATACGAAACTTAAAAATAGAATCGTTTTCTCTTTTAAATTATCATCTTGTCTATGTGTCTATATTTTATACATGAGAGTAAGCACAAAGAAAGTGAGAGAGTTTGAGAGAGCGAGGAATAAAATATATAGAAGGGGATGGAGAGAGGAGAGAGATTGATTGCGTGAGAAAAGTGCTCAAAAAGCATGCTGAATCAAACCGTACAGATTGGCATACATACAACCACTCTCCTCTTTCTGCTATCTGGCGGGCAGAAACTAGGTTGGAATTCACATTAAGATCATTTTATGTAAACACCTTGGATGAATGGGTGGAAAAGAAACCAAAATATAACAGAATACCAACAACAACAAAATTTTTCGAATTGAAAATCCCACATTTTGAGTAATGAAGTCAGTCCAAAAGTATTACAGATTTTTGATTATTTCCATTTTTTTTTTTTTTTTTTTTAAATAAAAGCAAATGTCGACCTAATTGGATATAATTATATGAAAAAACAATGGATTATCATTTTACCATCCGTGTCACTCAACGTTCCCCATTCATGTAAATTATGGAACAATCGAATACAATTTAAAAGAAAACAGATGGGATAGATTTTTACGTAATTTACCATTCTTTGCATATTACTGTGCACAATAAACGGCGAAAATACCAGTGATATGGTCGAGACTGGCAGTTCCGAGTCACAGAGTCGCTACAAATTAATGTTATACCTTTCATAATAATGTTTTTGACTCAAGATTCGGTCCGCTGGCAAGGCTGAGGACATGTAAGTATGGCCTCGAGACTAGACTCGACTACAACACTTGAACGAAGATACATATTAATAATAGCATTGCGTGCGAAGCTTTATAGACGAGACAACGAATTCATATTTCATTAAATATTGTGACAGTGACTTTGCTTAACATACCTGCAATTTGCTCCTCGGTAAGTTGGTCAGCCTGTAGAAGAAATAAAAATGAAACATTTTCAGACATTTCGATACTTTTCGCAAAAAGAAAAAAAAGTCAATACCGATTTTGGAAAAGAAAAAAATGCCAACATGCTTAAGATGTGTCTATTTCCATTTTGCCTGGTTAAGATTGTAGTGCCAAGTTCACCCTCTTCTTCTATTTCAGGCTTTATTTCATTTGTCCTTTTCATTTCCCTGTCTTTTTCAATTTCCTTGTTGATTTTCTTGTGCAATGTTATTCCTACTTTGAATATTACTCTATTTTATTGAACCAGTTTTCAATGTATAGCATTTTAATGTAATGTTTAAATCTTTTGTAAATTCAGTATGTTTCATCCTTAAGTTTTTATTTTCATAAAAAAAGATCAATAAACCAGTTTAAAATAAAGTAATATGACTCCAAAAAGAGTAGATTTTTATTCTTATATACATTAGAGTGTACACCCAAAAGATTAACATAATCGCAATGTATTTCATCATAATTTAGACTCTAAATAGCCTTTAAGAAAAACCAGAACACACGGTGCATTAAACCAAGCCTCCGTTCAATAAGGAGAGAAGCAATTTCATAATAAATATTGATCGACGGGAACGAAGCTTTTCTGTGAGACTCAAGTCAAATTCTTTGATTACCTGTGTTTCTATTTTCCCCTCTCCTGCCATTCCTATTCAAGGACGACCGGAAATACAATCTTTGATTTTTTTTTATCAGGGTTAATATGTGGAGCATCGTCTCCAGTCGGGAGTGGCGAAAATAAAAGGGTGTCGATATAAGGGCGACAAAAGAGCTCCATTCAGCTCTTATCCACCACGTCCGATTTCACGCCATCCACCTCAATACTTCCATCTAAGCTCCATCTCTCTCTATCACTTACCTCTATTATACACTCCACATTTTCCCCCATTGAATATAAAGTATAAGGAGGTTCACTTATCCCTTCCTACTCCGAGCGTTGTATGCCGATATGGCTTATTAGATTTGAACGCCAGTTTCTCTTAATCGAAAGTACATCTTTGGATTCCTAACGCATTTATCATTCAAAGCATGAGTAAATACACATCTCTCAAGCATGCATGTGTATTATGGATGAGTGTAAACATTTTATTTTAGAAAAACAACTATTGGAAATTCAAATTTCCATGGAAAGCTTTGATTAGCATTTGGTCCATGATTGTCAAGCAAATCAGACAATTACATGCAATCATTAAAGAAAAATAGAATTACACTCTTTAAAAAGTAGAATTGAAATCTACATAAATAAGAAAAAATTTAGCACTTCGTGGGGGAGAAAAAACCTTTAAACAAAACTGAAATTCTGACGTGTAAACTAATTAGCCATTATTACTCTGATATAAATCATATTAATAGTTTTAAATCGATTTTGAAGCCGCTTCAACGCAGATCCATTACGACTCGGTCTTTGAGATGAGCACATGCAAATAAGATGTATTAGGAGGATTAGGTTGGCGTAGTGTGTGGATTGTTGGCTAGATCCTCGTAAGATGGGCAAATGAATCTCATTATCAAATCTTTGATTGAAAGAGCGAGGGTATCTGCTGCAGTCATAATTAAATTTTGGGTACACGCTTTGTCATCTTGAGGGACAACACGTATGAACACTTGACTTGTGAGAACATATGAGAAAGAGATGGGCTGATAAGGGGGATGGGACAGTCGCAGAAGACTGATGGAGGGTAGGGCAGTCTGAAAAGATTAATGGTGGATGGGGAAGTCTCGGAAGGCTGATAAGGGGTGGGGCAGTCTCAGAAGACCGATGGAGGGCTGGGCCGTCTGAGAAGACTGATAGGGTGGGGCAGTCTGAGAAGATTAATGGTGGGTGGGGAAGTCTCGGAAGACTGATAACGGGTGGGGCAGTCTCAGAAGACTGATGGAGGGCTGGGCTGTATGAGAAGACTGATGGGGTTGGGCAATTTGAAAAGACCGATAGGGGGTGGGGCAAACTCGGAAGACTAATAGAGGGCATGGCCGTCTGAGAAGACTGATGGGGTGGGGCAATCTGATTAGACCGATGGAGATACGCGGGGGCAGTCTCGGAAGACTGATGGAGGGTGGGGCAATTTGATTAGACCGATGGAGGGTAGGGCAGTCTCGGAAGATTGATGGAGTGTCGGGCAATCTGAGAAGACTGATGGAGGATGGGGCAGTCTCTGAAGACTGATGGGTGGGGCAATCTGATTAGACCGATGGAGGGTGTGGCAGTCTCGGAAGACTGATGGGGTGGGGCAATCTGATTAGACTGATGTAGGGTGAGTCATTCTCGGAAGACTAATGGGGTGGGGCAATCTGATTAGACTGATCGAGGGTGGGGCAGTCTCAGAAGACTGATGGGGTGAGGCAATCTGATTAGACTGATGGGGGTGGGGCAGTCTCGGAAGACTGATGGGGTGGGCAGTCTGAGAAGACTGATGGAGGGTGAGGCAATCTGATTAGACTGATGGAGGATGGGGTAGTCTGATTAGACTGATGGAGGATGGGGTAGTCTAAGAAGTCCATTGGGGTTGGGCCGTCAGGAAAGACTGATGGAGGGTGGGGCAGTCTTACAAGACTGATGGAGGATGAGGCAGTCTCGGATGAATAATAGAGGATAAGGCAGTTTCAGAAGTCTATGGGGTATAGGGCAGTCTGAAAATACTGTCACCCTCATAATTTTCCTCGAAACATGCGGAGGAGATAACGGAATGATTTTCCTTTCTGCAATAGATTATCGTGGTAACAATATGATTAACACAGTTAGGCAAATTCAAAATGGAGGAAAATATCAGACATGAATATAAAATAAGAAGCAACAGGGTTAGAGCAATACGGAGTCATTTAGGAGGAGAAAATTCGGGGAAAAGGAATATTTTGGACGAATACACAAAAAAGATTCTTTTATAATAAGAAGTAGTATGAGAAAATAGATGAATATGATGTTATTGTTGATGAAGAAAGGGAGGTAGGAGAAAGAAACAGAAAAGGTGGATAACTGGTCTCTAACTGCCCTGATTTTGTATCACTTTATTGTCAATCTTCAATTAAGGAACATAGTATAAACAGAAAAGAATTGCACAGTCACAGACATATGATAAGAGTAGTCCAGGTCAAGGCTTTTAACTGCCAACGCAGGACATACAATACAAACATATAAGACATAGAGATGTTATAAAACATGATTGCCGAGATCTTTAACAGTAGTTATTGTGTTTATGCCAAATAATCATCGTTAAACGTGATTAAATACCGGGGATCATTCAGCTGTAATACCGCATCTAAAATAGAAACATTAGTTATGGTAAAAAGGCTCATATTTGTCATTCCACTCTTAGTATGATACTATAAATTTCACCGTTATTTGTCATGTTAAATGTGGTTCTAATATACGTGTAAGGGGAATTGGAAAACAAAAATTACAATTATAGTTAAAACAACAAATTGAAAAAAAATTGTTTTGAAGGATGCCAACAATATGAGACCTCTTTCTATTTGGTAAACTTCCAATATCATGATATACACGTACTTCATCGCACTACGCATGCTTCTTTTACACCGCTCATCATGGTCGATTCAACTATCTATAAATAATGCATCCCCATCCCCGTATAATGGGCGCATTTATTGCATATTGATGTGTCTCATTTTATATTCCAACGTCAAAGCAATGCAACACTATGACCTAATTCATAATGATATAAACTGACACCTCAGATATAGAGCGTGAACACTTTCCTTGTTTCAATGCGGTCCCGTGTAATGTATGCGAACTCTTTCCCAGTTGTTACACACTGAATATTGATTGGTTGAAATAGACAGTAAACATGAATCTCATGTTACATACGACTGTTCGGGGAGCAAAGGTACATTTCGATTGATTCTTTTCCACTAGATTTACATCTCGATTACATGTTATAATGCATGATTTAAAGAAGGAACATTTATCAAACATTAAAAGTAATACACAGTGTTAATAATGGTCATGGATCTTAAAAAGCAATGTGACATAAATTCCTCCCCACACAAAGTTAATGTTTCGTTCAATTATTAAAAGAACAGAATTGATGAAAACTTAACACACTAAATCCTTTGAATACAAAACTGGCTCATATAAGGATATGGCTGAACATAATATGAACATGAATTTCAACATTGTTTAATCCCAAGGAAAATATATAGGTTCAAACTCATGACACATATACCATTCTTATTTCATAATGGGGTAGTGGTGATTTATCCCGCTTCATGACAAGCCGATCAATCTTCGGACATAAAAATACTTTCTTCCATAAAAAGCCCTCAAACGAACATCGAAGAGGCTTTTTATGTTGTGTAATAAGCATGGTAAATGCGTACAAGGTCTCACCGTCAATTTCACATCCAACTATGATTGGCAGATAAATAGTACGACGTTCTTACAAATCAAGCGATGAAAGCTTTCCACGTTTGCTGTTCCCAGACGATATAATATCTTCACTTAAGAGGAAAACAAATCTTGCCTGAAATTGATCCGAGGAATTTTATTACAAGCCCATTCAGTAAAGTTTACTGAAGAAAAAAATTGCCATGTCACCGAACCGAAGGTAAGAAACCTACACTGTTAAAACAAGTATTAAAAAACTGCGGGTTAAAAAATTGTTGATTAAAAAACGCTCAACGTTGGTTAAAAATGTAGTGTTGATTAAAATTTACTTTTAATCTTGCGTTGGTTAAAAAAAGTGTTGATCAAAATTATTCCTTTTAACCTATGTTGGTTAAGTCTAAGTCGTTAGCAAAAATTGTAACCCAGCATGGATTAAAAACAAAATTCCGACAGTAATGAAAGCCCCCTTCCGGTTAAAGTTTAATCAATGTTGATTAAGTACTGGTCACGTGACCCAACGGAACGATATCGAAGCGCGTAGCTAGCGATCGCTCGACATACAAATAAATTAAGTACGTACAGTACATGCAAAGTACATGCAGTTTACGCGTGCGACAAAATTAACAATGGAGGTTGTCGCGAGGACCTGAGAAATGGGGGTTTGGACGGTCTTATCTCCGTGTTTTCAGGTAAGAAATTATTTTAATATTATCATCATCAATTCTAAGATTGTAAGGAAGAAGTGAAATAAGGTTCTTGCTCAAATCAAAAACGATTTATGTCCCCTAGGCTGTACGTAGCTCAACCAATAAGCCGGGCCAATAAGTAACATTTTGATTGCACCGTGCACCTGGCTAACGTAAGCGCACACACACACTCATCAGTCTGCAAGAATCTTCAACCGTGAAGGAGGCAGACCCAATTAAAGAAGGAGAAGTGTAGGCCTATTACGGATCACCTACCCAAATTGCATGCATGAATAATAATCGTATTTTTTAAATCTAATTGTATCTAATTGTTTAAAACAATTAAATATAAAATAAGATGTCATCATAAAGTGAAACGTCTTCATGCATGCAATTTGGGTAGGTCATCCGTTACACTTACTGGCTGAGCTACAACCTACGGGCCGGGACACAAAGCGTTTTTAATTTGAGCAAGAACCTTATTTCACTTCTTCCTTCCAATCTTAGCATTGATGATAATCATATTAAAAAATTTCTTACCTGCAATCACGAGGATAAGATCTCCAAACCCCCGTAAGTTTAACCAACAGTGGTTATAACTGTAACCAACAACCCACTAAAGTTTAACCAACATGTGTGAATCAAAAAATAATTAACCTACAATGGTTACAATTTTAACCAACGGCCCATGTAAGTTTAACCAACAACATGTGAATCAGCCCCGAACAAAGCATAAATAACCAACAAAAGATTAAAATTTTAATCAACAAATGGTTAAAGTTTAATCAACACCATTTTAACCAACATTGAGCAATTTTTTTTAACCAATAATTGATTAAAAAATTTAATCAACCACAGGTTAAATTTTAATCAACAGGCTGTTGGTTAAAGTTTAACCAACGATTGTGTGATTCACCTGGTAATCCGTGGTTGATTAAAATTTTAACCAACTTGATTAAAAATTGTAATACTTGTTCTAACAGTGTAATATGCGTGTCTTGAAAATGAACGAGAAAGGAAATCTAGTCATTCTCTGTTGGTCACAAATAGCGACATGTGAAAGAAAGAATGAAAAATGGAACGAGTAGACTTACCATTATCTCCCTCTTGAATGAGCGTAAAAGAAAACTGATATGAAGAATAAACCTGACAAGTTAAATAACTACGCTTCTTCTGATGAGAGCTATGTGAATGGTGGATTGTGATAGAATGAGCCTTTTCTATACCTTGCAATCGAAAGCAACAAATTAAGTCCGCTTCGATTAGTCTCGCGGCTGCTGCATGCGCTCTCTTAAAGGCACATTTTTCTTTTGACAGAGAAATGAGAAATGACAAAATCTTCCATAGGTACACATCACCATTTTTTCCCTAGTTGATGTTGCTCTTAGAGTATCATTTACACATGTACCGTTTGTCATTATGTTATTGCTTGCTTGCCCTATATTTTCGAATGAATAACTTCCTACAAATTCGATTTCTAACTCATGCATTATGATTCTTTTATCTTTCTTCAAATTACTTGTTGAGGTTTATTGCAAGATCATCTTTTGATCCCTGTTTTAAAACACCCCCCTCTCTCTCTCTCTCTCTCTCATTCTCTCCCTCTTTCTCTCACCCCCTCTCCCCCCTCCCTTTTCCCTTTCTCTCTCCCTCTCTCTTTCTATTTCTCTCGCTTGTTTTGATTCTCTCAATATTCAACCATCATCCCATGTTTTAATCTTTAGAAATCTTGCTAACGCTGTTCTTGATTTGCATAATATAACATAATAATTTGCCTAACAATAATGTTCATCCCCATTAATCTTCACAATAAGGGCATGTCACCATTTTGTTTGAATTGCCCCCCTCCCATTATTTGAATAAATTCCTCCTACATTTAAAAAGCTCACCTATCTACCTCTTTTTCTATTTTGCCAACCCTCCCTTTCCCCTTTTCGTGTTTAGTCTCTTTCTTTCATTTCACAAGATCCCTCTCCTTCCCCTTTATCCTCTGTATCTCTCTTTCTCCTATTCATGCTGCAGTGGCGCCCTTTAAGCTGTTTTTGTTATGTGTGTAATTATTACCAGCAATCATCATGTATTTAGAGATCATTCAAAATACATAGACGGGTGAGGATCATGAAACTTTGACGATGTCATGTTATATTGATAACCTGTTCAATTTTGATGACTTCACCCCAATTGCTGAATGCACTGAAAGGCACAGATAATAGTGCTCATGTCTCTACATTATCCTTTTTTCCTTTCGTCGTATTAAAGGTAATATTGTTGAAGGTTGATGAAAAAACTGCGTAATTTTTGTATGAAATGTTACTTATTATATTCCTTCTACTGTACTAATTCTCTAACATGCAGAAAATCGTGAAAAATCTCTCAAACCACAAAAATATTTATGGTTTTCTTTGAAGGCGTCACTGTGCGACACCCTCTAACAGTAAATTCTCCCAACCGTTTTTCCATAAAAGAAAGATTAAAGACAGGTTATAACAAATCTGTCAACACTTAAATGTATGTAATGGTATATAGAGCCAATTTATTGCTTTGTGACGACCTACATTGACCTAAAATGTAATTATATTATAATAATATAGTTGGGAGAATTAAGGAATCGACCAGATCAGTTTTTCCCAATTTTTATCATTAATGATGATCTATTTTTCACTCAAAATTTCAGATTATCTGTAATTGTGCATCTAGCATTGAAGGCACTACCTTAGTACCATTTCTCTCATCTGAAAAATGTTACCAAGGGGAAACCCAGCCTTATAATTATTTGGTGTAAATAAAAGCAGAAACGAGAGAAAAGCATTGGTGAAAGTTTAAACATCCGATTAAAAATGGGAAAGTTATGAGTTATAGAAGTTGCCATCAGTGAAACAAAAATGTGTAACACTGTTTGAAATAAAATCAATCAAACAAAAAATTGTCTTGCGAGGTCCTCTCCCACTTGCGCTTCACAAAACTTTAACAATTTTGTTTTCTTTTCTAGTTATTGATGACGGAATAGATTTGTTTCTTACAGGGGGTATTTTCTTCAGGAAAATATAATTTTCGTTTCTTTTTTAGTACAGAGCAAATGGGAGGGGACATCGCAATATAAGTCACATAGTTGCCAATTTATGTTTCATTGATCACAACTTCAAAAATTCTTAACTTTCTTTTTTAAATCGGAATTTACTCAAACATTCTCTGACCCGTCATTTGTCCTGTCATTTGCTTTGTTGTTTTTAATCAAACCAACTTAATATCAGAGTGAACATCCCCTTTAAGAGCATTATATGCACTGTGAGAGCTGCTCAGTAGTTTGAATTGTAATTACCATATCGTTAATATCTACTTCACACCTGGCTGTAAAAAAAATTAAGAACGTACATTTCCACGCAAGTTTTTAAAATAATATTATTCAAAATAAAAAGCTATATTATGATGTGCGAATTTTCAGTGTAGTGCTTAATTTCATTCGATTCTAAGCCTATAAATAAGTTTGATACTCGTGCTCTTTAAGTATAATTTTTTACGACTAGGTAAAACATTGTTCGGAATTCCATTAGTTGCACATTTTAACGATGAAGCTATTATCCAACTATTGATATTTTTTAGTCTACGGGTGATACTATCGATATCTTTTTAAGAATCTCCGTTCTCTGTAATTTTGAGTAAACAATTATTTTGTGTGTATTTACACAACATTATCCCAATAATTTCAATCATTTGCATTGAGATATTTTGATTCACATATACAGGTATATACAAGAACTAAAATCCTCTAGCTTCAAAACCAAGATGATGCATTTACGTTAGCTTTCTATGTATGGTCAATCTTTGGACACATTACCGGAAAAGAAGATAAAGTAGAAGCAATACAACGTTTTTTATGAGGAAAGAAGTTTGAGAAGATGAATAACAAAAAATTAGGAGAATAAACGTTTCTATGCTGACCCCATTTTACTGGCTTGATTTGTCGTTTTGCCTGTCATTGCTGGCATAGACTTCCACATTTATTTTTGAGAACAAGACGAAAATAATCAATGAGGCTGCTTTATTGATTGTACAAATGTATGTAAATGAAGTCCCTCATGTTCCCAAATTGAATGAGGTCTGCTTCAGAAGAGCAATCTATTTCCTTGCCCTAGCTTCAGTAAAACATGATGTGCACATCACGAGGACTTCAATGTCACGAGACCATTCGAGTGATAGAGTTACCGTGGTCTGTCAACCGGTGACAATTGCCCTATATTTCGTACCAAAGGACGGCCTTATATAGAATACTTTCTCTCTGTTTCTCTCTCTGTCTGTCTCGCTGTCTCTCTCTCTCTCTCTTGTACTCTCTTTATTTCTTTATCTCTCTCTCTCTCTCTCTCCGTTTTTTGTCTTCCCCTCCATCTTTCCCCTTCTATCTCTCATTACCTCTCTCTCTCTCTCTCTCTTCTCCCCATCCATCTCTCTCTCTCTTTTGTTTCTTTCTCTCTCTCTCTCTCTCTTCCTCTTTCACTCTCTTTCACTCTCTTTCACTCTCCTGATCACTCAGAAACATCACAATTCCTTTCAGGCTATTTTGCACTTAGTGCTCGTCCTCAGGAGAATATATAGATATCTTACATTATCATGCACTATCGGAAAATCGTGTGTAGTCGTTTTTATCAATCTTCCATAATTATTATATGCATAAAAAACGTACAGTAGATCCACTAAAAGAATATGAACTGTTTGTCAAATAATTATTATTGTTTTACTTTAAAAGCTGCCTTTCACACGTAACATTTGACAATGTTTATAATTTATGAATGAGCATTCGGATCATTATAGTTTAAGCGATTTTGTGTTGGTTGGTTCATAATTGGTTTTTCATAATACTGGTCAGTTAATAGTTAGAATCAGAGAATTTATTTTTGTAACAGAACAACCACCAACAACATAACTTTAAGAATGGATACATTTTTGGCATGAGATCACAATCCTTCGGCGAGAATAACATAATAAACATACATGTAGTTTGTATAACTGATGGAAGAAAAATGCTACGACTTGAATTCAGACTGTGCATGGCATGCACATTAGTAATTTGCTAGTCCGGAAATGTGTCAAGCTTAATTGAGTGTAATCGCGTCGCGTTAATAAGATTAATCCGTTTCAATTGCTTGACTTGGTATGAAGCTACTAATGGGCAACGTAATAATGTTACGAAGCATAATACATTGAATGATAGCAGTAATCATTGTGAAACGAAAGAATCGTATTAAGATTCACATCTTTAGAAAATGTAATAAGTACGGTGCCAATAACTGTAGCATTTTTGTTGCTGTTAATATGGTATCACTTAATATATTTTAGCATGACTAGTGATGTATTAATCCATTTATCGCTATAGAGTCTGATTCGTAGAGAAAATGAAAGTCAACCCAAGTGTTCACCTTTTGTTCATATTTCATATTTTGTCTGCTTATCAACATACATGTATATATTGAAAGGAAAGCCGTGTTTGTAAGAGGTGGAGGTCTGATCTCGATTAACACCTTTTCTAAAGACCCATACAATTTTCCCTTGATAGGCATTTTCTGACCACCATAATTGAAAAATAAATACTTGCTAATGAAACCAAAATCATGGCACTTGATTCGTGCTGACCTCTCCTATACCTCTACCAACACAGGTTTCCCTTGACCCACATCTTGCCATAGCTGAATCCCCATGTTTCCACAACGTGTTCGGTGATCACCAGACGTTCTTCCTTAAATGTCTACGTCGCATAATTTACCTCAATTCAATCACGCGATGTGTTTATCTGACATAAGGGACAAGAATTGCATGAAATGAAAGGGTCATGTGTATATATTAATTTCATTACGGACTTGGTAAATCTGGAATGAGACAGCCATGTTTCTCGTCGGTACTACCTGTTTATCGATGGAATTGTGTGTCAACATCAACACTATTTCATTCATCGCTTTATCTATCAATATATGAATCATCACTGATATCCGACAGATGTGTTCAGAATATCTATGATACCTGTCCTTCATTTAACTTTTTTCTTTGGATGTGAATAATTGCTGTTCTAAAGAGTACCACAATTAGCAGCCATTATCATAATCAGCAGCAACGATAGCACCTTTCCATCTTCATCATTATCATTACCATCACCACTATCAGCAGCAGCATATTCATCGCCATCGCCATCGCCATCATCATCATCATTATCATCATCATCATCACGGAAATCAATGCAATGATTATCTTCAACATCGTCGTCGTCGTCTACATTATCATCACCAGAGACATACTAACTATATTATTGTTATGAACTTGCTTATAAAGTAGGAAATATTTTTCATTTCATCGCAGAAATAGTATTGATAACCAAATAATAAACAATTCATGTAATCATATTCATTATACATCTAATTCTTTCTAAAAATTAAACCTTAACTGTAGGGGAAAGACATGTTTGTTAGATTTTATCTATTATAATGGCAGGCCTAATATCTATCATAATGAAAGTTCTAATTGCATGACAGAATTAAATTTATACGCACATTTAAGAATAGATATAATGAGCAAAACGGACTCCTTATTCTCATTATCACGTGTTTGGTACGTTCTCAATATTATCGCTCAAAATATATGGTGTCCGGCCGGCAACGCCTCTTTTGTATACGATTCAGACCATATGTATTTCGTCCTTCAGTGTATTTGTGATTCTTTGCAGGTTCGTTCAGGGTATATATTTGATCGATTTCATCTACAGTAAACACCTGTCGTTGGCTCAGAGTCGATTGAAGCAAAAACCTCTGGGGCAGCGACTATAACCTGATGATCAAACACCCTTCAAACAATATCATAAACCAACCTTTTCTTTTGCACTGCATCTGATCCTACACGAACATCTTATGAAATCGCATATTTTATACTAGAGTGTTGGTACAGAAAATATAAAAGGAATTTTCTAGATTTCAAGGGACGTTTTCTCATAGGGAAATCTTTTTATGGGTCGCCAAATAAAAGTAAGCCAAAATAGAATTCATAAGACCAAACAACCAAAGCAACACGTATTTCCCCGTGAGTTTGAGGTAAAGTACACCACTAATCAACTAGTAGGCCTATTCATTTTAGTATTAACAAACTATTAATCGACAGTTACCTAATGTGTACAAGGAAATCTGGTTATCTTTAATTCTTAAAACATGTTTATTTTACTTGTTTGTTTTAAAGAACGAGCAAACAACAAGAATGCGTGATCTAACTTAGATGTGAAAGAACTGTAACTCATAGACCGTCATTAATGCACCAGAAATGACTACAATAAGCCCTTCGCAGCTGTTATTGCACGTGAATTCATTGTCTTCTCCCTGATTCTAGTCTACCAAACTTTAATATATCCCTAATTTTTAATCAAATTGGACAACTGTATATCAGTCTCTAGCATAACAATTAAATAAGACAGTATAATGTACATATATAATATTGCGTACTTGACTTTGTATACCTCACAATCTTTCTATTAGCTTTGTGCTTCAAAGTGGCTAACACGATTAGGACAGCTTATTCATTTATTAATGGAATAAAGATAGCATTGTCACTTTAAATCATTTTGGACCATTCGATATTATTACCTGCAGATTGATGGAGTTTCACTCATTGCCATGTTCTGCACACCAAACTCATTCAAAGTATTGGCCGCAATCATTCATCCTTCCCCTTCTTCACTCAGTGTACCTCTACGCATATCCTATCATCATTTCTATCGGTGGGTCCCCCCCTCCCCTCGTATCAGCAACATTCCATTTTCTCACCCCCTTCTCCATCAACTACGCTCCATCATCAGCCATCCTGGTGGTAAACTCATTACGTAACCATGCGGTTACTCCATCATCATCGCCATCACTTTCACTCCTATCATCCTCTGTGACACACTATGCACACAATTCGATTGTTTGCGTACTGACATTATCCGGGGACATTATGCGTGATGCCATACAACTACTTCCTTATCAGCCCATAGCTCATCTAATAAAGGACCAACTTAAAGGCGGTGCGGACCATTTAGGCCAGGCTGGATAGTCACAGTGAACGACAAAATGGGATTAATGGTTTTAATGCCGTGTAGTAAGTCAAATGGGAAGATTAATCTGGATAATCTTACTACATGAAGAATAAAAGAAAGTAAACGTGAAACGTATATTTCGGTAGTTTCAATTGACTATTTCGTTAAAATGGGCGACTTCTGTAAATGCCTGAAAGTGTTGTGGGGGAGAAGGACGTTTAGTCGAGAAAAAAAAACATTTCAAAGCTTTTCTTTCTCTGTTGAGTCATTGGAGATCATCTGATATATTTCGGTGGAGTCATTTATAAATCAGTTCTGTTTAGTAGCTCTGTGAATAAACATGACAAATCGTTTCTAAAGAAGTTATATTTTCTAGATTTTACACACAATTATGGATCGTTTCCTTTTTTTCAAACCTTGCCATTGATTGCCTATGCAGTTTGAATTACATGAATTTAAGATTCATGAAATGCATTGATACATTTTTAGAATAAAATGAATGTACTTTTGGTGACCCTTTTCTCATGGTAGCCATCAGCTTGCTAACGACAGTTCATTCTGATTGCCATTACCATTATTGGTGCCATCAGCAGACACACTACTGTTTCATTCATGCATTTCACAGGCTAGGTTCATTTCACAGTATGACTAGTTGGTAAACCCCAAAAGGTAATTCATCCACTCCTTTCATATCAGCTTGTGAGTAGCGAGATACAGTCTTTCTTTGCAGCTGCATGTTTGTTTCTTTTCATTTCAAGGAGGAGTAACGATTTTTAGATTCCATCGCCAGAATATAGTTTTCAATTTACATATCATTCTGTAATTCCTCTCAAAAAGGGACAAAAGACAAAAAGAAGAAATAATAAGGCAGTAAATTTCTGAATAAACAGCTTAAAAAAGATAAACGTCTATATACTGAATAGGATAACATTATATATCCTTCCAAGGATGATTCTTGTCATTATCTATATGTCCTTTAATTCCCCCCTTCACCATTCATGCCATTTACCGTCCATCCATCCATCATCACAACGGACTTACACATCACAATCATTGAGAATGACTCACACTTCATCTTGAGTTGTGTTTGATGAGATTCAAAGGAGAGTCTTCCACTTGTATGTCTCCATCCTGTCCATCGATGTTACGTCCAACGCTTTCCTAGCCCAATTAGTTTTTTGTTGTCATTGATCGAGAAAGTTTTGCAGAGGTATTACTTTTTTATTGCAATCTGTTGAAATATTTTTCTTTCTCAATATTAACACATCACTATCGCTGTATTTCATAAACAGTGTTGTGGAGGTGAAGAGAGTCGTGGACTAGTGGATGATTCTCCAGACTAAGAACTACAGGGTGCCGAGTTCGAATCCCGACGTAGCACCAATGTCCATTGACAACACATTAATCTACATTTTGTCGCTCCGGCCGGGTTATTAAGATGATAACCTGGTAGGAACTTATCCCTAAATGCAACTCTTATAATCATCATATAATCTGCATTAAATATGAACTTCACCTACAAGTATTATATATCCTATTGGATGATATATCGTTGGCCTCGATATGGGTGCCTCAACATCTTAAAGCGAATTTATTTTAGAATATTAATGTTAATATTGTACCTATTTTGAGGTGATTTCATCGTCTTTAATTTTGACATAGACGAGTTACTAATGGCCGCATATTTTATTTTTCTCCTAAATAAATTAACGACTTGTTATTGATTTCATATTGAAATAGACACAAACCATCGGAACTTCTTCTCTCTGTGTGTCTCTCTCTGGCTCTCTCCCTCGCTATCTATCTCTCTCATTCTCTCCTTCTTTCCCACACACGCACAGTAAAACACACACATACACACAAAACACCACGCTCTGTATGAATAACAACTGGACTTGTGATTTACACTCAGTGTCACGTCGAAAATCTAGTTGACATCTAAACAAACGATCACGGTTCTTTCCTTGATTTGAATAAAGTAGATTCGATAAGAAATGAAATAACTTGGTTAACTTTAATTCTTTAATTACTTTCAATTAATCACAACCCCAGCAAAAAAAAAAATTCTACTTTAAAAAGAGACATTGAAAGATTACAAATCAATCATTACACGAGAAATATTTCAAACATTCCTTTTTTATTCAAAAACTGATGACATTTTGTTTCACTAACAACATGGAATGAGTAATTTTCATGAGTATAATAAGGTGCACATTAGACTACGTGATATAATTTTCCTGCTATCACTTTCAAATAAATAAGTTCACGCTTCTGCATTGAAGCTGATGCCAGCATTCGTAGTAAGGCCTTGTCTGTTTCCCTATGATGGTGATAACTGTTGTTCGATTGCTCAGAACATTACCATTGTCTAACTTTGTTACGAAGAATAAAGTCTTGGAAAATTGATAATAAAATAGATTTAATATCCAATACACGAGACCTATGTTTAAAAAAGTTTATGATTGTTCAACTTCATAAAATCAGTGTAAATGCTAACATTAACGTCATTCATTTGTGTATATTTTCAACAAATTATAATTCTTTGACAAACAAAAAACACATAACAACAATTGGAACGCACAATATTATACAGAAATTTACACGAGTCCTCAATGTATAATACATCTCTGTCACTTTATATAATCACGAAGACGTGAACGCGGTCGATTGTCTATATACAATGTCTGCTTCGGGCCAACGTTTGTGCGCTCGGCGCTGTTCACACTCAAGATCCAGCTCCCTGATTTTGGTGGAATAAAATTTCACGAGAAATCCCGTGTAGACCGTGGAGATTTGTGACAGGTTTCTTGATAATTTGTGGTTTCTTCCGTTAATAAAAGTGCAATAGAATTTGAGATAAGTTTTCAATGTTTTCGTGATTCAGTTTGTCAGTCAAAGATGAAAGCCCTCCACAAAATGGCAACACCGATGTCACGGCTGGAGCTGGTTGACAAACGGCCGGAAGTGACGTCATATCTAGCCAACCTCACTTTGATGTCATCATGGTGACGAATTCTGAAATGTAGGAAAAGATACAAGGTATACAAATACATTAATTGTATTATTCAAATATAATACAATCATCACTATTTGTGAAAGCTTTTTACCTGGAAACAGGATGAAAGAGAGGAGGGGGTGGGAGGGGGAGGACAAAAAAGACCCCCAAAAAAGACAGGCAACACCAATTAAAAAAGTAATCCATCATGCAATGGAAAGATATAATGTGTTTTAATGTCAAATTACTTATTATTCTGTAATGACAAAGCAAGTCGAAAATCTCACTTTCTATTAATTGATTTTAAACAAAAATAAATATCCATAAATTTCATTCACGGAAATAAGATATTTCAAATAGGCTACATTCAATTTCCATTACTTGGGAAACAAATTGCAAATGGAAAAGAAATGATAAGAATGAGCCCGTTACATCTGTACAATTTCTTCTTCTCGTACTCGGATGGATGTTATCGAGAAATATGCAGATCACCTTTTCCTTTCTTTTTTGTTTACGTTAAGTTACCGATTTTATGAATAATTATGTTTTGTCTGAAGGGCACATTTTGGTCTCGTCAACCATGTGCCTGATGTATATTTAAAAAGTTAAGTGCTTATTGAAAACAATCATAACAATCTAGAAAGAGGAATTACATCAAACCATCTGATTTACCTTCATAATTAACTTGACCATCACCATCGATGTCGGCTTCCCTGATCATCTCATCGACCTCTTCGTCTGTCAGCTTCTCACCAAGGTTCGTCATCACGTGACGTAACTCTGCAGCACTGAGAAGAAAGGAAAGAGAACATTTACAATTTACATACAAACGTGGAGTTCAGTTGATTAATTCACATCATTTGGTCTGCCATTCCTACATGGTATTCTCTAGTGTCAAGTCAAAACGTTTTATATTTTTCTTTTAATGTAATACATGGACAATTTCTTAACACTTTCTTAAAAGCAATTAATGTAAGTAAGTTACCAAAATTGTACAGGTCCTTCAATTACTCTATATGTAAGCTCTCCCTCTTATCTGCGTACCGTTCCTATTGTTAACCACTTTATTTTCTGATGCTTCCAGTTGTCTAAATTGGAAAAGTTGACCGAAATTCATTTCGATCGCAGATCTCTAGATGAACCAAGTATCCATTGTAGGTAAATCCTTCCCTTCGGCATTCAGAAATCTGGATAAAGGACTAACGATCTTTCTTTCTTGCCTCCATTGAACTAAATATATATAATTTTCAATGACTCAGTTTTGATGATAATACAAAAGCGCTGATATATACTTTAAAAGAAATCATCCCCGAGAAGACATCTGGAACAGGATGTCATCAAGAAATATGATACAATAATCATATTGACTGAGGGGGTTAATGGTATACAAAACATCGATTTATCTACGATCTCGGTATTCTGAATAATAAATAAATCTAAAAAACCCACGTATCTCGTTGACTGCAAACATTAGAAATCAGTAGTCGACCAACCAACGATAGTTTCAATAATTCACATGCTATGCATATACAAATACACGACAACTTTCTATAAACCGTTTGCATAGTGTTTCTAGCTATGATTTATTTATTGTAATCATTAACATTTTTGGTCGAACTCCCATACATGAAACTTCAAGTAATATACCAATTTCTCTCTTTCAGACGCTTTAAAACACTATTTTAAAAACTAAAGTGTAAATATTCTCATCGGCAATGTGCTTTGGTGACATTTCCTCGGGCTTTGTTTTATCAAAGTTGGGGCTAAGATTTCAAGTGGATTTTAGGTGATGTTTAATGTTAGCCTAGGGTAAGGTACACGTATTATAGTGTTGGTTTCAAGGTTGAAATTTGGAAATCGGTTAGTGTGGGACATTGACCGAGATGCAACTGTCATCGGAGCATGTGTTGTAGAACGTCTTATTGTCCCTGATGACAATTTGGTATGATGTTGTGATGGTCTTACCTGATGTAACCGTTACCATCCTTGTCGAAGACCCTGAAAGCTTCTCTGATCTCCTCTTCACTGTCAGTCTCCTTCATCTTCCTTGCCATCATCGTAAGGAACTCTGGGAAGTCGATCGTTCCATTACCTGTAGAAGGAGGTATAGAGAGAGAGGGGGAGGGGATATAGTAAGAAAGAGAGAGAGAGAGAGAGAGAGAGAGAGAGAGAGAGAGTGAGAAAGAGAAAGGAGATTATTATCACCTTTTTATAATGACCGGATATCGACTATTCTTGATGATGTTTTAATCTAGGCATACATGTTTCATAAAAGTCATGAATATTACATGTATTAAAGAGAGGATGATTTGGCATATTGCAACTGAGTGAGGGAGACTGTATCACTGTTTTTTCTCAATTTCTAATCCGTATTTGAAGAAAAAAATGTGCGCAACAGGAAAAAGTTTTGCACACAGAGAAGAGGAAATCCGACTCCAAGTTAGAATCCCTTTAACCAAAAATAAACATATTGATTATTCGCACGTCATGGATTTACATAATGGTTGAATTATGGTTCACGACTTTTCTCGTACATTTGGACAACTTCTAAACCAAAGCTATTGATCGCTTATTTTCAACATGAAATTGGCATTTCAGAAGAGGGGGAATAACAAAAGGGCATGGTAAGCTAAGCCAGCCTCCTGTGTGTATGACTGACTGAGCTTTTTCATGAGTGACTTGTCATGACGAGGAAACAAATTATAACGCTTGGTTGAACGGTTTCCAGGTCATAGACGGCAATATTAATATATAAAAGGAAGCAATTTGAGCTTTAAAGATTGCATATTAATGGAATGAAAGGATTTAAGCAGCAAAGATTTTGTTTATGAACGAAATTATTTATTCGCCTCCTTTTTTACATAACATAACAATATACGTCGAAGCTTTATGAGTAATGTATTTTGATATAAAGAAAGCAAGATTGTTGATGTTTACTTGTAAATTAATGTTGGCGTATCTACGCCCCTTATTAAAATACCGTTTATAGGAGACCAGGTGAAGAAAGTAGCAAGAAAGTGTGAAAAATAGGATCATTAACACAATGTATAAAAATACGCCAGAAGGATAAGCTATCAATAGTCCAGCGTGTGTGTTTGTGTGAGCGCGCGTTCGTGCGCTGTGGGTGTGGGTTCGGTAGGTCCGAGCGTGTATATGCTGTGTCGTACGCATAATAAAAATGAACAAGTTAGTGTGAAGCTTGCATTTTTTAAATCTTTTGTAGCCCTATACTACAAATATTTTAACACGTAAAATGGACCGAAAATAAAGGAATAGAACTGCATGAAAGCAATTTATAGCAAATTTGCAAATATGTCTGAGTCAAACACAATTTATGAATATGTGATAAAGGTATATCTAGCAGCGAATAGTTAACATTTTTTATTGCTTTTTGTTTTATTTATGACTTCATATATATATATAATTGTTATTCTTACTGAGTTTTTTTAATACAGAACATGGCCTATATGGAAGACATCAATATCGGTTATAATGCGTTACTGCATGTGCATGAATATCAGACATTAAATGGATAAATAAATAAAAATATTGAAATTATTAAAATTATAAATTTGAGTTCAATTCTTTTGGCTTCTTACCATCAGCATCGACCTCATTGATCATGTCCTGTAGTTCAGCTTCGGTAGGGTTCTGACCAAGTGATCTCATGACAGTACCCAACTCCTTCGTGGTAATTGTACCATCTCCATCCTTGTCAAACAAAGAAAAAGCCTCCTTGAATTCTGAAAGACAAAAAGATGACAGAAAAAGTGAAGCACACTATGCACAACTTCACAAGCGTCAAATCCCATCATGACAAGCCACACCTATTTGCACTCATTTAAAAAACGTTAATCACATCATATCCAAATGACTCATGTGATATTTGTTAATCGTTTTTTTTTAAATTATTTCCTGCAGTGTCTTCTTGAATTGATTATTTCAAATTTAAAAATACATATTACGAAAGACATTGGAAAGTCACTAAAACAAAATAACGATGATAGGAACATGAAATGCACAAAAATCCTCTTTGGGAATTACCCTTTAACCCATAACCCCTGTTACTGTGACATAATGTGAGGAAACTTGACAAGACCCTCTTCATTGCCCTACAAACCACCCTATTTGTCTCCCTTATGTGAACAGGTATCAGGGACAATGATTTTCTGCGGTAGCTGAAGAGATGGCTGGTACTTGTGAAATACGTTTCATGTTTGCTCACTCCTCAACACCATACCATTTCTAGCTTGATGAAGAGCTTCAAGTAATAAATGTGTTCCGTCGCATCTCATTTGCAATCAAGGGACTTCATCTTTCTTTATCTCTGTCTTTTTTTCTATACTCCCCTTCTCCCTCTCTCTCTCTCTCTCTCTCTCCCTGACTTTTCTCTTACTTTTCTTTGATCGTGCGCTGTATGTATGTGCGTGTTTTCTTTTTTCCATATTATTTATATTTTTCATACTTGTTCAATCCCACCTACAACATTTCAAAGTTATTATTTCTCCATATAATTCTAACCTTCTTACTGTCCGCATGCAATCACCGTACAACCCCCTCTCTCTATATATATTTATTGTCTCCGTTACGAATTTACGATATCTGATTATTGTGTGTCACACGCATATTTGCCAACTATATTATGCTCGATATATGTATTTATGTATCCTCTATTATAAACGGGTCCAGATGCATCACCAGTGCTTGTATTGTGCTTCAGTGTTTATGATCGCAATAATTCCTTCAATGAATTGATCATGCAAATCATGCAGATCTAATGACTGAAATTACTCTTTCCATTATGATTATATTTCTTTCAAAGAAGAAACCAGTTTTAAATGTCCACTGTACAGAATTGAAGTATGAAAGAAGCAAAATGTGCTCCTAAATGACTTTATCTTTTCGTATTATTGCACGTGGCTCTTCATAAAACAACCATCACCTGCCGAAAAAGCCAACCATAACTTACTCGGCAGAGGGAACACACCTGATGGTGTCGGGAGGTGATGATCTATCATTGCGGAGATGAGGTGAGACAAGAAGAGTTAAGGGAAGTCTTGGAGATGTGAAAGCCCATGCGTTATCATGACAAATCACCCCTGTTCCTCGTGGAGACAGAATAATGAAAAATAGGCTGACTCCAAGACATTTTCTTGACGTCTTCGCTTTTCGATTTCCTAGTCTAGTGGAAAGGGCTAAATTGTGGTGTGACATTTTGGAGGGCATCAGCTGCTCATGACAAACCTGCCCACATTTATTATGGTTGAAAGTCAATAGCTTCTTAGAAGACAATGATTTTAATCGACCCAGGCTTTATTATAATAATAACTGAAAACCACATAATAAAGCTCAATCATGGTTGAATTGGGTGTACTTTTGGCACTTAGGCCTATTATTATAAGTATGATTTAGAGTGTTTTATCATAATTATAAACATTGATTTGAGCATTATACTTTCATTACAGGGTTCATGTTTTTGTTGCTGCTTTTTGAGGAAGCCCCAAAGTTTTTTCATTAGCGGTGAGTACAGAGATCATTATAATGGTGTAAAGATAAAAGGCATGTAAGTTCCTATATCCTGAAGATAATTTATAAGTTATGAATAGCTTAGTGTGACGGAGCATGGAAGTCAATTAAAACTCCATGTCCGACCCCTGTATCCAAACCAAGACGACTTAAATTATGAAAAATTAAATAGAGAGGTTCCTTCAACATAATAGGCTCTTTCGCACACGACAACTTGCTTTAAAATAACCAGGGATTTGATAATGACGGATTAAGATTTTTTTAAATGCATTAATGTGGGGTCATTCAAGTACCAAAATACATCTAAGTATTTTGGCACCATTATAGTTATCCCACCACAATAAATTTACAGCTACATCATGAAATTCACCCATAATCTAGTACAGGTAATTTCGCCTTCCTACTTCCTAATATCAGGTGTTTTTGCTCATGTCTACCGATAACATCTCCTAGCTATTATTCCTGCTACTTCTAATTTCCTTTCATCGGTAGTTTCCTCTAGGGGTTTGCTTTACATCATCTCTTTCGAAAGGTTTAAACATGACTAAAATGCCAAACAAATCTTTCAGTTCAATGTTTAAGGATATAGGGAAGGAAAGAGATGTTTTTAGAGTGTATGTAGTTCTCATAAAGCTGCATTAACTGGAGTCACAATTAGATAATTACATTTATAGTTCTGGAGGATGTTGCGTGACAGCAATATTAATCAATATAAAGGAAGATATTTTAAACAAAAATGATTTCACGTTCAATAATATTGACAAGACATTGTAGATGCAACAAAGTCATGAAGAAGTAAAATTCCCGCCTGATCCTACCATTAATAATCAGGCTCCCCTTTTTCACTCACCTAGGAAATGACAGCGAATAATCGGGGCGTCAAATGAAAATAAATTGTATTACAGAACCTACCCGCTCTGATGATTTGCCTGAGGATAATGGTTATTTTAGGCGGGAAAAGAAGGACTCTACACGAGAAAAACAACCCCAGTGCGTGTTATGCAAGCTATTGTAAGCTCCCTTTTTGGGGGGTAAAGTTTCACGAACCGAAGCCAGCTTATTTTTGTCGTTTAGAAGTCACTGCGTAATTTATACGGTGACATTCAAAGGCAAGATAAATCCTCTTCTTTTTTTAACAACCGAAACACATAGATGAGGGGTAGTATTTTGTAAATGGAATCGTCATATGGTTCTACTAATCGTTTATTTTCATCATCAAAGTGATAGGAAATAGTTACAAGTGGAAAATGAGTTATGGCAACAGAGGGAAAAGAATGAAACTATGATGAAACGAGAACAGAAGAATATATTTTGGGATCCTGCCTTTCGTTAAAAACTAAAATGTTTATGTTATCGAGTTTTAACTTATGTAATTTGAAGACCTTGTTTTGGACAGTTCACAATTGGCATTAATTATTGTAAGGCCCCTGTGCTTATCGGCATTATGACGCATTTAATTCACTTTTCTTTTACTTTCACAACAAAATTGAAACATCAAAACCGATAATGAGTATTATTAAATGGAAATCTACTCATCACATCGACCTGAACGTAGCATAATGTCCAGAAGAAGACTAGACAAACATTATAAATGTGGAAGTTTTTATATTAACCCTTTGCCATATACGAATCTACAGAAGATATTAACTTGTTTACCACATACCGTACGATCGTACCTTTGCTTTGTGTGTGCCCAAACATAGTAATCAACTATAAGAGGTAGATATTGAT
This sequence comes from Strongylocentrotus droebachiensis, assembly GCA_035222895.1. NCBI lineage: Eukaryota > Metazoa > Echinodermata > Echinoidea > Camarodonta > Strongylocentrotidae > Strongylocentrotus > Strongylocentrotus droebachiensis. Next base: position 173,702 of record JAVYIG010001695.1, on the reverse strand, counting down.
ATAGAGAGAGAGAGAGAGAGAAGGGTTGAGGTATAGATTACAAATAAGAATAAGAAATGTCTTTGTTATAATAAGGAGGTTTAGATAGTTGCTTACCTTCTTATTATACTCCTGTATAATTTCTTTCTTAAGATTTAAAATAGACATATTTTATTCCTCATCTATGTCTCTCTCCTTCTATTTTCCCTTCTCTCATTAATTTGTATACCATTCATCTAAATACTACGCACTGATTTCAATTTAAACTACAACGTTCCTACTAAGCCATTAAACGCCTAAGCTGGAGTGACACAACATTTACAGTGATACATGTACCATATGGTTAATACAGTTTCTCTTATTTACTTCGAAAATAAATCGATTTACATTCAATAGTCTACACTCGTATGGCATTATGTTACGGGTTTGAATTTTACGTAGAATTGAAGTTCCCAATCTTTCTTCATGATTGCACATGACTTGGTAGAAGTAAAAACTTAATGCCAATCAGTATTGCCCTTTAAAAGTGTGTTTTGCCTTAAACCTGCCACTGAGTTTTCTCACATATTCATTTGACGTGTTTCTTTGGAAATGAAAAAAGGGAACAATTGAAATATGAACCTAACATGGTGTTTGCAGAGTAAAATTTGAATATGACTGTGATCTGAATCTGAGTCATAGTCGTGCAAATATAAGGTATTTGCGCCGTACCAAAAGAAAAGGAGGAAAATGTGTGTATGCATTAATTTTGTTGGATGTTGGATTTGTTTGCAGATCGCATACATTTCATTAAATTCAAAGTACACATTTCAAATAACGCCTTTTGACTATTAGTAATAGAGTGGCTAAGGCGTCAATATTGAAGGGAAAGGTAATTCATTTTTTTAAAGATTTCCTTTCTGTTATTGTGTAGGCCTACCTAAATCTTTAATAAATAAGAATTAATTTTTACCGAAAAGCACACTAGAAAAAAAAGAAATAACCACATGCAATCTATAAATCATAAGGTTTAATGATGTGATCATATATTTACGCCTAGCACATTGAAATGTCATGTGAATTGGAATAAAGTGTGTTCACGAACCACCCACTGGGAAATGATAGCCGCAAACTCCGTATCCCCTCTTTGTTCAACTAGTATATACCTAATTGGGGATATAGACCGTATTTGCGTCCGACCCCCGGGTTTATTGAGCTTTAAATTCCTTACTGATTGACAGTCATGGAAGGGAGTGTGCAGTTCAAACTAATTCTGTTTATTTATACCACTCGCAATCAGCTCTGATACCATCTTTAAAGCTGCTAATGCGTTACGAATTAACTGGGGAGTCAAGAAGTTAGGCTCTGACGTCATAATGTCTCACCCTTGATATTTCTCGAGCCTTTCTCTCTTTAGCCGTTTTTTACTTTCTAACCTCGAAACATTCACACTCAAATTTACACACAAACACATACGCGCACACATTCACTCTCACTCTCTGTCTTCTTCTCACTCTCTCCATCTCTCTCTCTCTCTCTTTATTGTCTGTGTGTGTGTCTCTCTCTCTTTCTTGTGTGTGTTTGTGTCTCTCTCTCTTTCTTGTGTCTGTCATCCCGTGTCCCCTATTCAAATTTTCTTCATAATACACAAACGTTATGTCTCTGTCGATCAACAATGAAGCGAAAAGCTTAACTATGTGGCCTCTGTAACTTTAATGTCCTTTGTGTCATGTCTTATGTTTTAATTCGTTTCTGCTTCATTTTTAAGTGGTTTTCATACAATTCAATTGTCTCTAATAAATTATGAGCCTATGACCATATTTGCATCTTTTGTACATTACGTTTCGAAGAACTGCCATCATGATGGTAACGAGCAAATATTTAGTAATTGTTATCTGGATCTGTTGTTTACAGAGTTGCAGTACAAACGAGTCGTAGTCGTAGTCATTTTGGGCAAAGTTTGAAGAGAGCACTGTGTTCTATCTCCTTCAATGTAAGTCGGAGTAGTGCTATCAATATGCAACTGTCCTTCACATGACCCGAGCGATTTATGATGAACTGAGTCGGCATTTGTGGACTGGAGTAGATAAATGTTGTCTATAATTCATTCACCTGACCATGTTGACTATCAATTCATTCCTAAAACCTGAACTTAACATACTGTATTAATATGATACAATTCATTTACGAATGTCTCATAAATATTTCGTAATTAGCTTAGATACGTTTGCATTTCTATATCGAATTATCAAATGTCTTGAACGCCTTTATAATATATCCTTTATTTTATGTATAACGTAAAGCTTTGGAATTATGTCTACACTATATATGCCATGACTTTTCAATGTTTCGTCCTGACATAGTGACTTGATAAATAAAATACTTGAAAGAGAAGAAGAATGAAGAAGAGAAACTTAAGTCACTTATTGTGTCTTATTTAGTACACCAATATCAAGTTCAAGTTCAATTTGACATTTTATTTCATTCAATTTCTTTTTTTTTAATTCAAGGAACAGATCACGAAATAATAATGCATGAATGAGGAGAAAGTTTATGAAGGCAAGAGCCTATAATAGGTGCTGCCACTACCGAGAATAAAGAGAAGCAAAGCGAAATCAAACAGTACACAAGTGAGAGAAACCCCTTTTCATAGATATATAAATTAAATCAAGAAGTATTAGTATTCATTATTGGCGATTTTAACCTCCTTTTGAAGACATTTAGGGAAGGACTGCATTTTGATATGTAAAGGTTTAAGTAATTCGCCGATTTTGGGCCCTTTGTGAAGAAAAAAAGAAGAAAAGAAATTTGTTATAATTGGTTCATGTCAACGGTAGGTGAAAGTGGAGGGACTATGTGTGGTAAGAATAAAACTGGGCATTGATACCAAATTATCACAGAGACTGAATGGGGAAACAAATTATCAAAGTACAGATACATAAAATTACGCAGACTATATTTGGAAAGAACAGATATATATATATATATACATATTTACGGCTCATTTGGTAGTCTGATCAAGATTATTCATTGGAAATGACAGGGCGTCTGTCAATGGCTTAAACTATTCGTCACGTCCTGTTTTCCCGTAACCCTATCACTTATATAACCATTAAGCGGGTGACAACAAACAACATATTAGATCCTAGCATTGTTTTCACTTCAAAAGAAGCATTAGCGGACGGTAATGTATTCGGGTAAAAGTGTTGTGCATTGTGGCCGAAGCGCTTCCCACACCAGGGCCGTCAAAACATATTAATTCACCACCTACACGCTGTTGAAAACCATTGGAACGAGAGCCTCGGGCCACATTTTCATCGCTTTGATCAACAAGGCGAATCCATTAGTTTCCTCCTTATACAACGATGATAATTGCCTAGAGGAATGAAATTATTCTTATATTTGTATGAGATAAGGAGTTTAGAACACTTGAATTCGTTTTTGCGAACCGCTACTTCTTGACTTCTGCATATTGCATATAGCATCACTGTATGGTTTACTCCATTGCAGGTTTTTCTGCTTTCTCAAATAAGTTGCGACCTGCAATTTGATTAAATTCAGGTGTTCCTTGTTCATAGAGGGATCAGGGATGGTAATATAATAAGATAAGTGAATGTTGGAAGCCGAAGACCTTCAACTTCTTCTATATTTAAAGTTTTCCTGAAAGAAAGCATGTCTTTTGATATAACACTGGCCCTACAGCATTGGTGCTCAGCCCAAGAAACAACTGACAGTAATTGACGAGAGAGATTTTAATTAATAAGAGTCTCATTTCAGATTGACATATTTATCAGAGGGGTATACTTACCAGCAATCTGCTCTTCTGTAAGTTGGTCTGCCTGTAATGGGAATACACAAAATTAACAATTTGGTTTAGTTGGAATGAAAGAAGGATGGAATTAGTTGCGCCCCAATGTAATTGTAGGAAATTGAAGGTTCTTTACTTGATTCTTTAATATTCAATCCTTTTATTTTATTATTGAAAGTGGCATTTTGAAATTACCTTCCCCCTCAATTGAGTTTAGCAAAGACAAAGGGCGTTGTCAGTTCGCGTAACAAAGGTTCCCGTTACACTTATGCGGACACCATTAATTTTCCCCATTTTCTTTGTAGCTTTACGAAATGGGTACTTGCGCAATAGAAAGCCCGCAAATTCTGGATTTGAAAAATAAAAGACGTGAAGTTGGTCAATGGTCTGTATTACATAAGTTTACAAGCTCCTTTGGGCGAAACGATTTGATACCATGTACACTCCATCATAAATCATATCTCAGAAGTCCTTTACTTTTGCCAATCTAGGGAGTTTTAGACATCTCCCTCTGACTGTCTGACATCCAAGCTAAATAAATGTGCAAACGTGTGCTCCGCTTTCGAAGAACCCCTTTATCTTTAACTGATAATTCTAACATCATGGCACCACTCCTCTGTAATTAACCATGTTATCCGTACAAACACGACACAGCATGATAAAGCTTTTCAGCACTCTAGAAACTACGGGGAAGCAGACTTTAAAACTCTCCTATTCAATCATCATCTCACGACGGGGTGGATGGATGCAAAGATCTTTGAGTTGTAAAGTGGAGACCACGATTCAATTGATTTTCTCGTTTTCTAGTGAACATTTATACTATCTTCTAAGGGGAGAAAAACGTTCTTGGGAAGTAATTAAACATTTTATAAACGTTTTAGTTCTCAGGACGTCAATAATATGGAAGAAAACAAATATAAGGGTATAGAAACTTACAAATCACGGTATAGGTTATTGCTAAAGATCATTTCGTTAGATTATTTTTAATTGATGACGACTCTTGAATGACGATTTTTGAAATAATAAAGATGTAAATATGGCGAAAGCTTTGACAATGACATGGCGAAAGCTTTGACAATGACTTGGCGAATATTGAAAAAGAACAATGATCGTTCATGTAATAAGAATTAAATGCTCTTGCCACTTATTCTACCGGTGAAATGCACTTTATTTTATACTTGGGCAATTTTTTTTAAAATATCTGTCTCGCTAGGCATGATAATCTAATCAACAAGACACCTTTATTTACGTTCACTGGTCTATTCTCAACCAATGTAGTAGTGGTTTTGTATAAACTATTACAAAAATATTACATGCCTACGCATTTCAAAGCTTTCGTTCAAGCATCGACAGCTTGTGACGTTTACTTCTAGATTTGACGATGGAAGTTTGCCGTAAATGTCAAATAGCTTAATTCAGATATCAAGAGCGGATTTTCTTCCTATTTCAGGTAAAATTCTTGATAGAATGCTTTAGCGTGGGCGCACTTTTTCCTCTTTCTCTTTTTACACTTCTTTCTTATAATAAAAATCATTCTGATAAAGAACAATTTACGTATTTAGAATATGGAATAGGAAATAGTCTTGCAATTAACGTCGACGGTTAGAATTATTAAAATAACTATGTCTTTCTAAAAAATTCTACCAAATAATGTATATCATAATTATAACATCCTATAAAATCAAGGATCTTTCTTTAACAAAGGACTTTACTGAAACATGCGGAATTAGTATAATAATGTATCAGAATAATGCTGGCTTTCAAAAAGTATAATGGTGAAACATATGTTATTTCAGGATATTCCTATCTTAAAGAAAAATATAACTTACCAGCTACAGAATGTTTGGTTAATAATAATGAGTCAGGCTGGTAATGTGGACAATCTGGAGTGCATGCATGGTTCTTATATTTCTGATAAAAAAACCTCCCCCTAAAATACACTTTTCTTCTTAGCAACTAAAAATTAGCACTTGAATGCGGTGCAAATTTTCAATTGCCAAATTAAATCATAGGTCATTAAAAGTACAACTATCCGAAATTACTCTACAATTTTCCTGGATGCCATCATTAAAACAACCTATATTAAATCCAACATTATGGGAAGACCATCGGGAGTTAACCTTATTAGGGCAACTGGTTGTGCCATCAATGTTTTAAGATAATCATCAACCTTGGTCCTTGTGAGTGCACGTTGATATTGAATGATTTTAGCAGGTGCAGCTGGGTAATTGGCAATAATTTATATGATTTATATTAGAACAACGGTAGTACATATCCCCAATGCTTATACTTCTAACATATGAACAGTTATGAGTTATGATTGTAATTCGAATCGTCGAGTTTTTGTTCCTACATCACATCAAGTTTCGAAGAAAAGTCAATTTGGAATGTTATTATACATTGACTAGACAGTATGTTTTATCATTGTTCGTTTTTAATTGTGAATAGTACGAAACATAGAAGTGAAATACAACCTTACTCCAACAGCTGTGTAAACCGGATTTATACATTTTGCCCCCATCGATTTATATATTCTTCTAATACAGGAACTTGACAAATTCTCCTTACCCAAAAATGAGTCATTGGAAGAAAAACACTGATCTGTATTACGGAAGGAAGACCACAAGCTGAAACGCGAATAAAAAATAACCCTGTGTATACATTCGAGACAATCAATGAACGCAAATCAAACAATTTTGCTCTAGTATGATTACATTAATGTACAGCTGAGTATACTCCATTGATTTCTCTCTCTTTATTTCTCTCTCTCTCTCTCTCTCTCTCCCTGTCTTCTCTGTGATGTGGGTTGTGTGGAGGGAAAAACGATATACAGGTTTTTATGTTACACAAAAAACGCTTGTTTTCTTATATTTCGTTGCAGAGAATGATATAAATTGTCAAATTCATTGTATTTTTAATTTGTATTGATGAATCAACCTTACCAACCATATCCTTAAAAGCCATTTAAAAAAACTACATGGCGTACATTTTGAGGTGAATCAGTGAAAATTGAAATAGTTTCAAAAGATTATTGACTTGTGTTTAAGCAGAATGTCATTGAGTTGTATAGAGCTTTGTAAATTTGACATTACTCTCCTGATCCCCATGTTTGTTAACAAGGGCGATAAAGTTTAAGAACAGCAAACAGTAAAACCATAGTAAATATGCTTTATCTTGAGTCGCACCCACAAGATTTTTTTTCTTTGATCACAGTTCTTTTCCATTACAACTCATGTGCTATGTCTCAATGCCTCGTTTTCTTTTGTTTCGATATAAAAACTTGCTTTATATGGACTGGTACTCCATATAGACGATTAATTTCCTTCTAGTTTATACAAGTGCATAGATTATGTGTTGCCTCTTGTCGTAAAAACCTAAGATATGTGTTAATAATTGTGAATAGTGAGTAATTAAACGTGTGAGTTTTTTTAATACATATCTTATATCGAATATATTTCGTAGGAACGTTGCGTCCTCAATACATTATTTGCATATTAAACGCTCAATTTATAATGTCCGATTAATCAAAAAACTATTTTATAAAATTGTCCTACGGTTAGAAGATGCATAGGTATATTGCAAGGTAACAAAGTAAATTACACCAATCGAATATACATGCATCAAGGTCCCAGGTCTTAAGCCCATACTGTCCCCTTAGATAGTGATAATAAACATTACAAATCACCTAAATACTACTAGAAATGGTCCCTCACAGGCTCAATTTATTTTCGCATAGAATACAGCCAATGATCATCATTTCAATGATATCATAAAGGCTTAACCTTAACAGACACTAGCACACTGCATACATTTCCCGCAGACTATTCGAAAATTTCTGGAGCAGCTATTTCACATTAACCATCGCCTCTGACACTCAAGGAGTCAAAGTGTACAAGAAGGCGCCGTGAGGTTGACACCTATTATCGATTAGTGGTTGCACGCATCCCTCCTCCTGTAGATACATTCACTCAGCTTACGATTTTAAGTAAAATATCTACACTAATATCTCTGTTTTGCTATGATGCTGCTTTAAATAATAATCCCCAAAGTCACAGAAAGATACAATATGTTACCCTTATCCATCTAAATTTAGTTCACTTCCATAATTATCCAAATGCACAGTCTTTGGTGCTCATTACACGACGGTGCGTGTGCAGAACTAAAATCATGATCATTTTTCATCAATTGTTAAGAAGCTTAAGGTAAGCAGGTAGACTTTCAAAATGATAAAAGTAAAGAAATGACTTACCATTTTGTCAATTGTTGTAGATAGCTGATTCCGATTTAGAAGAAATGGGTTTGCTGCTACTAGCTGCAAGTAAGGAGGCGGAGAGGACAGATAAAGAGGAATAACCCAGTCGTAATGATTCCACGCAAGTGAGCTATACACCGTAGTATTTCCTATATAACGCACGCGGCGAAAGATACCCAGAAGATACCCATAAGCAGCGCTTGCCCTCTTATATATTCAGTTATCGTATGCAAATGAGCCTCATAAATAATTTAAATCTAATCTCGCCGTGATCATGATTTCTATATGGCGATGCGAGAATCGTGCGTGTGCGACCTTTGTGCGGGGGAAAGAATGTGATCGTGTTTGTCATAATCTGATAACTTATCATCAAAGGAATTACATGATCAACTCCAATTTGCCTTTGGTTCACAATAAGAAACGAATAAGGGGAAACAGCAAAAATATTTATCTACTTTTAGAAAAACAAAAGGGATGTGTATTTTGTGCATTGCGCATTCTGTAATACAGAAATATAATTGTATCAATAGTAATACATTTTCATCTTAAAAAACACACGTACTAGTTGGTATAAGTCCTAGTTGGTATTACGCCTAGTTGGTAAACAATGTAATTACCATAAATGGCGCGAGGAACCGTGTTGTGCATGCAACCATTTTCATGTTTTTAATTAGCTCTAAACTTCCGATAACATACAAAATTACACAGATTGATTGGTGGCTGCCTTTATATGCTGTCATAATACACCTACAAAGGACCATTATGAAATCAATGTCTTGAATGTTCCTTGTATGGGATGTATACATGATTGTGATGAAAATCACCCAGGAATATGTTGAGGGTTGGCATAGGCCACTTTTAAATATTTTTGTTGTTTCTTGTTTGTTAACGAAATGTATCATTTGCAAAAGCGTCTTGTCATATTTATACTCTTGCACGTAATTATTACCTCTGAATAAATACTTTAGAGACTTTGAATTTAGATAAATCAGTTTTCTATATTTTACGAGCATCTAATAAACTCGATTAATAGCAAAACTTTTGGAAATCTCACTTGTAACATTTTTTCTGTATAAAAGGATAAAAAAGGTTATTATCATCTTCATTTGTAATGAATAATTTTTGGGGCAAGATCTTATGTATTTATTTGACATGAAAACTGTATCGGAATGAACAGATCCTAAAAAGTTGATGTTATATCTCTATTGCTTGTAATCAAGAACACATGACGTATCATCTTTGAAACAATTCATATAACGGGATACACTTTATGTGAGATATGTGATTCAGATCAGGCCTACAAATTCATCATCGTTTCATTCGTCATTATTGTTTGTCTATTTATACGAGGTTGGGAATATTTTTCCTACTTTAATAGCTCAAATGCAATTTTCCTTCTTTAGTTACGAAAAGATGAATCCTCGCTGGCGGCATTTGAGGCGGGAAAGGCAACAGATATGCATCTCTGATTGGTCCAGAGATCAACTGCAATGCGACATTACCACACCGCAATTCTATCCCACAATGCACTCGCTGACGTAGCCCTTCGTTTTGCCGCAATGCGCATAAAACCCATGCAAAGAGAGAAAACCAATGTGTCTACTCGACTGTCGTAATCCAAGAAAAAGTCAGGTAGAGACGGATGCGTGGATGCATATCGCACATGCAGCGACGCCATCTCCCTCCATGGTGGACGCAAGTTGAGTGGCGAGAAGAAAAAGCGAGAATGACATTTGTGGCATTAGATGTTAAACGAGGGCGACGGTTGCAAAATCACAGATGGGGAAGTGAGTCTGTTTGCCAGTGCAATTTTGGAGATCGCGTTTGCCCATTGAGACCGAGAGAAAGAAAAAAAAAAGAGAGTGAGTGAAGGACCTTCGAAGGAAATATTAAAGAAGAGAGAGAGAGAGAGATAGAAAAAGAGATGGAGAATTAAAAAGGAAGGGAGGCAAAGATTAAAAGCTTGATATGATTCTTAACATTATCCCTCGTGTCCCTATTAACCTCGTTGTGCTATGAAACATACGAACACTCGGTGGCGAATTGTTGACCAAGAGCCAATATTTGCCAAAGTAATCTTTAGACCCGACTATTTCGCAATTAAAAAAAGATTCAGCCAGATTTAATAAGGATTTCTATTTGATATCTTACAACTTGAGATTTTGCAGATCTTCCCTCAAATAATGTCCATGAGAAATATATTTCGTTTATTGGGTAGTTTGATGCAGAATTTCGGCTCTCATAAAAATAAATTGGATCGACACACTCACAACGTGAAATATTTTTCAGGCTAAAAAAAAAGGAACTATAGTACTTTAAAATTCGAAGCTTGTGTTCGAATAACAAAGAACGAAATCAAATCGCTGTCGTTTAAAAGTCAATTGTGTTTAAATTTTGAAGAAAAAAAAATTAATTATTATGTAAGAAGCCCTTGTGCCTCACTTGAGTGAAATGTTAATACATAATATGTGCGTGTGTGCGCGTGTGTGTGCGTGTGCGCGCGTATAGGGTACGTGTGTGCGTGTGTTGTGTGTGTGTGTGGGTGGGTGTGTGTAAGAATACAGCGCTTACGAAAACTTTTTTCAATGTTCCTGTGCAATGTGCTTTTTAAAACATTTGTAACACAACCAAAAAGGTCAGAATATAAATGCAAACTTACATTAGGCGGTGTCACACAGAAAAATTCCTAAAAAAATCCCTTGAAAAATCCTTTTAAGGGAGAATTTTCATGCTTCGTTAGAGGATTTTAGAAGGGATACTTGATGACAGACAGCAATCAAGAGGATAACTAAAATCCGGATTTTTTGGCCTCTGTGTGACACCGCCTATTGAGGTAAATATTCCCAGCCAATTCTATTCGAATTTTAAATATTTATTAAATCGTGCACAAAGTCAAAGAAAAAAGAGTCGTCACTCCATTACGATATCAAATGCAAATTACGATCACTCGCAAGTTCTCTAAGTAGTACACACAGAATATAATTTGAGAAAGAGGCAATTCAATTATGTAATGAAATTTAAACAATTCAATTCAATTCAAATCAAAATCATTTTATTCTTGAACACCAAATAAAAGATCAAATTGTACATTCGTAAATAATTACATTTGAACAAGAAAAGGAGGACAGCAAAAAGTAGCCTCCAGATTTGTTGTGTGTACATGACTCATGTCAGATGAAAACACATTGTATTAAAAAAATTAAACGATATGTATTTTTTTAATTAGAATCAGTGCACACAAACACACACACACACGCACACACACCAAAGTTCCATTTAAAAGTTAAGCTTGGACAAAGCAATGCTGGAAATCAAAATATACAGTACTACGATCGACCTTTCTCCAATAAGTTCGCCGGTCCCGACCATTTTTTTAAAAATAAATCCATTCGGGTTTGGCGAATACCAACAGACAAATTGATTTGAGTCTGAACGTCGCAGCAATACCAAATATTGGCTCTTTGGAGAGTTTAGACAAAGTTCAAATGTGAGGCAACTGTGCATTTAAGTGGACCCGACGCCTTTCAATTTCTCCTCAATATCAACATACTAGTACTAAATCGTACTTACTTTTCCTTACCATCTCGTTAGATTACAACTCGTGTTGGTCAATCTATCTACATGTATGTATTTGAGAATTTATGTCGGGAGAAGAAAGGTTTGAAATTAAGCAAAAAAAGATAACCAAAACATAGATCTGTGGCTGAAACCTAATCTGAATAATACCACCATGTCCACAATCATGACGTCAGCAAAGAGTATTGAGCAAATACTTCTACTGAAAATGTCATTCGAATATTTTATTGAATGTTATAGTGATGGATACCAGTTGTTAGTTTACAATATCTTGGAAATTATTTGTTTCGTTGAAGGAGGAGATATTCAATTTGTTTAGCGATTACAATTATAGATTTACATTCATAGAAATCTTTGAAACATCTTAGTAACGCTGTTTTATTATAAATTGATCACATGAAAATAATGACATAATTATTAAGAGAAAAATACAGTAAAGAGTCACTACTAAAATTCTAACCTTTGGTCATGTTTACACGTGTTACATAAGCCTACAATGTCTAGTCCTAGTCCTATATAGGTGTCCTATAGGTGCATCAGAGAATTTACATTTTTAATTAAGGACACTAGAGGACCAGATATAGAATGTATATAAAGTTATATAATATCTATAATGTGAGCGAAGCTTAGTTCTATTGAATAATGAAACTGAAAAATAAAATTGAAATGTAGTAATGTTGGCTAAGAGTCGCAATAACAAGGAAAATAGTGTGATTACATTATGTCCATTTTCGTACAGACGATATTCCTGAAGCGGTTTCCTTGAAAGCAATTACAACAAATTCCACTGACTCTGATCAATTTCAAAGTATAATTAGCCACATAAAAAATCCCTTAAACGCATAGTTTCATTAGTTGGATATAAAGTTTTTTTTTTTTTTTCTTAAGTGTTTGTATTTTTCCAAACATCAAAAGTTCAACGAAGCTTTGAGAATCTGTGACATAGTTTGCAAAATTAATTTAGCATTCCAAAGGTTGTCTCATTACGATATGATTGGAATGTATTTAATGAAATTCATAATAAGGTAATAATAATAATATGATATGATATTAAGTTCTTGTATAGCGCATATCAAATTATAACGTCGCTATGCGCTCAGATATCTGAGATATCTTTACAAAAAGAAAGCATTTCCTTAGTCTGTACCTTAAAGTATTCACTGAATCGCTAGTAATTATAAACACTTTTTGAAAAGATTATGCATGGTAGGTCAGCCAGATCGAAACAGAATCAGCAGAACAGGCATATTTAGGCAGCTAAAGAACCCTGACATCAATTTAGTTATAGTTGTTTTAAATTGAATTAAACGTTTCATTGAGAATACTGAATATATCAGCCCGAGGGTTCCATTTCATTCAGTTTACAAACAAAATACATTAATTTCATAGCAATGTTAAATCAATTATTTCATAACGCTTGCGAGAATATATTCAAAGATAAAACTAGTTGATAAGATGTAATGTTATTATGTTTTAAACTAGGTACAACCAACACTTTCTAAAAGTTAACACATGCACCTGTGATAATGATTCTTTCTTATACATGACTGTAATATTACACATTCTAATAATGAGAGAAATCTTGAAGAAAAAATAAAGCCGATATAATCTTTTGAAAGGTTTGAAATTATTATAAGGGAGAAGCAAATCTGAAAATTCATAGCCATGGGAATAAAGTTTCAAAATAAAAACATCTTTTATTTTGTATAGATTTCAAACATGGTGACGAGAGAATTTTGTTTATTTAAAATCAGCAGAAATAAATCGGGTAGTTTGGCAAATAATATCTGATTTATTTCTAATTGTTCATGTAAATAGAATTCATACATGCTCCAGAAGGGAAACCTATCACTAACGGCAGTGGGGTCTATATCAATAGTGAACTTATCGCACTCATCTATCCGTGGTTATTATGCAGGCCTATGGTATAAAGTATAGTCCTGTTTTGCTAAAGTTTTGGAGGAAACTTGTAACTGCAACTAGAAAAAAATACAATTTAAAATAGTACAGTCATATTTCTGGTTCTTTCCCTTCAACACTAAAAATGTTTGATTGCACATTGCGTGAAATGGACTAAAGATATTTTTCTTCATGTAGGACTGTCCTCTGGAAATTCATGGCAGAGCATGTATTTTATTCTATGTTACCTAAAAGGGAATCTATCTCGATTTGTCAAGAAATAATTATTGTTAACAATAGGCACGTGAGCATAAAATCATGGTTTTGATATCATTATTAAATGCTATTATGCATTTTGGGGCCGCTTCCTGCTCAAACTCATGTACAATATTTATATCTAGGATAAACTTTTAAACAACAAAGTTTTTCCTGTAATGACTTCCTTCAAGGGTGATATGACACATTAGCAAAGATTCGGCCAGGATAAACCACGCACACGTGAGAATAAGATAATATATAGAAAGTGTTTTTTATGTCAATAGAAAGCTAACATGATTGGACATTTCATTCTGTCCAAAACCTTCGCCATTGGCAATGTGATGAAAATGGGATAGTTCAACATCTATCACAATAATTATTGTTTCTTTTCACCCCATTGTACATTCAGCGTTTTATTACGTCTTACTCTCCTGTGGTAAATAGGTTTTTTTATATCTTTTTATATCTATGTCCATTTCGTTTTTCAATGCTTGACACCGATATACTCAGTGATGTTGGTCTCAAAATTATACGTGTATACGTGCTTTAAGGACAGCTTCCTGCATGGTATAATATACACATGTGTTTTATAGATAGGCAAGCCAATTATACATTGCATGCAAATGCTAATTAGTCTCTGCAACTGGTATGATAGGAATTTCCGATAACATGTACTACCACAGCGTGCCGCATATATTTGTGACGATGGTCTTTGTGGTACACTAATGTACTACTTTGTTCGAAGTTAGTTGGGTAAGAATGGAAAGCTAGGAAGCCTGGCACACGACCATGAGTATACCTTTTGGGCACCTTAAATAAAGGCTTCCCTCTCTCTTAACACACTCACTCAATACAGTCATGTTAATAATTATCTTAAAAGCTTATGTTTTGTTTTATAGAAATTATCGGTTTTTATCAAAGGACGATTCTTCTTTTCCTGTCACCTCACACTCTCTCTTTATAATTTCTATTATATGCCGATTGTTCTTTCCCTCATTAAATCTTGATTCTCCCCGAAAGTCTTTTTCTCTCATGTCAAGGGCTTTTTCTAAACAAAAGTGTCTTTCTCGTCACACTCAGCCTTTGCGGTATCTTTCCCTTTCTCTTTGAAATACCTTCTCAGCCTTCCTTTTTTTAAGCTATAGGCCTGGCGATGGTTTACTGTAAATGTATGTGTTTCGAAGAAGCATAATTATCACACAAAACTTTCACAAATTCACACTTGAATGTTTTCATTCTGTTAACAATAGATAGCTCAGGAGGATTTAAGTAGTAATTTACATATTATAGGCTCGAAAATCACTCTTCACAAAAGCTTGGGGTAACAACCCCTTGTACATGTGAGCCAGGGGCGTAAATACCGGGGGGATGGGGGGGGGGGGGCTGCATCCCCCCTGGCTTGAAGTAGGGGGGTGGCCTGTACAAACATTCCCCCCTGATATCATCCCCCCCCCCCTGAGATTACACAAAAAGAGAGAAAAAAAAGGAAGAAGAAGAAGGAAAAATTAAATGTGATTGTTTCAATTTCAGCAAAATGCATGAGAAATGTGTTATTTTTGTATGTATGTATAACTGTATAGCCTACACGTATACAGTATGTCACGATCATTAAGAGTAGTTGCGCGACGTGCGCGAACAAGTACTTCATAAACTTCAGAATAATTGTTCGTTATTTTGAAAGGTATTATTAAAGCCCAGACGTAAAGTGCGCCAGCGCGCGAGCGCTTAAAAAGTGCAATCATGTACAGTAGATGACCGGCTCCCTCCCCCATTAAGTGTTATTTAGGGTACGCGTATGCTCATTCCCTCCATATGAGAGCACCCACCCCCCCCCCCCCCCCACCCTATCTCAGGACTGCCAACATTAATTTTCTGAATCCCCCTTTCGCCGGCTTTTCGCTGGCTTTTCTTGCCTTGAAGACCCACCCTACCCCCCCCCCCCCCGAATCCGGAACACTGCTAAATGTACCACCCCCCCCCCCCCCCCCAAAAAAAAAAAAAAAAAAAAAAAAAATTAAGGTGAGCTCTAGTCGATCGAGGGGGACTGGGGGCCGATGTTACTTTTGAAAATGAAATAATCCTGAATGAGCTTTCAAAGCTAGCAGGAATTTCAGGAATTTGATCCCGGGATTTGATCAATTTTTCTATGAAATTCAAGATATTTTATAAGCTCCTTTTTACATTTCTCAGGATTCCAAAGAGAGAGAGAAAAAAACCCACCCCCTTTTTAAAGAAACTAAGAGTCGAGAACGGTACAACGAAGCGTCTTCTTTCTCTAATGATTTAATGAAACGTAAAAGCTTCCGCGCTTCGCGCGGGAGGGGGGAAGGAAAAAACTGAATTTAGATGAGGATTAAAAGTCGAGAACGGTACAACGAATCGTCTTCTTTCTCTAATGTATTAATGAAACGTAAAAGCTTTCGCGCTTCGCGCGGGAGGGGGGAAGGGAAAAACTGAATTCAGATGAGGATTAAAAGTCGAGAACGGTACAACGAATCGTCTTCTTTCTCTAATAATTTAATGAAACGTAAAAGCTTCAGCACTTCGCGCGGGAGGTGGGGAAGGGAAAAACTGAATTCAGATGAGGATTAAAAGTCGAGAACTGTACAACGAATCGTCTTCTTTCTCTAATGATTTAATGAAACGTAAAAGCTTCCGCGCTTCGCGCGGGAGGGGGTGGGGGGACTGAATTCAGACGAGGATTATTTTTGAGAACGGTACAACGAATCGTCTTCTTTCTCTAATAATTTAATGAAACTTCAAAGCTTCGGCGCTTTGCGGAGGAGGGAGGGAGAAATCGCCCCTCCCTGCCCCCCCCCCCCCCCCCATTACGCCAAGGCTGGTCACCATTACGTACCAATATTTGGCTCGCATAATTTCAAATTTTGGCCCCCCCCCCCCCCACCCCCTAAGAAATCCTGGATCTGTGAATGTATGCATGTATAATGTACATGTCTTTGGGTATGTGTGTGTTTGTTGTTTGTTCGTTTGTGTGTGCGTGTGTGTGTGTGTGTGCGTTTTTGTGTGTGTGTGTTGTGTGTTGTGTGTTTGTGCGTGCGCGAACGCGCGCTCTTGATTAAATTAGTGTGGGCGTGTGCTCGTGCTAGTATGTGATGGCTATCGCCGATCATCCCCCCCACTCCTCGGTACGGATTTACGCCCCTGATGTGAGCACAGTCTGATCGCATTGTCATTACACAGTGGCCGAGTTGTCTGGTACAGAACATTTCTAAAGGTCGCAGACAAAATCAAGATATTTTTTTCGTCCTACAAGAACCATGTTTTTCTTTTTTATAAAAACTGCTCCTTTCTCTATAAAGACACGTATATGAAGATATCAATGGATAATTATCATGAATTAGTCGTTTTAAACGATCTCTCCGTGCTCTAAAACTTGCTCTTTTGTCAGTTATTCTCTGTTATCGCTGCAAGAGTCTCGAATGCATAATATGTTAACAACCAGTGAGGGATTCAGGAATTTCTTACCGGGGGGGGGGGGCACAAAATGGCATTGGGTGAAATCAGTAGCGTACGCAGGATTTTTTCAAGGGGGGGGGGGTTGACATTTTTAAATCGGGCCGAAAATTTCGAAACTACTCAGCCGGCCGCTGAATAAGCGGGGGGGGGGGTAGTGAGCACTATTTGGGGGGGGGCCGGGGGGCAGGTGCCCCCTGTGCCCCCCCCCCCCCCTGGCGCCTGAACAACGTTTATTCTTTGTCTCCTGCTGATATCGCATTATCTGATATTTTCTCTACATTCATTCAGGATATGTATGAAATTCCGTATACTAATATTGTAGTGTTATCGTTGTCTTGTCATATCGGAAAGGTTTAAAAAGGATTCCCTTTACGTTTATCAATCAATTAAACTTTTGTATTTGGAAAGAGGAAAGCCTCACACCAATTTGCTATGAAGATTGTTATATTCGCTCGTAAGGTGGCGCCCGTCATGATACCATTTCTACCTACATGACATGTAAAGCTTGTCATGTAATCATTTCCCCCATAACTGTTTGGTTCCTCTCTCTCTTTCTCTCTCGCTCTCTCTCTCTCTCTCTCTTTCTCTCTCGCTCTCTCTATCTCTCTTTCTCTCTCTCTCTCTCTCTCTCTTTTCCTCTTCCTCTTTCTCTCATTCTATCTCTCTCTCCTGCCCTTCATATTCCGGAATTTTTTCTCTCGATTTCTTCCCTGTTAAAGGTGGTTTATTAGTGGCAGCATGCTTCAAAAGAAAGCCATGTTACGCCGAGAATATTGAGAATGGTTAAGGGAGAGAAGAGATACACACAAACTGAGGTCTACAAAATAGTCTGCACTGGAAGACATACCAAGACAACTAAGAGGGATAGACAGCATGACAGACACAAAAACAGACTAGTGACAAATACAAATAAAAATTTAACTTACAAAATTGTGACTTACTTTGTTCATGGTTTACTGTAAAGCAAGTTAATTATGTAAAAGATATACACCACACCTATGGAAGTGTAACAAAAGAAATGATTTGGTTAAATTGTGATATCAAATTTAAAGGAAAAGCATTGTTGTATAAAAATTGGATAAAATCGGGTATATTATATTTAGGGGATATAGTAATAGGAAATAGATTTTTGACAGTCAAAGAATTGAAAGATAAACTTATCTATTATGATGGTAGATGGTTGAGTGAATATGCAAAAATAAGAACCGCAATACAACAAAGATGGAGGCGAATCATAAAATATGGCGAACAAGTTTATGATTTCAACGATTACAAACGTAAATCAGTTATATACTCTAATTTGAATTTAAATAGTTTTGAATTTTCAATACACTCTATTACTGTGAAAAAAGTATATACGGAACTCATAAAATTAATCCAAAAACCATCTAGGGCGGTAGACTTTTGGAACAAAACCTTACAAACAAATGTTACTATAAAGTGGGACTCTTTATGGTTATTTAAATTGAAATATGCTCGTGATAATTATTTGATACAATTCAACTTTAAATTTATGTATAATATTTTACCAACACCTGTTAATTTATTCAAATGGAAAATCAAAGAAAACAATTTGTGTTATTACTGTAATAAACCTGGTACTATTATACATGTATTTTTTTATTGCGAAAATATTTACCGATTTTGGAACGTTATCGAAATATTATTATGTAACTCCTTCTGTAAAGATTTTAAATTCTCACCCATTTGTGTTGTATATGGTTTTCATGACGCAAAAGAAAATGTTATAGATATTGATCTAATACTTCATTATGCTTTATTTGCAATCTATAAAGCGAGTGTTGGAAATCAATTTAATAAAAATGTAGTGACGAGAATAATAAGCAAATATTTTTTGTTTATGTTAGAATACAAAATAGAAGTTGAGGAGAACAGAACTAAAACAACGAATTTGAATATTATTAAGTGGAAGGAAACTATAACTAATTTAAAATCTGCTATTAAGTAAATAGAAATATAATTTGATTTGACCTCATTTAGACATGTGATTCAGTGATTTGTTATGAATATTTATGTACGATGATGTTATCCATGATTTTACCTGAATAAAGATTTATTTAAAAAAAAAAAAAAAAAAAAAACTTACAAAATAATGACCAACACGACAATTAATTATTTTACGTGTTTGCATAATTTATATTGATGATAAATTAGAAAGGATCATAAACAGTCGTTAACAGTGAGACATTATACCATGCTTTGAATCTCCATTGAAATATAACAAAAACGATTATCGTATTATTAAGATTTCTATAGATTTCTATACATTTTATTCAATTTGTTTAACTCCTCGAGTACATGCTTTTGATAGGCCCACAATACATACAAATTCACCCGCCAAAGTCGATGTACAACATTTACTTTACCCATGACAGATATATCGCATTTATAAAACATGATGATTATCCCTGTTAACAACTAAATTATCCATACTTTTACCAAGTTTTGTAACTTTTTAAATACGTGAAAGATTCATAAGTCCCCATTTATGTTTCTTGATAATGTCTCTTATTAAATCTTACATTTAAAAGCATTCAAGAAAGGCCCTAATTAAACTATTCCACCTTTGATTCTTGAGTTCCGAAAGGAAAACAACAAATTTACAAAGGGTACGAATAATAATGAGTTGTTAACTGCAAATCACAATCAAGACCATGATCCCAGATTACTACATCGTACTTTTTCGGTAACCGTCATAAAACACATAGTTTAAAAGAGTTTCATATAGCGAGTGAAGACAATAATTTGTTTTGTTAAATGATATTTTATTCCTTCCTCATAAATTCACATTACAAGAAATTATCACAATAAGTCATTTAGAAATCTTCGATAAAAGACACTTCATGAATTACATCAATCAAAGAACAATGAACATAGACAAATCTCCAATATTATTATACATAATTGTACATTTTTTTCTTTCATGTACCAGTTTATAATCCAAGTAACAATATTGGAACGTAAGAAGTTAAATAATCCCACCCAATTCATTTTTTTGTTAATGATTTTGTATTTCCTTCCTCATCAATTTACATTACAAGAAATTATCATAATAAGTCATATAGAGCAAGATCTTCGAGAAACTAGATGTGCACACAGTGTACTGCGCCCTCTATGTATTGCCCTCTTTATTCAGGCTAAAGGTTAAACTCGGAATGCAGCAGTGTTGATATCGTATTTTTTTCTGTGGTTATGGCACATTTAAAAGTAATCTCAATTTGTTAGGTAAAAAAGCTATCCAAGGGTGAGCTTGTGTTTTTTAAAGGGTTCATCATGCGTTATCATAATACTCTCAATTTTGTACACTGTCGCTCATAATAGTTGGAATATTTTTGTTTTACCCCAATTTATGGAATTATTTAAAAAATAATTTAAATAGAATAGATCTAGATAATAGTATACATTCTCAGATTGTATTGAATAATAATTTGCCAATGTGTGTTCTGCGTGACTGCTAAAGCATGTGTATGCCACTATGCTTATCAACTAGGGGACTTAAGTCATAAATGACAGTAATGAGGATTAATGCCCCACAAAAGGGCACTTATATAGCACATCGACACGGTTTTGATATTGGGGCCTCACAGTTACGAGACCATTGCTTTGTCACTGAACCATGACTGTACGCAGCGGAGTCTAGGGTAGGGGGCAGTTTCCATAAATTAAATTTTTTTAAAAATGCAATACATTTTCAATAATTTATTGCATTTTACCCCGGTCCCCAACATAAAAAATCCTCTGGAAGGCCATGCATTATGGCTAAAGTTATTTAAAGTTATTAAAGTTATTTTAAACAATCCTTAGACTTGGTTAATACACAGTCTGTTACACCTAAGCAACCAGATTATCTAACACTTCAGTCACATCGCCAAACCGACTTCAGACCGATTGAAAAACGCACAGTATACACTAGGCATAGATTAAAATTCTAAGTCATATTTTTTACGCTTATACAGCTCAACTTGTCGTTATATTATCTACAATTTAAAAAGCATCCAGTGGAATATAGCCAGGCGCGGATCTACGGGGGGGGTTTAGGGGGTTTAAACCCCCCCCCTTGGGCGGCCCAAAAAAAAAAAAAAAAGGGAAAAAAAGGGAAAAAAAAGAGAAAAAAAAGAAAAAAAGAAAGAAAAAAGAACGCACGCTGGAGAGAAACCCTTTCAAGTGCAAATATTGTGAGAAGATATTCAACTCATCTGGTAACTTAACCAAACACATGATAACTCTGGATATAACTGTGTATTTAACTGCGGTTACTTGATTTAAAAAGACGTTATCATGCACTGCTTTTTATGGTCTCCATTGTGTTAATAGATGCCAGGAAAACATCACTTAATTACGGGGTTCAAATAAACACCCCAAAAAAAATCGGCTCGCCGCTTCGCGGCTCGTGGACGATGCTCCGCATCGTCATTATTTTATTTAACTGTTACTTGATTTAAAAAGACGTTATCATGCACTGCTTTTTATGGTCTCCATTGTGTTAAAGGCCCACTGCACTACTTGTAGCTACTTGCGCCCTCTATATAACAAACAATGCCTAATCGGTGACCATTGGTCCCCCATGATCCTCTTTTTCTTATGTTAACTGAGAGCTGAGTTGATGAGATAACCACCTGTCCAGTGACCTTGCAGAGCGGTCTAATCCCTTCTATAAACTATGGCAGATAAGCTTTAATAGATGCCAGGAAAACATCACTTACGGGGTTCAAATAAACACCCACAAAAAAATCGGCTCGCCGCTTCGCGGCTCGTGGACGATGCTCCGCATCGTCATTATTTTGGTCAAACCCCCCCCTTAGCAAAAAGCTAGATCCGCCCCTGATAGCAGTGTTCTTTCGTAAAAATTGATTCATTTAAAACAGATAAAAACTCGATTATAACGCCACGTATTTTGATTTCGTCGTTCTTGAAATAGATGCAAAAAGAGAAAAGATACATTTCCATCACCAATTTGAGCATTTATCAACAAAATCTCGTCAATGTGAGTTTATTTCCTTCTACCGTTAAGTTTCCTTTCATGACGATCTGGGTTGCAATGTTCTTACATGATAGCTGCATTGTTGTCAGTACAATAATGGCCGAAAAACCTCGAAATTGTCAAAAAATTGAAGAAGACACGCGTGGTGGAGCATGATGTACATGTTTGCATAGATTCGTTTGCTAATTACTTGTTCCAGCCTCCTGGGTGGATGATCCCGTCTCACTGCTTGATTCATGTGCATTCGCCGATTTCTTGTTAAATTCCATGACAGCAGCAAGTTCTGAAATGGAGGAGCAAACAATAAATGTTATGGGACCGTAAAATAATGCCTCGTCACAGAGTTTAACTGCGATCTTTGGTTTCAATACACCCACATAAATAAGTTTCCACAGCTTTAGCAAAAAAAGAGAGATACGAATTGTGGGATACAAAGTTAGTTTGAGAGAAGGATTTAGGAGCGGGACAATTTCAGATTCACTATCCACCCAATTTTCAAAATTTCCCAAAACTTTGTATTACCTTTAACAGACGCCTTATGATTAAGAAAAGGAGTAATTGGTGTAATGTGCCCTCTGTAATTTCTAAAATTATGCTTTGATAAATCATAGGGGATGCCCAAACTATTATTGCTCAATTATTCAGAGTGGGGTTCTGAATATATTATCGCTGTAAAATTTCGGTGAATCATGTAAAATGCAACGCAAGGAAATGTCTATATAACCCAGGGGTAGGTCCATTACTCATGAAGTATTAGGTTCTAGGACACCAACCCCATGGACATCAACCCCCGGATAATATACCCCCTAGGACAAATACCCCCTAAGACAGCTACCCCCTAGGGCAACCACCCTCAAGGGAAACTACCCCTGGGACACTAACCATTACCCCAACCCTAATCCTATACCCTAATTCATAACGGAGCTCGCATGTGAATGAAGCGAAGTTAAGGATATTTACACATACCGGTTTATCTTTTGCGTCAGATCTCTATGTTATCGGTAAAATTTGCTTCTGTATTATGTTTTCGTTCACACAGTCATGTTTTAGATTCCCTTTTAACAAGAATTTAGTGCAACGCCTAACGCTCTGCGTGCGTGTGCGTGTGTGTATGTGCAGGTGTGGGATTCGGTTTGTTTAAAGGTAATACAAAGTTTTGGTATGGGGTCATGAATTTGGTTCAAATGAACATATTGGAAGCATATGCAGTCCTACAATATTCAGTGATCGTTGTCGAGGTTGAAATCGAGTCTAAAGTTATGAAATTGTAAATAATAAACTCTTTATGTGGTATAGCTCCCTGTCAAGGTCAATATATAGATTAAGCTATAAAACAATGTTTCTTGACTAAAATCTACCGATTAGTTGTTCCCGTTCGGAAATTATATATCACAACTACATATTCTGAGATTCTCATGGTCGCAGCTACCATTGTACGGCCGTAGGCGCTATTTGAAATTTATCAAAATTTACCGGGAGCACCGGTAACTTTTTATATTCAATTTTTCTCGAAAGCAGCAGTAGTTTAGGAGCTAAATTTTCTTGTGCTTATAATACATCCACAGGGGCATCCAAATATATCAAAATTGTAAAGAATCACTATCCACCCAATTTTCAAAATTTCCCAAAACTTTACCTTTACCTTTAATGAATGAAATTCCCGCTTACATTTTTAGAATCTTATGCAATTTATTTGTTTTCTTTGAGCCCTTTTTTCCCACTCAAAAATGAACTAAGCAGGGGCGGATCCAAGATTTTCCAAAAGGGGGAGGCGTGAAATGAACGAAATTTCAAAAAGAGCGAAGCCTTTACGGCCTTATGAACCTAAAATGGTCTAAAGTAAATTCTCAGGCATTTCTGAATGCGTAAATTGAACATTAACGTGCATAATTATTTCTTAGCTTTTTCCCATTTTTTTTTCTCGGAAGGAGTAAAGGGGGCGTGCGCCCTACGCCCTCTTCCTGGATCTGCCCCTGCTCAGCGACCTAAAATGATAATTTTAAACTGCCAACCTTCACTCAGGACAGAAGCTATTGAGAAATCTATTAGTTCCGCATACTCACCTTCGAAGGATATATCACCATTGCCATCGAGATCCAAATCGGCAAGCATCTCGGGGATATCCTCTTGGATGACGTCATCTTTCAAAACTTCGAGAACCATCCGAAGTTCGTCTTTCCTAAAAGCATGAAATGTTACATAATGTATTCAAAATATATTATTCTGATCGAAATGTTATTATAATACTGTTTTTATTAAATTTGTTTTCTCCCACTCTTTCCTTCTCAACCTCTCCCCATTTCTCTCTCTCTCTATATCTCTCTCTCGCTCTCTCTCTCTCTCTCTCTTCCTCTCCCTCATTCTTTCTCTCCCTCGCTTTTCCTCCCTTATTCCAATTTATCTTTCTTCGTTTCCTTTTCTGTCCTCTCTCTTTTCCTTCCCCCAACCCCCTTTCTCCCCCATTTTCACTTACCCTCTTTCTCTCTCTCCAAACTCTTTCTCCACCCCTCCTCTCAATTTCTCTTTCCCCTCTATCTCTCCTTCTTCTCTTCATCTCCCATTCTCATCTCTCGTCCATCTCGTCCTGCCAATGATCAGAGGATTCATTCTTATCTATACTCATACGCGTGTTACCCATAAAGCCATTTTATTTCAAGTATTTGTTATATCTTGTCACAATTATATTTATGAAATATTTATGTTTTAGACTAAGTTAGTTTGCATTTTATACACTGTTGGTCATAATGGTAGAATAAATATTTTTACCCCAATTTATTGAATGATTTTGACAATGATTTATTCCTAATAGATCTAGATAATAGTATACATTCTCAGATATTATTGAATGACAATTGGGGAGTGTTTGTTTTGCGTGACTGCTAAAGCTTATGTGTGCTACTATGCTAATCAACTAGGGGACCTACGTCCTTAAGTCATAACTGACAGTAATGGGGAATAATGCCTCATAAAAGGGCAATATTATAGCACATCGACACGGTTTTGATCCTGGGGGCTCACAGTAACGAGGCCATTGCCTAGCCAATGAATCATGGCTGTACGCAGCGGGCGCTAGGTTACGTCGACGCCCCCTCAAAAACAAAATAACAAAGAAAATGCAATACATTTTAAATAATTCATTGCATTTTCCCCCAGTCCCCAACAGGAAAAAAATCCTCTGTAGGGCCATGCATTATGGTTCAAGGCATGCCCACATAGAAGATTTATTTATGTTGGGGGTCGGGGCAAAATGCAATGAATTTTTGAAAATTTATTGCATTTTCTTTGTTTTTTTGTTTTGTGGGGGCGTCGACGTACCATAGCGCCCGCTGCGTACAGTCATGATTCATTGGCTAAGCAATGGCCTCGTTACTGTGAGCCCCTAGGATCAAAACCGTGTCGATGTACTACATTAGTGCCCTTTTATGAGGTATTAATCCCCATTACTGTCAGTTATGACTTAATAAAGTAGGTCCCCTAGTTGATTAGCATTGTAGCACACACATGCTTTAGCAGTCACGCAAAACAAACACTCCCCAATTGTCATTCAATAAAATATGAGAATGCATACTATTATCTAGACCTATTAGGAATAAATCATTGTCAAAATCATTCAATAAATTGGGCTAAAAAGAATTATTCCACTATTATGACCAACAGTGTATTTCACTTGTATTTTGTATGTTTTTTATGTTTTTAATGCTAATCAGGCTACTCCGTCTAAATGTTCGTGAATACATACATAAATAAATATATAAATAAAAAAAGCCAGAAATCTGCAATTGGAATCTGTTTATATTAATGTTCATTCTACTTACTTCATGATTCCTGTATTTTCCTTATCAAAGACTCTAAATACATCGGCGATGATGTTTTTCTCATCTTCATTTCTTATCTCCGACATGATGAGGAGAAAATCAGTGAAGTCGATCCAACGGCCACGCACTGCAATTTTGCAAAAATAAATAAATAATAAAACTAAATCCAAATGTAAAATGTAAAAGTCGTATAATGACTGAGAAAAATAGTTTACCATCGTGACTATGAATTTGGAGCTAGGATCAGGGCCCCATTGCATAACACTTAACACTAACTTGGTCATCAATATTAACTATCGTGGCAACATCACTCAAGAACTAATCGATTCAAAGTTTCCATGGAAGCTACCATTAATGGCAATGTTTCCTATTTTAATGCAGACCTTCTTTGGTCATTTGGTTAAAAAATAAGGATTAGACGAAATAATTTAGCAGACCGATTAGTCATCAGACAAACTTATTATCATTATAATTATCATTATGCATGTGTGAATTTGAAGAAAAAAGA
This sequence comes from Strongylocentrotus droebachiensis, assembly GCA_035222895.1. Lineage (NCBI taxonomy): Eukaryota > Metazoa > Echinodermata > Echinoidea > Camarodonta > Strongylocentrotidae > Strongylocentrotus > Strongylocentrotus droebachiensis. The sequence goes on along the minus strand of JAVYIG010001695.1, from coordinate 147,149 downwards.
AGTTTGAAGAACAAAATCATGTTTGGGGTTTGATTGGTTTTCTAATTCTCTTGTTGCATCCTCTAATGAGAAATGCTTTCTGTACACGCTCATGATGTGACACCCTATATACCACTTTCCCCAATTATTATAAAACATTTTCATAATCTGATAGTGATATTCTTACCGAAACCATTGGCGTCGTGGAGATCGTTGATGATCTCATTCATCTTCGAATCGGTAGGGTTCTCACCCACAGAACGGAGTAGGAATCCGATCTTCTTGAATGGGATCAAGCCATTCTCCTCCCTGTCCAGGAGTTGGAAGGCATTCTTGAAATCTATTTAAGATAATGAAAATGAGAAAGGATGAGAGAGAGAGAGAGAGAGAGAGAGAGAGAGAGAGAGAGAGAGAGAGAGAGAGAAGGACAGGTTCTTGTTCTGTTCCATTTAGCGCCGGTATCCGCCTAGCCTTTTGACAAGGCCTCGTGACTCTGGCTAAGCGGCTGAGATGAGTCTAGATACCCAGGGTGAACGCGCACAAGATTCTCGCTCTGTTGTTCACTCGGGCTTTCGCGATTAGTCTCTTTTTAGTCGCTCGGCGTCTATCAGACAGGTGGCCTTGTTCAAAGGCTAGTATCCGCCAGGCTCTGACGCTCATGGCATTTATGTACATGTACATACATGCATAAATGAACACAAACAAAATATACAATACAATAATAAAAACACGGTTGGGTTACGGTTGGCACACACCACAATGCAATGCAGTGCGTAATCTTCGTTGTATGAAATATGAAGTAGCATTTACCGAGGAAGAAGAAGAAGAAGAAGAGCCTTGGCACACTAGCCTGCTATTCTTAAAAGTCCAATAGAGGGAAAATATATAACGAGTATACCAATTAGAGAAAGAGAGAGAGAGAGAGAGAGAAACAGAAACAAAGAGACAGAAAGAGAGAGAGAGAGAGAGAGAGAGAGAGAGAAACAGAAACAAAGAGACAGAGAGAGAGAGAGAGCAGATTGAGCGGGACATAAGTATAGGCGAAGAGAGAGACACAGAGATAGACAAAGAGAAACTGTGTGACGAAGAGATAGTGATATACTCTCTTTGAAGTTTGTATTACATTAAATTTATTTCACGAAATTGTTTTCTTTTAACTGGTGAATTGCGATGACTTATAAAAATATCCAGTTGATTTAAAGTAAATGCATACAGCATTATTTGTTTAAATGGAACAATCTAATTAAGAAGACGGGTGTCAAATAAACGTGATATTCGTACGTCTTCTACCTGGCCCTTCTATCATAGGAATGAATTGAGATGAGATAGAAAATACTGAATGTAAATGCTAGAATTACTCCATCCAATGATTATAGGTACATAATCAAAGGCTTGAGGAGCTTTTTAATGGCAGGCAACAGTATTTAATTTCCTTACCTTCTATTTCTTCATCTGTGAAATGTTCAGCCTGCAAATTGATGGAGAAATTGGACAAAAATAATGACATATTATTACAGAGAACTGACATTTTTCAACAATTATTATACATGAGGAAGAAAATGTGGAAATCTTCATGTGCTTTCTCCGCAGATACATCCACCCCAGTTGTTCAGCTTCTAGATTGGAATATATTTAGATGCTGCTTGTAAATATCGGCTTGCATAGTGATGTAGATATACAGTAGGCTTGTGGTAACACCATGTGAGAGAGAGGGAGGATTGAGGAGTCCTGAAAAGGACTCTCGGCAATCTTTCTTGAGGGTGTGTAGTCCTGAAAAAGACTGTTGGTTATCTTTCTTAGCTTATAGTTCTAAGGAGAACTATAGCACCGGTTTTCAGGACTACACACCCTCAAGAAAGATTACCGAGAGTCCTTTTTAGGACTCCTCAATCCTCCCTCTCTCTCTCACATGGTGCTACCAAGCTACCGCAAGCCTACTGTATGGGATATAATTGTTTCTACGCTTGAGGCATATTCTATATAGTTAATAGTGTTTACGCACTCACTTCAAGTTGTATAGGTTTAGACGTTATTTATTCAGATCTTAACATTTAACCAACCCATCGCTGCACCCTGATACATATTTAAAAAAATGTCATCGGTGTTTTCTGAGTATACGCCCACAACTGAAGCAGGGAAGGAAAATATCCTTCCTTGAAGAACTTTGTAATGGGAAAGGCAACAATTTGACATTTTCGATAGCCGTTATATCGTCACTAACGTGTAAGCCTACTTTTAGTAGTAACAGTATAGTAGTATTATTATTATCATTATTATTATTCATTGCCTTTGGATTATGATGATTTTAAATTCTCACGCTCAACCATAGTAGAGGCTGAGGTGACACTGAATAGTCTGGGGATCGTCGTTTGTTATTTCATCACAAAAGGTGGAGCGCATGATAAAGGCTCACCTAAAGAGACATGAAATCGAGGTTTGGCTTCAATAACTTTTTGAAAAGGAAAAAACACTCTGAATCAATGGCATAGCAGGTATCCTAGTTATCGATTCTTATCAGCCTTACACGATGGGTCGTGATTGTGTATGAATATCCATCGTCATGGCCAGAATTAAAGCGAATAGAATAAAATGTGGTAATAGTTCAATCTCTAAAAAAAAAAAGCCTAATCTCTCTTATTATGTGCATTAGACCTAAACACTCAACTTCAATTTTGCAAATGCAATCTAATCCTTTTTATCAGAGGAAATTTCATTCAGACAGTTTTTCCTCAAAAAGTGAACATCTACATTTTGTTGCATGATAGTGGAATTAATAGTGGCTTGATGGTCAGGCCTTTATGCGGAATTGGCCCTCATTTGTGATATTTTGTAGTAATAATATAAATAATAACTATACTGGATATTTTTATAGCCCGCATAATTATCCACCACGCAAGGTCCTCAAGGCTCGAATATTTTCGGTGCTCACAACATTAAAGGAATTCCTTCCTACTGTTACCTATTTAACACCTCGGTGGAGAGTGGCAAATGTTGATTAATGTCTTGCCAAAGGAAGTTAGTGCCGCGGTGGGACTCGAACCGCGGACCATGTCATCCGCAGTCCGGTGATGTTTTCAATATAGACTACGAGTCCTCTTCGTTTACTAGGTTCATTATTGTTACGGGTGCTTTCATTGTGACTGTAATTTCAGTAAATCGAAATGGTTGAAGACATCAGGTAATGAACTAACTTTGTAATAATAATAATAGTACTGTGATAACATTCAGAAATACTCTTGTATGATTACAAGGGCATAATTTATCAAATTATATCTGGTTCAGAAATAAGTACCTCCAGCAATCCAAGTTGTCTTTAAAGAAGACAAAAACAAATTGAACGAATTGGATTTAATATTCACATGAAGGCACTTTAAGCCTAAATAGGGGCAGGGTGGTGACATTTTGGTTGAGGAGATTTCGATGCGATCGGCCCAGTCATCATAATACAAAGATATTCACAAACTTCCCCGTATTTTCATAGTTATAATCGTCTTCGTGCGAGACATCCCGCGAAGGCTGCGACACCAAAAGCGTTAATTTATTTATTTACTTTTTTTGTATTTGGGAGCTTGTACATTTCTTGCCTGAATCACGCTTTTCTCATTCGATAATGTCTCCAAAGTCCTGTCCTTGGATATGGGCAATACTATCATTATTAGGTCAATATGAAGAAAAATTGTATGAAATGTTGATGATCCAGTCGTGGTATACTGCTTAGTAAAGCAATGCGTCTGTCACAAGATAGAGGATTGACTGTTTTTGTTAATATCATTCTCATTTTGAATGGCACTTAGCATCACAGTTTGCAGAGGATCACCCGTTTATATTATTAATTAAAATAAGACACTCATATGCTATCATATTCAGGCCCGGTTCCAGGGGGACCGAGCGGGCCTTGCTCCACCCCCTGGCCAACTCCCCCCCCCCCCCGCCCCCCCCCCAAAAAAAACGGCCCCTGGCAAAACAATAAAAAAAAAATTAAAAATTGTGATCAGAAGTTTACCTTCTGCTTTTGCTCAAGAGTGTGGGGGTGTTGAGTAAAAACAAAAATCGCACACTATGACCCCCCCCCCACTGAACGAAATATCGGCAGCCGCGATTTCCAATTTTCCTGATGCAAAAAAAGAAACCCCCCCCCCCCTCTCACTGACATTTTCAAATTTGCGGGGGCGAAAAAGAAAACAAATATTAATGCACACTACCTTCCCGATTTGAACATTTCAGCACACTAAATTTCAAATTTGGGCCTCCCCCCCCCCTCCTCCCCCCTCCCTCCCCCCCCCCCCCCCCTCTAAGAAATCCTGGATCCGCGCCTGATCATATTACTACCGTTATCTTAATAAATTTAATATTACGTTGGCTCATAGTGTTTATTTACATTTACTTCCTCTGTATATGTATTTTTTTTCGATCTCGGTTATTGTAAAAATAACCCCAATTCGGTTTTCTTATGATTGCTAAGGGTTTGCTTTTAATTAACAAACCAAATCAAACCAGATCAAAATATACCACACGTAGGGCGACAATATTACACTAGCTCAAAGTATAAAATCCTTTGTATATAATTTCTTCGCGCAGTCAATTGAACTTTTTTTTTCTCTTCTTCTTCTTATTCGCCGTCGTTTTTAAACACTCGAAGCGAGCTCAGGTATGAATTCACATGCTGTTTGATCATGGTTATCGAGAGTATGCATTATACATAGCTTATGAAATGACACCTCGGCAAATACATACCATTTCAGATACTTGGTAGAGTTGAAATCTTCAAACCATAAAGTCCGGTGCTTTGGTACCTTAAACCACAATTACGGCAGTATCTGCCCGACAAACAAAGATCTTCAGATGTTTTATGCTAATGACGGTGTAGTTAGAGGAGTTTGGTTAGGACAAGTCTGTGATAACTGTAGCTGACGTCCGTCGTCATGATCATCATTACCTCAACAAAACCCTTCTAAATTTATAAAGATACTTGATCCAGAGAAAAAGAACAGATGTACCAGTAACTTTTTGCCAACCTCTGATCAAGTTGCTGGTCCCATGCCGATTGCCTGGAGTGCAGCGTACACAGGCCCAAACTATGACAAGAGAACCAGCTGAATTACAATGGGTTCTGTTTGTATACCTGACTCTTTACGGATGCTGACACACATTCAATCACTCCTAAACAGTACACGGATCAGCTCTTTCTACGAGCTGGAACAGTAGGAAAACTGAAAAGCACTACAAACAGGTAATACAAAGTTTTGGTATGGGGTCATGAATCTGGTCCAAAATAATGAACATATTGGAAGCATATGCGATTTACCATAATCTGCAATGATCGTTGAAATCGAGTCTAAAGTGATGAAATTGTAAATAATAAACTCTTTATGATGTATAGCTCCCTCTCAAGACTGAACTACTCTAGCTTTAAAACAAAGTGTCTTGACTACAATAAATTGACCGATATGCTATTCCGGTTTGTAAATTATATAACAAAACTGCATTATTCTGAGATTGTCATGGTCGCAGCTACCATGGAATGGCCTTAGGCGCTATTTGAAATATTTGAAATTTACTGGGAGCACCGGTAAATTTTTGATTATTCAATTTCTCGAAAGCAGACTAAACTCTCATTTTTAATGCAAGCGTTACCGTTTTTCATCCACAAAGAAGGAACCGGAAGAAAAATAACAGCTTATACCCCCAAACTACCGAAGATTCAAACCCGCACTATTGTTAAAAGGGTGCGTTTGATGAATTCTCCCAATTTCAATTCTAAAATTATGTTCATGAATGACATACAAAGAAGTGTAAGAACGACAGCATCATCACGTAGCTTGTATGACAATGGTTGACGAATTCCTTTGAAAGATGCCGTAATACCGACAACAAAAAATGCTTTAGGCGGTAAAACTTTATCTTTTGGAGGCAAAACTTGATATTTTTCAAAAGTTTCAGCATTCCGAACCTTCGTAATTCCGCAACACAATTTCCCAAACCATGGTGTTCATAATACCACATATAAAATCATAATCCTGAACATTTTGTTGCGTCATTTCAAAGGTTCGTTTATCCGAAGGTTCAAAATGCGGAAGTTATATAGGTTTTATTATTTCGAATGTTAGTAATTTTGTAAAAACAATACAAGTTTGAAAGACATTTTCGGAATTATGAACCCTGTTTTATTTTTGGAAATCAAAACTTTTGGAGTAACAAATTTTGTAACCAAATCTTTATGAACACTTCTCAAAATGGTCTGGTTAAAACAAGTTACACCAGTTTGCAAAATTGAGATCAAAGCTGTTTCATTTTAATTTATTTCCCTTTTATTTTTAAATGCATGTCATAACTACAAGTGGGCCCACAATTTGTATAAATTTTAATAATGTCCTCTCTCATTTGTGGGAACTTAAAATCGACTCGCAAAACACATCTAGATTTTGAGACTGCATGTTTATACTTATGATCATGATTAATTGCTTTCAAAATTATACAACAAAATTTTTTTTTTCTTCTTTGATTTCGTGCACTCATGAAAAGTCTATCCACTATTGTGTGTAATAAATAATTGAGAATCCACCCCCCCCCCTCTTTCCCTCTCTCTTTCTCCTTTTCTACCCTTCTTTCTCTCTCTCTCTCTCTCTCTCTATTTATATATACTCTCTCTCTTGTTATTTTCCCCTCTCTTGCCTTCTTTCTCCCTCTGTCACTAAATGTCTTTGTTGATTAGTGATATCAATTCATCATGAAATAAATGAAATCATGTTGACGCCAAATCATTAGATTTATTTTCATAATTTAAACTATCAAAATACCTTACGTTGTGATAATCGTGATAATAACAATAAAAAAAGGCCGCTCCTCTTTCTAATCTTCGTAAATGACATTCCCGAGATGGTTCTCACTGCTGCAAAGATGTTTGCTGATGATACCAAGATTTACCGCCAAATAACATCGAAGGATGATTGTGACAAACTATACAGAGAGACTTTAATGCACTCGCTGCATGGTCTAAACTATGGCTACTTGAATTCAATGCTGAAAAATGTGTTGTCCTGGGCATCCGAGCCGCTATTATCTACAATTATTCTATCAATGGTGTTCATCTGCAGGAAGTGGCAAACCAAAAGAACTTTGGAGTTATAATTAGCAATACCCTCACCCAGTGGCGTAATGAGCAAAAACGTTTGGGGGGCTGACCAAAAAAAAATCAGAATCACCCCCACTCTAACATGCAGGTCCAGCTGAACGTTTCTCAAAGTGGGGTCTAGAGGCAAAGCTCCGGCGGGGGTCAAGGGGCAGAGCCCCCGAACCTCAAGGGGTATGGGCATCAGTGGCGGATCCAGGAATTTCTTACCGGTGGGGGGGGGGCACAAAATGGCATGGGGTAAAATATATGTAAAACGATGAAGCGACAGAACGAGCCTTTAACGGCGAGGGAGCGAAGCGACCCAGCAAGGGGTGGGTCTGGGAGGGGGCTTGAACCCCCTCTCAGAGTAAGAAGCATTTGTAATTTTAGAACTAAATTAGACGCATTTTCAGGCACTTCCTGGGGTAATATGACGTAAAATTGCTTTCTCCTACCCCTTCCAAGAGTAGGGATGTTTTGCAATTTGAGAACCACATTTGGCGCATTAAAATCCACCGGCACTTCCTGGAGAAAAAAAAGGCCTTCTGATTGGTTAGAAGTTAGAGAAAAGTGATCTGTCACGTTGTGAGACGTTGTATAAATTATGCTTTGATGTCCGGTACTTCACCAGTAGTACTTGCAAAAATTACCTCGAGTGCAGGCTCGTACGCAGGGGGGGTTTGAACCCCCCTCCCCCTTTGGTATTTTTATATGTGTAAACCGCCCTAAAAAAAACCTAAAAAAACCTAAAACCCCCCCTTTTTTTATTATTAAAAAAAAAATGTCCATGGCTGACCTAACAAAGGTGACCCTACCACCCTCCCCCCAACGAAGAAAAATGTCAAATTTTCAAATTATTTTTCAGTTTCCCTCTTCCCGCGCGAAGCGCGGAATTTTTGACACTTCATTAAATTATTAGAGAAAGAAGAAGATTCATTGTACCAGTCCCGACTCTTAATCCTTGTTTGAATCAAGTTCCCCTTCCTCCGCGCGTAGAGCGGAAGCTCTGAAGTTTCATTATATTATTAAAGAAAGAAGACGATTCGATGTACCATTCTCGACTCTTAATCCTTGTCTGAATTCAGTACCCTCCCCCTCCCGCGCGAAGCGCGGAAGCTTTGACGTTTCATTAAATTATTAGAGAAAGAAGACGATTCGTTGTACCGTTCTCAACTCTTAATCCTTAATGTTTGAATCAAGTTCCCCTTCCTCTACACGTAGCGCGGAAGCTCTGACGTTTCATTAGATTATTAAAGAAAGAAGACGATTCAATGTACCATTCTCGACTCTTAGTGCTTGTCTGCATTCAGTTCACCCCCCCCCCCTTCCGCGCGAAGCGCGGAAGCTTTGACGTTTCAGTAAATTATTAGAGAAAGAATACGATCGTTTCGTTGTACCGTTTTTTACTCTAAATCCTTGTCTGAATTCAGTTTTCCCGCTCCCGCGCGAAGTGCGGAAGCTTTGACGTTTCATTAGACTATTAAAGAAAGATAACAATTCGATCTACCATTCTCGACTCTTAATCCTTGTCTGAATTCAGTTCCCCTTCCTCCGCGCATAGCGCGGAAACTCTGACGTTTCATTAGAATATTGAAGAAAGAAGACGATTCGATGTACCATTCTCGACTCTAAATCCTTGTCTGAATTCAGTTTCCCCGCTCCCGCGCAAAGCGTGGAAGCTTTCTCCTTGTCTCCGATCTCATCACGAATTCGTCACAGAGTTCATCTATGTTTACACTGTCCAGGATTGTCTGATGTGCATTGCAGATTGCTTCTTTTGCGCTTCGCGCTTAACATTTAGCTCGTTGCTTTTTAACGCTGCGTCTTTGCATTTGGCGCATTGCATTTCTATGATGCTGTTGATTGAACAAATTGAATAAATTCATCAATTCCTGATGAAGCCGTATGAGCGAGAATTCAATTTATTCTTGTCTCACATACGGTTGTCTCATTTACTTCATATATGTATGTATTATGAAAATGAGATAGCAACATGTGTATATTGATGATCATCTGGCGAGTAATAACCATTAACTACTCTCATCGGGCTCTCATCATTTTTTTATTTTTTATGGTGAATTATTGGGGGGATGATTGTACAGGCCACCCCCCCACCTGAAATATTGGGGGGATATATCCCCCCCCATCCCCCCCCCCCCCCGGGATCGACACCCATGCTTTTAATCCGTGTGTGAATTCATTTTCGCCCATCCCGCGCGAAACTTTCACGTTTCATTAAATTATTAGACAAAGAAGACGATTCGTTGAATAGTGTTCTGGTCTAAATTTAGTTTTTCCCCTCCTGCGCAAAGCGCGGAAGCCTTAAAACTTCATCAAATTATTAGAGAAAGAAGACGATCCGTTGTACCGTTTTCGATTCTTAATTCTTGTTTCGCCCCTCCAGCGCGAAGCGCGGAAGCTATGACGTTTCATTTAATTATTAGAGAAAGAAGACGATTCATTGTACCGGTCTCGACTCTTAATCCTTGTCTGAATCCAGTCCCCCTCCCCCTCTCGCGCAAAATGCGGAGGCTTTGACCTTTCAAACTTTCAATAAAGTATTACTCTTAACCCTTGTCTGAATTCATTTTCGCCCATCCTGCGGGAAGCGCGGAAGCTTTCACGTTTCATTAAATTTATAGAGAATGAAGACGATTCATTGTACCGCTGAACCGTTCTCGACTCTTAATCCTTGTCTGAATTCAGTCCCCCCCCCCCCCCTTCCGCGCATAGCGCGGAAGCTTTGACGTTTTAATAAATTATTACTATTAATCCTTGTCTGAATTCATTTTTGCGTTTCATTAGATTATTAGAGAAAGAAGACGATTCGTTGTATCGTTCTCTACTCTTAATCTTGTCTGAATTCTATTCCCCCCATATGTGCAGTGTTACATGATGTAAGTATGGAACGCTCGTTCGCAAATCTGTGCATGCTCAGGCCGAGTGGTGGGTAGATTGTTATGTCCCGGCAGTGCTTTGCACAGTCGCTTCTGGAAAGAATTTTTTGTAATAATGTGTTAGTGGCCACACTATAAGGCAATGGAGATAAGAAGAGATCTCCATGATAAGGCCCTTATAGTGACTATAAATAAACATATGCTCTTCCTCGCTATTTGGGAATGGGTCAGTTTGCAAGAAATAATGGAGAAAATCATGTGATATCACGAACATTTATACATCACTTGTAAAAATAAGTCATGGTTCAATTTTACTGGGGGGGGGGGGGGGGGCTGTCGCCCCCCCCCCCAACGGTACGCCAGTGCCCTCACCCCTACCGAACATGTTGATGAACTAGTTAAAAGGGCTCGCTGTAAGATTGCAATGTTCCGACGCTGTTTCACTGCACTTGATGAAAGGAAAATCACCATTTTGTATCAATCCATAATTCATCTAGCGCTGGAATATGCATCATCTGCTTGGAGCCCACTTACAAAGAAGAATATTGAGAAGTTAGAGAAGGTGCAGACCAAATGCCTACCTCTTGGTAACAAGGAAATTCCTATTGAGTCATTGAAGGAGAGTAGAGCAAGAACAGACCTTATTAATTTGTACAAATACCTTAACGGTTATTACACAACTCCAGCACAAAGATTCTTCTCCCACCCAAATAAGGAATTAAGAGGACATTCTAGATAAGTGTTCCAAAGACGTTCCAAAACTCAACTGGCTGGCCACTTGTATTCTAACAGAGTGGTCCAACCTTGGATTAACCTACCAGAAAAAGTAGTGTCTGCACCTACAGTGGCAACTTTTAAGAGTCAATTGAGAGCCCTTCCCTTAGGAAAAGAGGGCTAATCTACCAAGTAAGTATACCAAGTAAGATGAAAAGAAAATACGCGACTTTTAAGAGTCAATTGAGAGCCCTTCCCTTAGGAAAAGAGGGCTAATCTACCAAGTAAGTACACGAAGTAAGATGAAAAGAAAATACGTAAAATGCAGTGTCATGAAATGATTCAAACGCGATTTCTCAATTTCTTTTTTTACTCCCGCTGATTCTCATGAAAAGATTATTCAGGGACTCTTCCTATACACGATTACATGTCAGGGATTTCTCTCTGTCATGCATGCAACAGTAGTTTAATTGTACCATGAATCCATTGATATATCTGCCTGGTTTGGGTTCAGTGATAAAGAATATCTGGGTTGACGATACAATCTGAAATAGAATATTGACCTGTGGGTCATGAAGTATACATGCAAGGATGTAGAGCAAGCTTCTATTCTGCAACATAGTCAACATGTGGGTGGAAATAATGATCCGCGTCTGAAATACAAGTCATTAATGATAAATATGCGGGTCGCTCTTTGCAGTGTAATTTTAGAATTTCAGAATTTAGAATATGAATGATACAATCATGTTAACAGTAGGTTCATTGTACCATTAAACTGAAATGAGGCTACAAAATAATAGTTATGGTATCTGTTGTTTGGAACCAGAATAATTATGTGTAATTATGCCATGAGTTACCGCCACTCTGCCTCCAAACGGACGTTGTGTACTTTTGACAGTAACAGTATTGCAGTAGAAAGAACAATTTAAGATTTAGAACGTCATTTGCTTTTTTATCATAGTTTTTGTGTGGGTTTAGTTCAAATTAATAAATTGTTCAAGGACACATTCTCAAAAGAAAATTATGAATATGAAAATGGCACGAGATATACACGATGGCTCATATCCAATTGATTCAAGTGAACCAATAGGAAGGAAACTGGTGTAAGAAATATATTTTAGGTGATATTAAATATCACCATACCAGGCCTCATATACTTACAACAAAGACTTGTTTGAAATACTGAAAGAAGACATGGAAAGGCATGAAGTCACTGAATCGGTGATTGGAAATAAACATCATAATTATACATGTATAGAAGATCTCTATGTGCTCAACAAAAAGCTCCCTCGATGGTTGTAAGGCATGGTGGAATAAAATATTTATAATAAACAGCGTAGTAAGACACCAAGTAAGATAACCATATTCTTCCATTATGCCATAATTATGATACATTATGAGAGACTCAAAAATTGTCTTCGTTTGGAAGTGGAATTATAATTACAATTGAAAGATGCAGCTAGTAAATGAATATGCAATTCAATTTTGAAAATAAAAAGACATTTTTAACAACTTTTTAAATCTAAAATAATCTGTTGTAAGCATTCACATCCTACACGTAACATTTAGGGACTTGAGGCACCTGACTGAAATAGGGAGTGGAGTTTTGCTCATATTGTGTGTGGGCAAGCCTGACTCCGATGAATTAAATTTGTATTTATATAATGATTCTTCTCCTTTCCCTTCTTCTTCATCTTCCTCTTCTAAGTTATAGTTGTATTATTGATAGCACCAGTATCACAATAATGATTATTATCATCATTATTACATTTAGTATCAGTAGTGTGGTGGGTATAAAAGTTATTTTGTAATTATTATCATTATTGTTGTTATATGTTATTGTTGATATTCTTATAATTATTGTTATGCTTCTTCTCCTTATCATAATAATCTTTTACAATACGTTATGTGCCAAGAATTTTCGCTATAATATATCAAAGATGTCTACCCAAAGTGTCAATTCGTTACTGAAATATTATTAAGAGAAAATAAGAAACATTATAGAATTCATATTTCAAATTGAAATAAAGTATAAAGAAGAAATAAGTAGAGATTACAATCCTGACAAAAGAAAATATGTCATAAATTATTGTCTTTAAGCTTCCTCTTATTTGCATCTGGCTCTAGCTTTGCTTGGTTATTTGGTACTCGATGGTGAACACAACATGGACACAGGAAGCTTGTTTACAATTTGATGAATTTAAGAAAAAGTTTATATAATTTCAAATTATTACTTATTAAGGTTGGTGATGGACGTGAGCGCTGGGCTGTTATAATGACAACGAATAAAGAAATATTGGATTTTTTTAAAGGAAATATTATGATTTTCAACAACATGGAGAAAATAGAAAGCAACTATAGCATTATAATTCTGTTTGCTTATGATTAGAAATATGAGTCTATTCAAGTAACAAAAAGACCGTTGCGATGGAAACGGAATGTTGAAGAAGTTGTTATTTTTAAACCACGCCCCCTCCAAAAATGAGAATAAAAGAACCTAATCAATACAAGGAAACATTGGAATATAATAATATAAATGAAATAAACTAGGTATCAATTTGAAATACCAGGACTCATGACCAAAATTCGTTTAACAGTTGATTCCACATGGTTGATTCTGTAATTGCTTGGATTATTTAGCAGAGAGAAGTTGACATTCTCATGACTAACTACCTTGCTTTATTATTTCTATTCATTCATCATCTCTACAATTCTATTTGAACAATATTTGATGACAATAAACGGTACTCTGATACTATTTTTTATGTAGCGTCACATTGTAATCACATGGTCGATAAAATTAATGAAGATCAGTACTGGGTTTAATAATTTCAAGAAAACTGAATTTAAACCCGGGCTATGCTCTCTCTCTCTCGCTTCTGTCACTGCCTTCATTTTCTCTTGCTCATTCCTACTTACCACGGAGAATATAATATTAATGTGTATGCCTCGATCATAACGAAAGTAATTACTGATTTCGCTGAAATGATTCTCCTCCTTCCCCTACTTCTTCTACCTACTAGTAGCTTGCGTATTTGAAATGATTACTTTAGGCTGTTTTCTATGACCCTCAGGTATTATAATATGACTGGGTGCGATTAAGGTAGGTGATGGACGTGAGCGCTGCATAATGGGCCGTTAAAATGAAAACGAATCAAAAAATGTTACGATTTTTCAACAACATGACACATAAAGTAAGCATCTAATAAATTCAGATGTCTGCTAAATTATGATTAAAATTTGAGTCATTTTAAGTAAAAAAAATATATTTAGTATTTTTGCATTACCTCGAAATGCTGTTAAAGGTAACACAAAATCCTGTCTTGGCTGGTCTGCTACAAGGGGCGTCGCCAAAGGGGGGGGGGGGGGTGTGGGGGTGCGACACCCCTCCACCTGTCAGGATATTGTCGGTAAAATTGCGCTGCCGTCGGGAAAAAAAGAGAAAAGGGGGAGGGAAAAAAAGAGAGGGAAAGGGGAAGAAAAGAAAAAAGAAAAGGAAAAGAAAAGAAAGAAAGGAAAAGAAAGGAAAGAAAGGAAAGAAAGGAAAAGAAAGGAAAAGAAAGGAAAGAAAAGAGAAGAAAGAAAGAGAAAAAAGAAAAAGAGGAGGAGAGGAAAGAAAGGAAAAGAAAGGAAAAGAAAGAAAAGGGAGAAAAAAAAAGAAAAAAAGAGTAAAAGGGAAACAAAAAAAACGAGGGTGAAAGAGAGGAGAGGTAAGAGCCTGAGAGAGAAGGAGTGGGAGTAAAAGAGAGAAGGGGGTTGTTGGGTGGAGTCGTCTCGTCGAGGAAGCAAGAAAGACACGGGTAAATATGTTGCTATGTCGGGTCAGCTGTGTCGGTATTCTTGCTCGATCCTCGTTTACTATATCAATGCAAAAGTTTGAAGTCGGTGAGATGTATATTGTCGGTCGGCCGACGCCCCTGTCTGCTACTGGGATCCCGCACAATTATAATACGTATTGGCTATGACGTAATTTTTCAGAACGCCATTCGCCCCCTTTTCGTTCTTTTATTTCCTTGGTGGCCAAACGCAGGGCATCTCAAAGCCGGAGTTTGAAAATCTGTCAAGGCGCAAATTATTGACGCCATTTTATATCCTGCATGATTGTATTAGTATGCAAGGCCTTTTGAGCCCAGCATGCGTCAAGACATGTTTTTCTTTCACTAAATTCGTTTTCAAGCAGTGCTTGTGAGCCCTATCTATTGGTCCCTTCCGTTATCCTGATTCCTTACAAAATGTGTAGGCATAACCTCTATAGCATCCCATCAAGGTCACCTAATTCTTCGTTTCCCCAAATCATTCGTGACCGTCCATGCGCCATTTTGTCTTTTCAGGCCGTTTTTGAAGTCTTTCTTTCGGCCTACATATCTCCACTATCCTATATTCTCTTAATATTCTTATTTTTTAAATGCCATCAGATCAAAATGAGACTGTTTGTCCGCGATCGAAAATGGACAGTTTTTAGACATTTCCCTGGAACTTAAGACATCATTTTAAGTCATTTTGTCCTGTTCATAGTGAATTTCCTTTTCTCTTTTTAGGACCGGCCTGGCCCCTGTCATGATGTTACACTTAAACCCAACAGGACCTTTTTTTAATATTGTTACTTTAAACGTTTGTGGTTTACAAAGTAAACTTATAGATAAGGTGTGTAAGATGTATTAGTTCAGGATTATTTTGACGCTGTATGTTTATCTGAAACAACATGTAACAGCTCTAATGATATCATCTCTGGTTTCCAGCCTTTTGTTATACCTGCTAAAAATGTTAAACATAAGTTTGGTGGAGCACACGGTTTTTTGTATATGTGAGATCAGCTCTTGCGATTTATGTAACAGTTCTCAGTGATTCTTGTTCTGAATTTGTGGTTTGGTTAAAATTTAACTGTAGTGTCTTTTGGGATCCTTTTATATTAGGCGCAGTTTATCTTCATTGTGAAGGGTCACTATAATTACCACCATAATTAACTTTTTGACAATTTGTCTGAGGACTTAATCAACTTCTGTGTTACCTTTGATTTTCCTGTGGTTTACCTCGGGACTATTATTCTAGAACTGGTATTTTGAAAAACTTTATTGATCTTGAAGATGTAGTTGCTTTTGAAGGTGGGTTAAAGTTGGCCAATGATAATCTTTGGACCTTAGAATAAATGATATTGATTTGCAAAATTGGAATAATTAAGGTTATAGAAATCGTTTATGCTTTCCGGGCTTTTTAAATAGAAAGGTGGTTTAGAGAGCTATTTGTTGAAATATTGGACGCAGGTAATCTCTTTGTAAGTTTCGTTGTGATGATAATAAAGCTGCCATTTTACCAAATGTCGCTATTTATCTGATCAACCTCTTGAGTTATTTTTCTAGCTATTTAATACATGCAGGGTGATCTCATTATGTTCTGATGTGCCCAGCATTTAATGATGTTCGTAAGCAGTATGTTAAGAAATAGTATAATTAACGTTATCAAATTTCATCAGTTATTCAATGCAAATTCTGTTTCGCAGTTAAAGAACCTTTCCAAATTTCGTAAGATCATTATTTCTAAGTTTGGATAATTTGTTTTTGTTCCAGTTTTTAATACGTTAGACTTTTGGTTTATGCGTCGTTCTAGTTTTCGGTATCATAGTGTTAGTGTAGGCCTACATACTTTGTATAGCCTATTGCCAGCTGAGATATAGGGTATTTTTATTTTTTTCAAAGTAGTAGGCCTAATATCCTAAAGCTTGCCTTCATTTGTTTGTTTTTAAAGATTTTCTCTGATTTTTAAAAAAATACCACTTTTGAATATTATATTTGTACTATTCAACTGCATTTCTTCCATGCCCAAGAAGGAGGCCGTTAAAGATATCAACAATCATTGTCATCGTCATTGTCACAAGCTTCCAGGAAAACGATGACGATTATCGTGGATGGCGCTACTCTTTTCCTCGAAATTCACGCAATTGAAGTAACGGGTTATTTAGTAACATATTAAGTGTATGGTATCTTCAATTTTGTTTCCATCAGAGCCATGCTGCTGGACATTAGGCATATCGGCCTTTTTTAATGTCAAGTTCCCATGATCAACATACCAATACAGAGTATCATGTCTAGCGCAATACCAGTAAGCGTGAAGTATTAGTTGACAGCGTTGTACAAATTTGGTACCCGGTATTGTAAAATGATCGAGTGCCTTCACGTCTGAGCTTGACTTATTTGAGGATGGCCTCATTTGGCATGAATTTTCTTTAAGGCCAAGTCCACTAAAAAAAACTTTCTTTCAATTATAGAGGTAGAAGATTCAGACAAACCAATCGAAAATGGTTTGAGTAAAATCGGATAACTAATATTAATAAAGAAATTTTGAAAAAATATGAAAAAGTAATAGTATGGAACAATGGAAGTCAATACACAAATTGCCAATTTGATTATCAGTTTGTGACGTCAATGCCTCACTATTTATCGTATACTTGTATCCATTAATTTCCCATTTTATCCCCCAAAACTTGATTTCCCCATGCTTTCCCAGGTTATATGATATCATATTGCGTATATATATACATGACAAATCTTTTATGAACTTTGAAGAATTGATACTATTTTCTAAATATTGTATATTCATAATTATTGATTCTTATATGAAAAGTTTATAAATATTCACATTTTTGAGGATTTAACTGGAGAAAAAAATTATTGTCCACACAAAAACATATTACTAACAATATAACTTTGATGCTGGAGTGTGAGGAAATAAGATTCTTAGGGGGGGGAATGGGAAATTTATCAATATAAAGAAAACATTTAGTGGAATAAGTGGATAGTGAGGCAATGATGTCACAGACTCATGAGTGAGTTGCCAATTAAATTTGTCTCGCTATTTTCAAGTTTTGCATGTCATTAAGCATTCATAACTTTCTTATTAGTTATCCGATTTTGCTCCAAATTGTTTTGATTGGTTTGGCGGATTTTTCTGCTTCTATTATAAGCAAGTTAATTTTGGAGTGGACTTGGCCTCATGACTGCATGTTGTTATCCAGCAGTTGTCACAATTATTTCTGATGGAAGGAAAATGATCTTGGCCACCTGCACGTTGCCTACCTGTGTGTATATAGGTAAAGTCTATATTAACTCCTTGGTTTGGCAGGTTGAACTATAGTATCTTAAAAGGGCTCGTAAGATTAAGGGCTGGTGAGCTCCGCATTCTTCATGTCAGTGGCCCACTAAGGTGTACCTATTGTTTTGTTATGAATGTACTATTTTTAAAGACATATTAATACTATTGTATTTTATGCAGTATCCTTGTTTTATTACTTATGTAAATTGCACTCAATTCACTAGCTGAGCCGAAAGGCTGCCATGCATGTACAATGTATTTTTTATACCACAATAAATAAATAAATAAATACATTTGCCTCATAGAGCCTTTTTTCCAAGTGAAGAGGAAAACGCGAAAGCGATCACTCATTTAATCGGATTTAATCTTCTTATATCATATTCCCCCGAGATTCTCATAAATTACCATCACAGTGAAGTTGAGGGTTATTTGGATTTCGAAGCTACCTTATCATTATGAAATTTACAACTGTACCATAAATAAGTCGATACTTTCAGTTTTATTCGCTTCGACATAAATGTCCATTGTCTCTGACAGAGAGGGTCGGACTTCGGTGGTTTTAATAAACTTAATCGTCTTCTCTCCGTATATTTTCTTGTGTATCCTTTAAAATCCATGCTCATCATATATATTTGATGTCCATGTAACTGGGTAGACATTATAAGATGGTCTTTACTGAGTAATGACAGAGTAATGTAGCTGCCAAAGAAGAGGTTCAGTTGACAAAACTGCGCGAAGGCTGCTCTGCCAAGGCCAATTGTTACCGGTATAGCAGCATTCGTGCGCTACACCGGCACAGCGATTTCAACAGTTCGAGTTCCAAACATCTCGATCTCCTGCCCTATCTGCCTTTGGATTGTTGGTTGTTGAATTAAGTCTTGGCCGTTGGATCACTACAAGACTAGCAAAATGTCAACGGCGAGGTAAAGTAAATTTACTAACACTACCAGTCACTTTAACACAAAATATTTCAACTCAATTTTCATTAAAAAATGACAATTTTCATGATTATAAATGATTGATATCTCAAGTCAAGACTTGAGCTTTTTTAAGTAGATCTAACACTAAACCCAATCCTAACCCTAACTCTAACCCTAACCCTAACCCTAAAGTTAAGCTGGCACTTCTTCACAACCATGACAACTGTGACCATAGAGGTCTACATGTGACCATTAATTTGTTGAGAACGGCTTCTAAACAAAGTTGTAATTTGTGAATGGCTCAGCCGAACATACACTACGTGCATGTTCTGTAATATTAATATTGGTGAATGGGCTACCCTGTCAAAAGATTATAAATAAATAAATAAATAAAATGTACTTCGGACCCTTGCCACCGTCGTGGAGATTACTCACTATTCTAGAATCTACATCTAGAGTCTATATCAGTAGGGGCGCTGGTCCGAGAATAAGGATCGTCTTCATAAACAAGGATCGTCTTCTTCAACACGGACCGATGCGTCCTCAAAAATAAGGACCGTCTGCATTTTCGCAGACGTTTCATATTTTTGATCGGCGCATTGGCGATGCAAAAAACGGATTCTGTAATGATTTTCTTGATGCATTTTACATTGACTTTGTACAGAGACGTTCACATTATGAGCAATAAATCCTTGGGAAGACAGACAACCCATAAAAGTAGACGGTGAACTAGGGTTATTTTCCCCTGGGGAATCCATTTTTGGCATCACCAGCGGGCCGTTCTGTAACATGAAACCCCCAGAGCGCCGATGAAAAAAAACGTCCTCGAAAATGCAGACGACCCTTAATTTTGTCCTTGTTTTTGAGGACGATCCTCATTCTCGGACCAGCGCCCCTACTGTATATGATGATAACACACCCAAAATCATCTAATGATCTAGGCCTAGACCCTAAATCTTTCACAATTATTCAAATAACGGACGCGATTCAAAAGTCGTGATCTTTCATACCTGTTTCGTGTCAATTTTCTTTACAAAAATTTGAGTATTTTTTCCTAAAAATGAAGACATTAGTGTACACTTTCTCACAGGTATCACGGCAAACCGCTGCACAATGCACGTGCATACCGACGGTGAGTTTCAGGCGGGTACGCGCGTGTGTTAAGTTAGCGACCGCAATGATCATCATCAATTCATAATGTGAATAAGTCTACTTGCATAAATTTAATGAGGATCTGAAATTATCGTTGCTAGCTTCATGCACGCACCTCGTCCCATCATCGGTATGCACTTGTTGTATTGTTCAGCAGTTTGCCGTAAAACTTGTGACAAAGTGTATAGGACTAGAGTAAAGGAGGGGGTTTTCGGCCACTTAAGACAAAATCCTATTTTTTGGACCCTTTACTTCCTATTTATTATCATTTCTTGTTCAAATCATGAGGCAAATATTATTATTATTTAAACAAAAAAAGAATCCCAGAAAAAAATCATGAATTGCCATGACAATATTCATTTCAATTTTCACTGTTTCGGAGTCAGTTATCGGCATAGCGAACCAGTTTTCGGCCGCATGTACAAAGTCAATAGGAAGCGCGCGCCGTGCGTTTCCGCGCTGATATATAGTACTAGCGGGCAGAGCAGGTATCCCACGCCGGAGCTCCCGGGTGCTCGCCAGGCCGAAAACTAGTACTGCAGTGATCAGAAATTGGAATCTGAATAAGACAGAGATATCGTGTGTGCGTTGCGGTGTCCGGCTGCATTGATTTAATACATGCGGTGAGATACTTTTGAGCTTGCGACTAGCACAAAATCAGGCTCTTAATCTGAAAAATACTTGAAATAAAGCTCATTTTATGGTCCCCCAATTTTCTTACAGACACGCGTAAGATACTCGATTTTTCAGATTCGGGTAGCGGGACCGCCGATTACATGGCTTAAATGTGATATTTTAGGATATATTTTTCATTGCAAATGTGGTTCTTCAGTGACTCTGGCATGGTATGGTATGTGTGGGATATGTGATATGCTATTATGCGATGTATTTTAAAGGGATTTTACTAGTGCTGTAATATCACGGATATCTCCAATTCCGTTTAACCGCCAGTCAAAACCGGACGGTTTTCGGTTAAACGAATAAAAAATTAAATAAAAAAAAAAAAAAAAAAACGATTTTTTTTTTTTTTTTTTTTTTTTTTTTTTTTTTTTTTTTTTTTTTTTTTTTTTTTTTTTTTTTTTTTGTTGACCGACTCTGTCGGCAGCAAGCCAGGACTTTCATTTAACTGCGAGGTGCATTTGAAGGCGCTGATTTGTGCTTGTGAACTTGTCACAAATAATAGTAACAATGTCGTTTTTAGAAGAATGTGTAAGATCATTAATGTAAATAAAAAAACAGTAGAGGACCTAGGATAGAACCTTGTGGCACGCCATGTGTAAAAGTTGGATGAATTTTTATTATAAAGTACATATTGAAGATGACAGACAAATTGGAGTGTTGTTTTAGTTTCGGAGTGGTGAGTCAAAAAACAGATTACTGAGCTGGGAGACATTGCCAGGTGGAGGGGCATAAATCAAAACTTAAAAAAAAAAAAAAAAAAAAAAAAAAAACCGTCCAATTGAAAACGGAATCCGCCATCGGCGGTCGGATACCGGACGGTTAAACGTTTGGTTACAGCACTAGATTTTACCATGCATCCCACCAATCGGCCGAAAACTGAAGCTGGTTGATTACCCCCTCCTTTACTCTACTAATATCTTTGTTTTTAGTAAAAAAAATCAGAAAAAGTTCATAAAATTGACACAAAATAATATTGTCGTGTAAGTACAATAAAGAGACCCTACTTCGCCATATTAACGATGTCGTTTTATGGGAACTTGTGATGAAAAGGCAAGAGTGATTTCTCGCTGAGTATTTTTTGCTTAACACCACTTTCCTTATCCCCAGAATAAAATGTTAATTTCTGAAAAAAGAAAAAAGGGAAAAAATAGAGTGTTTTAATGCAACTTGTTAACCTGTTTGTAATAGACCTGTTCCAAGTGTTCATTCACATTTTTGTTAATAGTAAAATATTATGCTTTTTGTTGGGCAGCTTTTCAATAAAATGTTTAAAAAGATTGAAGGTGATTTTGCCAATTGCATTTAACTTACCGGTATGCTCCATTCCTTTCATGTATTTGTGTAACAGCTCAGAGTCTACTACCAAGAAGACCTATGGCATTACATCAGCTATCAGTTTGGTGGGGCCACGCCCTGAAGACAACAGGCAGACAAAGGAATTGGTAGAAGCTCTCAAGCCACATGGAGTCTTTGAGAATGAAGAGGAGCTTAACCACAGGTAAATTCGGGTTTATAAATGATACTTTTTCATGATCATTGCCTATTATTGAATAATGTTTATTTCTTTTTCTTTTCAATGAATACTCAACATCATTATCAGTTGCATACATGTGCTTCTTTCTTGTGTTTTGTATATATTGCAGTTAATAATATCACATTTTGATAGTAAGTAAGGTGCATGTAATTTTTTTCTCCATTCTAAGCACATTATAAACAAAATGCTAGCATGCTTCAACATTTGTATATGTGAATGTACATGTCTGTCAATGCTACTAACTCAACTTTTCATTTGATTCTAGGTTGGTGGTGCTTGGGAAGCTAGACCAGATTGTGAAAGACTGGATCAGACTAGTAGCAGAGGAGAAAAACATTCCACCGAACATAGCAGATACAGTTGGAGGCAAGATCTACACGTTTGGTTCTTATCGACTAGGAGTGCATACTAAAGGTCAGTTCACTTTGGACATTTTGGTTGAGAGACTCGTCTTCTTTGTGTATTATTATTCTTAAAGATAAAGACCAGTTATGGTCATGCGATTGCATTGTGGAAGGAACGTTGTGGAATCAATCAGAAAAGGTTGATCATCTAGCATATAAGTATTGGTGTGTACTGCAAGGTTCTGGAATCATCAAAATGATAAGAAAATCGGCCAAATCTTGGTAAAGTTGCAAGCACTGTACACAGAAAGATATATATGGGACTACACCACACGTGCGTTATATCTATCGGGTCCAAATAGATATAATAATTTACCAAATATATCAATTAGTAGGCGGTTTCTCTGCAAAATTTGTATGATCACGTATTAGTCAAAACATATTCTTTCACATGATTGGTAATAGGAGCTTCCATTTCATTTTTTGAGAGGGGGGCATTTCCAAAACTGGTGTTTACCTTCAATGAAAAGATTTTCATGACAACTTTCTTACATCGATTTAGCTGCCCTCAATTTATTTACAGTTTTAAATGCATGCGTACATACAAAATATAAATTCCTTTATCTATGGATATTGAAAAGTTTGGGAATACATTGTAGTCTAGATGAATAATAGCAGAGATTAAATGTGTAAATCAATGATCTCTGTTTATTGCAGGTGCTGATATAGATACACTATGCGTAGCACCTCTTCATGTAGAGAGGAGTGATTTCTTCAAGTCTTTCTATGACATTGTCAAAGCTTTGCCAGAGACCAAGGACTGCAGAGTGAGTCAACAACAGATGTTTATATTTTCCTAATGCGTCATATTTCCCCATCTACTATTATACTTGAAAGTTGGTATTTGTGATAGTGTTCATGATCTTTTTCTTTTAAATTTTGTGAATAATTCATGAAAAGTTCTGCACAAGACTGTTATGACCTTCGTCTTTAAGAAATGAAAGTTTAAATGTGATTATGTTTCTACTATATAAACTAAAAAATGATAATCATATCATGAAATGAGTTACTCATGTAATTTCATTCATTATTAAAATTCTCAAAATTATATTGAATTTTACAGAACAGGCTGAAACTATTCACAGAGTATTCAAATGAAAAGGCTAAGTTGGACCAATTTTCACTTAACTTTTACAAGCCAAAGTCTACATGTAGCTATGACAATTTGTTATCTTAAAATTTATATTTGATGAGAAATATAATGAAAGTTGTTTTTTCATTTCTTCAATCACATGTATGGTCTTTTATTTTCTTTATTTCAGGCAGTGGAGGAAGCATTTGTTCCAGTAATCAAGCTAGTCTTTGATGGCATAGAGGTAGGCAAACCTAGATAATCTTCTTTGCACAGTTTGAGTCTTTATCATTGTACATGTACTTCTTCAAGATAGAAATACAATTTGACGTACATAAAGCACTTCAAAATTTATTATCATTTTGAAGAGATTATTATAATGAACTCAATTTACATTTTTGAATGACATGGGTCTTTGATGAGGAAAGACAGAGTTGTATTCTTTGTTGCTGTTGCTGTTTTTAATAAAGTGCATTGATTTGAATGACAAAAGTAGGAAGTTACCTGTGAAACATATGTCAAGCAGCTTCCAAGAAGTTCATGAAAATTGATTTAGATTTTTTGAATTTTGAATTTCAATTTGAATAGACTAACTTAGTCTATGAGTAGACTTTGAGAGATAATGTAATATTGATGACAAGTACTCACAAATTATGACTGGCTTTTTGTGATATATAAAGATCCTGATTCACTTTTTTCATTCTTTCAAAATTTCATATACTGCTTCTACCAGATGGATATAACTTCTGCACAAACAATCAATAAGATTGACATTTTAAGAGTTCAGCAGAGAATTTCTAATCACTTTTCACTACTTTTCACTACTTTTCACTATTTTTTACTAGATGGATATCCTGTTTGCCCGCCTGGCCCTCCGAGTTGTACCTGAGAACTTAGATCTAACAGATGATTCCCTTCTCAAGAACTTAGATCCAAAGTGTGTGCGCAGCTTGAATGGTACGATAAAAGCTGCAAAAATATTAACTGACTATCATAGAAATTTATGTGTCAGAAGTGTTTGAAATAGGCCTGAGTCATGTAGGGAATTTTATAAACCTGGGCCCGATGGCCTAGCACTGAAATCAGCTAGCAGTATCTGTCACTTGCCTCTATAAATAGCGCATATCATCAGTATACCCCTTAAAAGTGACCTTTTTTATCAATCAAATAAAACAATGCATACCTCTGCTCAGATCGGTATATTCTCCCGTTTGATATTATTTTCATCCATCTTTGGCGATGTCTAGTGCCATTATCATGCCTCTAAAAGTAAAAAGACTGGGGCAAAAATAGAAATGGAACATTTGAGCTGCCATTTTAATTCATGCAGGATTAATGATTCAGGTTAAACAAATATTAATGTTAGAATAATAAAACTGCTTTCTCCAAAATTCTTCATTACAACATACCGATCGAATATTTTTTTTTATAAAAAATCAATATTTTCTCTTATCGGTGGTAGATCTTAGTTTTTGCTTTATTTTCATTTTTTTAATCCACAGGTTGCCGTGTTACAGATGAAATACTGAATGTAGTCCCGAGCAAAGAGAATTTCAGGTTGACACTGCGAACGATAAAACTCTGGGCCAAAAGTAAGTAGCAAGTTTTCTCAGTTTCACAGTCCTAACAAGAATAAAAGCTTTGTTATCATTTTTATCCAGAAGTTTAAAAAAATATGTTTGCTTCTCCATATGCAAAGAAGGATAGTAAGTATTTTCAGAGGGTTGCTTAGATTGTGTGATGTATTTTTTTTTATAGATGGGAAAAAAAGTTGTCGTGCAGCCACTTACTATCTTGGGAAACATTTTATAATTATTTTCTTCTTGTGTAGATCAAGTAATTATTATGTTTTAATTTATGTCATATTGTGCTGTTATTTTTCTGTTGTAATCAAGATTTCTTTTTTATAGTGAAGCCTCAGGCTGAGTAAATTTTAATGCTGTTATTCCAATCACAGAAAAAGGTGTGTATTCCAATGCCCTTGGTTTCTTGGGTGGTGTATCCTGGGCTATGTTAGTAGCTAGAACCTGTCAGCTCTACCCCAATGCTGCAGCATCTACACTCGTCAACAAGTTTTTCCTTGTCTTCACAAAGTGGTGAGTGCAGTTAGCATAGAATTACTATCTTTTGAAGTGCAGAAGAGGATTATGTAATTAGTATTATGTTTCAGGTTTTTTGTTAATTACTGAAGACGGTGAGAGAGAGGGACAACTTTATATGAGAGTTGGTTTAATCCAAGTTTCATGTTCTGAACAATTAAGATCAGGTATTAGATAGTGTTACAAAGTTTGCATTTCCAGTGTCTTATTTTTCAAATCCCTTTTAAATAATCAAAAGAGTCCTGATTAGTTTAATATATTTCAGCATCTCTTTATAGTCTATAAAAGTGAAATGTATAGATATAAGAATGAACAAAGCTAGGTATTCTCTGTGTATTGTTTATTTGTGTGCATCTTGTATGTTGATGACTATGTGGTTCATTTTTCTTCTGTTCACAGGGCATGGCCACAGCCTGTGTTACTTAAACCTCCAAACACCTCAACAGAGCTTGGCTTTGCAGAGTGGGACCCAAGGGTGAGTACATAGACCTGATCAGGTTTTAAGACAATGCTGCCCTTGGTTTTTAATGCCATTATTTTTGTTACCAATTAAGAACACGTTTGTTGTCATATTCTTTCTATGATATATGCATGATATGATGAAGACATGTAATTATACAAAATATACATGACAAGACTCCTTCATGCTCACTGTTTTTTATACACATTTGACCGTATTTACAAGTCAGCTATTAATTCATTCACATGTTTACATACTGTGTATTTTAAAGGTTGTTGCTACTGTTAAAAATATGTCTCGAGATAATCCTGACAAGTTCTAAACCATTTACATGCATCAAACACATTTATCTGTGCATAGATTGTTCAATGAATGCATGTTCGAAAGGCTTCCATATATGATGTTTACATAACTCAGGGCCACGGAATAAACATGTTATATTTTAAGAATGCAAGTATTTATTATTTATTCTTTACAAAAGATATAGTTTTAAAGCAAATGCACATATTTCAATGGGATGTCTTTCCAAAATAAGCCATGTTTTGATGTAGAGACAACAAATTTACGTCTGTCTCATTGAAAGAGGCAGTATGTAAGATACCAGGCCTGATAATTACTTGATTTAAATCGGTTTTCCAATTATTATTTTTTTTGATTTTTTTTACCAGACTTTTTTTTCTTTTCTTCTTCCCGATTTTATCCTGATTTTTCCCTTATTTTCTCTATTCTTCCTGATTTTTCCCTATTGTCCCCAATTTTCTTACAGTACTCAAAAGGGGGGAATGTTGTGAGATGCCATTCCCCCCCCCCCCCCCCCCCCCGAATCCTCTTTTCTTTTCCTTTTTTACCCAAGGGGGGCGTGGTTGAGGGGGAAGAAAAAAAACTTTTTTAGTGCTCACTATCACCCTTGGATACACTCAGCTTTAAAACAGCAGTATTGATTAACTGTCGTTTCCTTTTCTCTGTGTTCATTTAACAGGTGAATGTGAGTGATAGGTTTCACTTAATGCCTATCATCACACCAGCCTACCCTCAGCAAAACTCTACATACAATGTCTCTCAGTCTACCAAGACTGTCATAGAACAAGAACTTCAAGGAGGTCAGTCACTATAATAAGATTCTTCAATTTTATTTTTTAGTTTGCATTTTCATGCAAGTAGACATTCAATGGATTGATGTATGTGGTTAACGAAAGTTTGTCACAATATATTGACTTTTAATTTTTATGTTTAGTAAATTTGTATAAAGTTTTCAAGTTATGTTTCTTCTAAGAGGAAGATCACTACTGCAACCAGACATATATGAATTTGTTTGTCCATCTTTAAATTACATTAAAATATATGTGATTTATGCTTGAATCGGATATGGTATAGCTTGAATGGTATTGAGAATTCATTTTAACTTTATATTTATCATGTTATGATCAGTGGAATAACGTAAGTTGGCAATACAGACATATGTGACGATATTCATACCTTCCAATTATTGTTTTAATGGTCGCCTCATCTTTAGGTCTCGCCATTACTCAGGAAATCATGCAAGGCAAGGCTACATGGGAGAAACTATTTGAATCTTCCAACTTCTTCGGGAAATACAAGTAAGTAGTGACTAAATGATTTAGCTCTTGACTGTTTTACTTTAGAGTTGAAGTCACATACAAAGCAAATTGAAGGCTAGGTTGGCAACCAACCAAATTTGTGATTGGAAAACTTCTGAAATATATTGACTCTTCCCTCAAATATTCATTTGATCAAAGGAGGGTGATATTAGATGCCCTGGCATTTATTACCTGTTGAAATGCTAAAGTAAGATTTCACCCGTGTAAAAGAAGTATTACTTTTTAAACCTTCTAATTTATATTTCAAAGATCAAGTTCATTGTATCATTTACTAGAATATTGCTGATATATTCACAACTGATTCCTTACTATTTTGCCAATATATTGCATTTTCTTTTCTCCTCAGACACTACATTGTCTTGATAGCAAGTGCTGGGAATGAAGATGATCATCTCAAGTGGTGAGTATAGCTAGCTCAATCTTATCTCTTTTGTGTATTCATCTTTCCATGAAATTAAAGTATAAAAACTCTTGCTATTTAAGATATATAATTTTTATTTTTTAGAATATATCCAATGTGCCACAGAATTTGATAGCTGGAAGTGCATCCACAGTATCTGGTTATACATGTAATGTACACTATTTATGATATAGCTCCTAATTTCTTGACACTTTATCTTATTTTTAAATTTCTAAAAATTTGTTTGAATGGTAATATTGACATCTTTTGATTAAAGCTACATCAGCATTGATTTTCATGGGGAATTTGACATCATTCAGGTATTCATGTGATAGTAGAATGATGTTATCAATTACTGAGAGTAGCCTTCAATTCTATGACCATGCACCACCACCCCCGTAAGCCATCATAAATTTTGCCTCAGCTGAAGACTCTATGAGAACCTGGAGGGGGGGGGGGTAATTTTTTTGGTCGGACATCTAATTCCCTGTGTGCAAGACTTGTATTCCCATTTTTATGGTGTTTCCACCAAGTCCGGTGTCGGCAAATAATGACATACTGCGTTTTGCCGTACATATCCCTTTAATATTTTCACATTAAAGGTTTTTAGATGTTGTACCGTATTCAATTTTGTTTCTTGGATTGGAAGTTGAAGAGGTGTAGATACTTGAATTTGAATATATCTATACTCTATAGGCATATTTTTCTTTTCGCTTTTTTAACATAAATGATTATTGTTTTCTTTGTTTGAAATCCTTCGTCTTTCCCACACTTTAGGGTTGGGCTGGTAGAATCTAAGATCCGAGTGTTGGTTGGTAACTTAGAGAGGAATCCTCACATCAAACTAGCCCATGTCTACCCCAAATCCATCTCACCCAGCACCCCGCTAGATGGATCAGAAGAAGAGAAGTAAGTCATCTCCTTGTTAGAAATACTACCATTATATCTGTTCATGAGGGTTGTTGGCTAAAATGAATTAAAATCCATGGTGAAATATTGCGATGTGACATTCTATCATGCTTCTGTCATTTAATGCAATATATCTGGTGGGTTATCCATATGTTAGTGATTCAATTGTGAATGTACAAGGTGCCAAAGTAGGGGTTATTGATACATCAGGGCCCTGTCTCAATCACAAGTATGTTCATAAGAGATCTGACTCTGCAAACTTGCGATAGATTTGGATCAATCGCAACTCTTTATAATACAGGGCTCAGATGACATAAATCCTTATGATACTAATATCACATGTGACATAACAGAGTCCCATAGTGTATTATAGGAAACACCATGTCATATTGAATGGCTACAAAAAATAGTTCATTTAACCAGGGTAAAATAATTATCAGTTAGGCGGAAGAAAAAAAATATGTGGTATTGCCCTTTGCGTCCAACCCCAAAATCTTGAAATCTTTTTTGTTTTCTTTTTTTACCATTTTTTTAGAAGAAAAAAAATTGATTTAAGCATTCAAATCTGAGAAATATCAGCCCAAAGAATGTGAAAGAAAAAAAAAGATTCGACTGACCGACCTATGTTTTAGCACCTAAAGGGCAATACAACATCTTTTTTTTAAAGGCTTTATCACTATATCATATATCATATCTTCTCTCCTTTCTCCATGCCAGGACTGATGAGCATTCCACCCTATGGTTCATAGGCTTAGAGTTCCAGCCTCTGGGACCAGCAACTAATGTGAACTTGACCCTAGATATACAGTTCTTTGTCAACACCGTCCATAGACACTCTGTCACCATCAAGCTACTACAGGAAGGCATGAAGATTGAGGCCAAGCATGTCAAGAGGTACGTGGGTCTTATATCAAGCACTTCTAAGTGATACTAGCAGTAAGAATCTTACATCATATTATGTAAAACTCAATATTGGAAAAGTCTACACAACAAAGAAGTTGTGTCCTCTTTTGTTGCAATATATTCAGTGATATATCTACTTGTAACATGATGTGTGACTTTTTATTATAGATTTAGCGATTTTAAATTTTGCTGTCAGCATTTAAAATCTGAAGCATTTAAAATCTGAAGTATTTTAGAGGTGTCATAGATGATTGGTTGAAACACTTGACTGGAGATGCAAAGATCATGGGTTCAAGCCTGACACAGCAATAGTATCCTTTGGTAAGACAATAATCTTCATTAATGTATTTCTATATCCTTACTGCTACTACAGGAAAAAGCTCAGCGAGTATGTCCCAGCTAGCATGCTCAAGTCCAAGAAGAAATCCCTGCCATCCACCGATGGGAGCAGTCGAGGCAACACCCCCAAGAACTCCTCCTCAGACGCAGCCTCCCGCCTCACCCCCTCACCCCTTAACAAGACGGGCGACAGCATCAGTGAAGACGAGTTCCTCTATGGACCGAACCTGAGTTCCCCAGCCCTTATATCTAGCCTTGATGTACGGGGAAGGGATAGCCCCAGTGCCAGCTCCATAGAGTCGGCAGGCACAGGGGATGGAGGGACAGAACCTTCTCAAGATACTGTATTTCAGTCACCCAAGTCAAGTAGAACCAAGCCATCAACGGACGAAGCCAGTAATGATATTGATGACAATGGACCAAATACACAACCCTCATCTCAGGTAAATTAAACGCTCTCTCTTCTCTCTCTCTCTCTCTCTCTCCTTTTCTCTCTCCCCCTCTCCCCCTCTCCCTTCTCCCTCTCTCCCTTCTCTCTCTTTTTATTTGTCTGTTCTACTGCTACCAAGTATGACATTGGTGGTACTGTACCATTTCTTGTGTATTTAAACTGTATTTCAATACTATTGTTCTTAAAGAATACACACATGATAACCATATAAATTTTCTTTTGCCCATGTTACTTTATGAGCAACTGTAGTTTATGTTTGACTATGAAGAATATTAAAATGTATGTGCACCTGTTAGTATTCTTAATCCCATTTCTAATTGAATTTACAGGAAGATCAAGCCCCTACAAGAAATGCTGCTGAAATCCCGACCATCAAGGTCACTGCTCCTGATGAAGAAACAAAGGAACCTTCAATAAAACCATCAGGGGATGATGCACAGACATTCAAACGCCCTTCATCCCCACCTCCAGTGTCAGAGTCCCCCTCAAAGAAAGTCAGAACAGACAATGGAGTTTCGATTCCAGATACCAAGCAAGGAGAAGATGATAGTGAAGTGAAGGAGACAGAGGAGGGGGAGGATGAGACACAAACCTTCAAGAGACCCTCCTCCCCCATCCCAGTCTTAGAGTCACCGCCTAAGAAGATGAAGACGGATAATGGGATCAAGGCAGGGGGAGAGCCTGTATCTCTCACTTCAGACTGCAATGAGGTAGGTATCAACACAATTAGTTGGTCATTATACTCTAGTGCTTGCAACTAAGCTCCAGTGGACATTGTCCCTATGTCAGAGGAAATGTCATTGATAATTTAGGCCTTACCTTTTGGGTACTGGTGCGCTAGCATGCTTTTAGAAATGGAGTATATAATTTTTGAAGATCTGTTAAATCCACTCAGTTATACTGCCTAACTATATTATTTGATTAACTGATTTCTTTATAATCATCAAGCATTCTTTACTTTTCATCATATCATTACATATTGAATGAAAAGGTATCAAAGTACATTAGCTGTACATTGCTTTGACCATACACCTGGGCAATAATGTGAAATTGAAGTGTGGTACCCAATTATCCAACCATGGGGATTTAACTCCAAATATGTAAGGGTTTTGCAACTTTGTGGATGTAGCTCAGACTTATTCAGCTCAAGATTGTAGGGAATGTCTTGATACATTGGATTTGTCATTAAAACATTTTGTTCACATTTTGTAAAGATATAAAGAAACTGGAGAATGTCTGAAAAAAGGTGTATATTTTGATACCTTTAAGTTTAAGTTTTTGTTTCCTATATTTTCAGAATGGAGAGAGTGAAGATGATACAAGTCCTCCACCACTACCTCGCTTAGTCATACGACAGGTAGGTGATCAGTGACAAATTTTTACTCACCGTGTTTTGTTAAATTTTATTTAAATTTGTTAAAACATATCAGAAATCGATTTGGTTGATGTGTTTTGTCAACATCAATCATTTGTATTTAAGATTGTTGTGTAGCACGTTCATCAAAATTAGACCCAAATGTAGATTTGTCCATCATTGGCATTAGTAGATTCATGACAGTTTAATCATACTTTATTTGCGAAATACCAAATTTATAATTCATCATATTTCCAAAGGGTTATTTTTCATTAAAAAAGACTGTAGTGTTTTTAATTGTGCTCTTTTTGAATAGCCCCTCAGTTCAAACACAGACATTTGCTCTCTGGTTCCTCCTTTGCAGTTGTTATATAGTTTCTACTATAACATAACTCCTTAGAGCTTTCTACATGTATCTTTTTAAAAAAACATCACAAATGATGTAACAATGACAGGCTCTTAGATTTTCATGAATTTATACTTGTCAGTCTTGAAGCCTTGCTGATTACGGAATTCCTGGTTTCAAGTCATATGGCCTGCTATGCTCATGGAGTAAGTTTTGAAGAAATTAAGTAATAGCTTTGTTTGAGCGAAACAAAATTATTCTTTGACAAGATTAGTGAAACTCATATGTGGTTGCACACATACTTTCTCTCTTCTTCTTTCTCTCTCTTTTGTTTCTTATCCTTTCTGCCATCACAGAGAGTACCCAGCGGAGAGCTACCTGATATGGCTTCCCCACTTCCTGTCGCCCCGAAAGCCCCCATCGCAAAAAACACAATAAGACTGAACTTGAATGTGAAATGAATACAGATAACTCAGAATATGACTCAGGGTCACATAGCCTTGATCCTTGAAGTCTCATGCAGTCTGAAAACTTGCGAACTTGCGAAGATGTTCTGAATTTCCTCCAGGTACTCGAAGCAGTCAGTGAGGAAATAAGGTAAGACATCTGCACGTCCATCATTGATTCCCACACGAACTTGGATCATTCTTCTTTTAGAGAAGAACAAAAAAGAATCCCCAAAGAATATGCTGGGGATGAGAAGAGTAGGCGTCCGATGAAGAGAGGAGATGGATCCCTTTTGTACAAATAGATTTGTACCGTCAAAGGAGTATAGTATTCTTTATAGACCTCATGTAATTTACATTTCTAGGATGAGATAGAAAAGAAACATGTTGTTATCGTTGTTCATTTCTTCTGTTCATATTTCAGTGATGTGATGATATCTGTGGAGTAATTTTGATATTGAATTAATAAAAAATGGGAACTATTAACCAGAAAGGTAATACCTGTGAATTTTGTTTCATTTCCTTCGTAGTTTGTCACATATATTTGAAATGGGATTGTAATTTTGGTAGTAGGATGATGTTTATCCAGAATATATAAATATATCAAGAGATCATAAGATTGTGATAGAATTAGATATACAGCAGGCATATAGATTTTAGTACCATGAATATTTATTGGGATATTTTTTATTGGTTTGGGTAATCTCTGTTATGTGAGATAATCTCTTTTTTTCCAGCAATTATTTCATAGACAATATTGATGCCAACAAAATTTTAAGCTGTATGCTACAATGAAATATTAATACTTTTGGAGGAGGTAATCCTCTTAGGTGAATATTTCTTTTGAGGCAGTGGTTAAATTCATGATTGGAGGAAAAAGATATATCTCTTTTCTTTCAATGCTACAAGATAATATTTGTTATCAGAATTGGATGAGAATAGTGTCATTTATATATGAACAAATCAACCTCCAGTCTTTTGTAAAATGTAGAAGGGCATGGGGAACATATTTTATACGATTTTCAGGGCTGTCAATTCTTGGGCAATTACCTGATTTCAAACTCATTTACCTCTTTTTTTTTTATTATACTTTTTTCTATTCGAAGGTGGTCTGATTTCATTGTGTGTTTTTTTATCAATGATTTATCCTTGCCCTTTATAAATTTTCTAAGCACAGGATTATAATCATCAGCATCAGCTTCACTTCGCATTTAAAATGGTGTGAAATAAGTTGATGTTTAAATTAAATCAAACTCTTATAGTTGAGAAATAATTGCACTGAAAATATGTTCATTAGTTAAACGGTGTCTGCATATGCAGGATTGGTCCCTGATGTGACATCATCAAAACATCGCTAAATTTTCTGGTAAAGCGCTCATTTATTACAGGTCCTCAGAGGTGTTTTTATATGTGTTAATGTTGGATTGTCCGATGCGCAGTTGACGATTGTCATCTTCAAGCTTCCCGGTTTCTAGTGATAAATTATTGGCCATACTAAAATTTTCATCAAATGTCTACTTTAAAAGTATGATGAAGTATGTGAAAAAAAAGGAGTCTATAATATAAATACAAAATTAAAAATCGCTATGGGTGTCGTACTTGGGTACAATGGTGAAAACATGAACAGACATGGAAGGGGCATGCCAACGAGAGAATAGAAGAATACATTAAAAAAATAGGAAGTAACAAAAACAGAAATGAATGATATATATATTGACTGAGATGATATGGAAAGTAGTAGAGAGTGAGAGATTGAGTGTGTGTTCATGCGTGAGGGAGAGAAATGAAGAATAATTTGTTGTTTTTTTTTGTGTTTTTTTCTCTTAAAGATAGAGAAATGTGTGGCTCTTCACCTCTCAAAACGGGAAGAAAGCCCTACACTTTAGTGAATGATCCAGACTGATAAAGAAGCATTTTATACTTGCTTAAATAATATGCCATACCTAACACTATCTGGTAAATACTTTGTTTATTAGTTGAGTTTACTCACAACTTGCATGTCAGTTATATATCCCTTCACCTTTCTATCAGGCTGTATATGTTATAACAGGTGTTCTAATCTGTCATCCCTCTCCTCTGTCTTTTCTCTTCTTTCCTCTTTCTCTCCTTTCCTCTTTCTCTCCTAATCTCATGCTTGATAATCTGTCTCACAAATTGAAATTTTATTTTGCTGTCTTGCTATCTACATGTAATGAATCCCCTCTCACCTAACCTCTTGATGTTATCAACTGAACACCCTTGCTGATAATGTGAGATGTTCTATCACCGGTGTTCTTGTCTTGCTGTTACTAGCATACTGATATCGGAGGCATGTCATTTCTCTCCCCCCCCCCCCCCTCCTCATCACCAAAATTCTGTTGAAAAATCTTCCCAAAATCATATTGTCATGGACACTGCATTGTTCCCAATTTCCCTACCTTTTGCCAGTTATGTACAGCGCGTCTTCTTTGCTGTATTCAGTATTGAGTTGTGTGCTGCAAGGTGTTGCTGTTGCTGCTGTTGTGTGTACGTGTGTGTGTTTATTGCCAATCAAACATTCGCATGGTACATGTATGCTTTTTTTTTTTTTTTTTTTTTTCAAACTGAACACTACAATAGCTCCAGCTGTAAACCAAAGAGGTAATTTACCTCATCAGTTGTGTAAAGATCAATGTACAGCATAAGATGTATGTATATGTATACTTGTACCTTATTTTATTTTATTAAAGGCATTCTTGACAGTCAGGGAGCATGTATGTACTTTACAAAGAAAAGTAAAGAATGACTTTGATTATCATGTAGACATACTGCTTCCTTTTGTCTTACTGCACTCAGTAAAGTTAAATACAAGAATGAAGAGACCTCAACATTATTTTATTATGACTTTCTGTACATTCCTGCATTTTACTGAGATGTGTTGCATGACTAAATAAAGCAGAATGTCTTTGTTTAAAACTATTCTTTGGATTAGTAGCATTAATCATCTCTAACTATTAGTGATTAATTTTATATGCAAAGACAGATCAGAGTGAGTTTGCCTTCATAAGGCAAAAACTTTTTATTGAGAGTTGTTTAATATGATATTAATGTATATTAGTTTACAGTTGAGTAATTTGACCAAATAGTTCCGAAGAAATGTCATAGTAATGTTTTGAGGCTTTATAGATTATTCTTTTTTGATAATGGTGATGATGTGCTTGCTCTTGCACTATCGTGCCGTAATAGATCTTTGATGTAATGCATTCAAGTTCATGTTTCTTCTTGTCATGATGGAACTTTTTTCTCACCTTGCTAAGTCAGATATACCTTTGACAAGCTTCTTGGGTTGTCAGGAGCAATTTACTTTAAAAAGAATTCATGAAATGGGAATGCATTACAAACCGGGCCTATTATGGTGATATGCATACACACTATTTATTCATCAAGTTTCCTGAATGCAGAAGCAGAAGTCGGTGCGTATTCATATACATGAAATGCATTTCCGCTCAATATTTGCAAACACGTGTACTTCACTTAAGCAGCGAGACTCTCTTATTTATTATGTGTGTTTTTTTTCTTGAGCTATATGATTTAGTATATCATTAAGAATGCTAGGGATAAGAAACAACTACCTAATAGAGAATATCCAAGTATCCTTTGTTTGAAGAAAAAAAATGTTTTTAAAGAAATGCTTGATCAGGATGAAAATAACAGAGCAGAATGTTGAGAATACTTGGATTTAGATACAATTGATTGTTTAGGGGAAAAGAAAGAGAATAGAACATTAAAATCTGGCTTATTTAGGAGCTGTACTTGTATTTACAAATGATAGAATACAAAATTCTGAAAAGATTCAACACAAGGTGTATGGAGTATAGATGTATAATTTAAAAGTTGATTTCATATATGTTTAAGATTGTATGCTGATATTTCTGACACTCAAGAGACAATATTGTATGTTAGCCTCTTTCCCTGTATTTTGTATACTTTTTTCTATAACAATATATACTGAGATACAAGTACAGGAAGTCAAAAGGAAAAAGAGCAGTGTATATTTCATGTTTGTAATTTGAGGACTTTCATCTGCCCATAGAAATCAATCAAAATTTGAGTCATATCTTTTGCTGGTACAGGTTTATAGAGGTTTAATAGTGCTTTCATGATTTTATCTGAGATTGTTTTTATTTTCAAACTGAAGGGACTCTTTTAGAAGAAACGTGAAGTACTTCACATAATTGCTAAATTGATCCTAGCAGCATCTGTCTGCATAACTAAATTTGTATTTTTTGTATGATAGTAAACAGATATCTAGAAACTATTTGTGATGCCCTCTTTATTGTTTATGTCAGTGATCGTTTGAAATGCACATGGTATATTTGGACATAAGAGCTGGTAATTTGCAAAATCGCAATACCTTGCATTATGTATGCAACATTCACTTTTTCCTTTTTAAATTTTGGAAACTTTTGAATTCAGACAGCCATACATAATATGATTTGTTTGTGCATTTATATAAACAAATTATCGTACATAGGTTTAAATTTATCGTAACATTTTTTATCTGATTGAATTGTTTAGTATTCTGTTGATTTTAATCATATATTTGTGATTGTGAAGCTCAACTATACTTTGTCTGCAGTCTGAAATATTACCAAAATGTGTAAAGTTTTTGAGGGACTGACTGCTTTTGACCCTATTTGTAATATTGTAATATTAAGACTACTGTATGTGAAACCAATAGTGACTTTTACACATTCAACAACCAGTTGGGTTTCTTATTGATAAGTTATGGTCTG
This sequence comes from Strongylocentrotus droebachiensis, assembly GCA_035222895.1. Lineage (NCBI taxonomy): Eukaryota > Metazoa > Echinodermata > Echinoidea > Camarodonta > Strongylocentrotidae > Strongylocentrotus > Strongylocentrotus droebachiensis. Next base: position 109,519 of record JAVYIG010001695.1, on the reverse strand, counting down.
ATTTTTTTTTTATAAATATGGGTATTTTCTGTTTCATTACAACTGGGTACACTTATATTGATGGCTTTATTTACATGCTGTTTGTTTTGTAGACATAAAACTATTACTATTTCTTGTTTAGATATTATCAACCAGCGCAGTTTCTGTTCAAGGTGTGAAGACATTCATGTTGGAGAAAGATACCACATATAATGTGCATATTGCTCTCTAGTGCAAGGGAGACTAGTCGTAAATTGTTAGCTTTTCCTGTTTAGATTTATTTATTTTCTGTAACTGGGGAGGTGATAGGTGGTGATGTGACTTATTTGTCAGAATTTTTGTATAGAAAATTGAGAGTCACTCATTTATTATCAGTGTCCAGGGGAGTGTTTCACAAAGACTAAGATCGACTTAAGTTGGATTTGAACTATAGTAAGCTGTTCATGCCACTAGTCCTATAACCATTCCTGGCGTTGGTTTCCCAAGGGACATACAAATCGTGTTCACAAATCAACAAAATTTACATTTTTTGTATTATTGAAGACAAAAATGTTATCTAAAGATCATAATTTCTAAGGTTTTTCCCCTCTAATTTTGCATCTGGTTCAAGACTTTTTAAGTGCATAAATCTCATATCCTAGTAGAATTCCAAGTCTTTAATATAACTTAAGTTTACAATGTAAGTAACTGTTTTTCTTTAAAAGTAAACTATCAAAAATGTAAATTCCGTACATATGTGACGTCCCTTGAGAGACCAATGGTGAGAGCAACCAGTGTTACGAATGGCCTGCCATAGTTTAAGTCCAACTTAAGTTGATCTTAGTCTTTGTGAAACACCCCCAGGAAGCATATATGATTTAAAGGCAACCTAATGTACATGTGTGTATGTGTAGCAACATTTTAAACCACAACAGTTTGACTGTGTAAAGTATGTGTAGCTCCAGAGACTGAACAAATTGTATGATTTATATAATGATACGTGATGAATGTCAAAATGCAACAACTGCAAAGTTACTTTAATATCAGAAAGTAGAGTAGAAACTAGAAAGTGAAGTTGTAGGTGATAACTAATACATAATCCCACCTAAATTTTGTGCCCCTCTATTATTGAAACTCAATAAATCTGCACTAGGTGGATTATAAATACGAACCAGAGCAGAGTATATCTTCTGGTGATACCATTACTCTTGGCCTTTATGCACATATTGACAAGTCATTGGCCTGTGTTTCTTTCCTCCATTATATTTATATGAATATAGTTTATACATGTACAAGGATTTTGACTGCTGAGAACCAGAAGGACATTAATGCATACCATGAAGATTACGCCCTTCTAACTCTCAACAGATGAATTGTTCTGTCCTGTACCATAACTATAGAAAACATGTTTTCATGTACTTTTCATGTGTTTATGTATGCTACCTTATTAAATCATTAGCATGTATGACGAGCCATTATTATTGCAGTTCAGGTAGTTGAGATCTCTGTACATATAGGAAGTATACCAGTTATTTGTAGAACAGTAACAACATATGCATGGTCTGTTCAGAGCCAGAAGAGCATTTACTGTGTGTTAAAGTATATGTGTGAACACCCTTCTGGCTCTACAGACAACATGTAAGTATTTTATGTACTTGTGTCCCGTTTGTTTCATGACCTACTTGTTTTGAAAAGATAAAAACTTGTACAGTATCTTTTGTGTATTTTATTATGAAGAAAACAATAAATAACAAATATGGCAGGTGACCAAGCTATAAATGAGTACTGGATCTTTTAATTTCTGCTCGTTATTATTTACCGTGACAGGAGAAATGCAAGATAGAGAGACTGATATGACTAAATACGAGTAAATTTGACGTTCTAAAAATCAAGTGAAAGGAGGATGTAAAATAACAAAATAGCTCACTGATTTACATGATGAAGTTCCCAATCTGTGCAAATTTGGTTGTAGGCATAAGTAGCTACATGAATGTGCTATTTATGTTTAATGTAATAAACATTGCTAAACAGAAATAACTTTTCGAATACGAAATCCTACAAAACAAACAAGTGTGTGCTCTCCTTCCATTCATTTACATTATCTGTTATACAACTATTCTGCATTAGCCCTGGAAACCTTTGATATATAAACAATAAACTATCGATAAAGGAAATGTATCATTTTAAAACAAAGTATACTACAGGCCAGTCAAATTACCAGAGTTGATATCACTGGTTAGTAAAGTTCAAACAAAGTTTCAATCCCGCGGTTGTCACTTATTTCAGTTTTCTGCAAAAAGTTAAATAGTTAGGCTACCGGTACTGAATATATAATTTATGTTAAATCTTTCTCATCCCCGCCCCTCCACACATAAATAACAAAGACAAGAGGAAATAAACAAACGTCCCTGGTTCTGATTTTAACTCATTTTTTCTGTTAGTATATTCAGTGCATCTAGTTTCAAAAGATATGTCCATGATTAAATTTTAAGTTCGGCTGCATTTTTTTCCTGAAAATCCGTCGTATAATTATACGTCTATTCTGACGTCTCCGCGCTCAAAGCCGTCTGTTGCTGTGATGCCGACCCGTCGTAGGGTGTCGCAGCAGTCCCGTCGTAGGGTGTTGGCGCAGTCGTGCCTTGGTCGAGCGGTGTCTTGTCCCCCTTGTCTCCCTCCTCTTCATCTCCTACTGTAGCCCATATGATACACTTGAAGGGTAGCCCTATGAGGGCGAGGACGACGTCTAGGATACCCTCGATACAAGGCGCACAGCATGGACAACAGATCTTAACTGGAGGTAAGTGACAGGAATATACAATAAAATTAATGAAAAGAATATAGGCAGAAAATTGAGGATCGAAATAAAATATCTACTCTTCATTCAAAAGCACCAAAGGTGTTCTCTTTAAAAATGGCATCGTCTTATGTTACTGATTGACTCAATTACAGTTGTTTCACAATAAATTAACTATTTTTTTATTATTATTACGATAATTATCAGCATCCTTTTTGCTTCACTTTCATTATGTTCATGGATTGTTTTACCTTCTTTCTGTTTTTTTCTTTCTTTCCTTTGTATAGTACATTTTTATACAAGAAGGGAGTATATATTTTATATGACTGCCTATTGTGGATTTCGGTACAAATATCAGTAAGTAATAAAGGGGAGCCTACACATAGTTCATCTGATCATGGATGAATGTTAAACATTTTGGTATAGACATGGTCTGATAGCACATATATTTCCTGTAATTGAATAATTAGCTCAGTGGTATATACTTACGTGGGCAGCACAGGATACCGAGTATAATTCCTACGAGACTAACTACGAGCAGAACAGGAAGACAGATGATCACGAGGATGACCTTGAAAATGACCACTATAATCTCTCCACAGGTCTGGGGGGACTTGCAAGACATCTTTCCAGTCAACAGGATGAAATACAAACAAATTTAGAAAAATTTCTATGCGAATGAAATTTCAATGAATTAATTATTCTGTAAATGGTATAGGCCGCTGCACGGCAATAATTGGACTTGCTTCCTATGAAACGACTCTACAAAAATAACAAATGATTTGTTTTAAACAAAATTAAGAGAGATGTCCACACTTTGGACGATTGTTTTCAACATAAATAAATCGCCATAAACTTTCTTGCTCATCACTATACAATCTTCAACAATTATTGGGACTTTATTGAGTTGGTTTTTACAAAACATATGGCATATATTTCAATTTTCTAGGGAATATTTATCACTGTTTATATCATGTCGAATTGAGACAAACATCACTGTAACTAAAATTCGTACAATACCGAAGCAATAATAATAATAAAATATAGCATTAACTGATAAGGCGCCAAATCCATTTAAAAATTAAATGCTCAAGGCGCACTATAGTGCAAAACTTGAAAATACATTAACATGCCTGTACAAAAATACAATATACCACAAAAAGAAGACAATTCAGATCAACTAAAAGCAGACTGAAAAAAAAACGTTTTAAGGTCGCTTTTGAAAGATTCTAACGTAGGAATATCTCTAATCCCTCGAGGTAAACAATTCCAGAGTGATAGCCCGGTATGAGCGAAAGCTTTCTCCCTCCATGTTGTATTAAGTTTTGGAAGAACAAGCAATCCAGGTTTTTTGAGAACGTTAAGATCTGGCAAGTGTGTATAGTGATTAATCAAAGAAATATTGTACTGTGGAGCAGAGCCATGAACACAATGAAACATAATACGTTAAAGAAGATTGATAGTCTGCCGAGTAATAAAAACGTGTATAGGCCTAGATGGGGTAAGCGAATAAATGACTTGTGTAGTTTATGTTAAGCCAAAGGTACTTTGCATCACGTATTGAATAATTGTCAGGAAATGTTAAATAGATACACGTGGCGTCATAATAACATTGTACATAATCTGCTAAAGAGCATTAAACAGAACGGCCTTGATAGTGATCACCAATATGCTGACGTGGAAGGGGAGACAATCAGTGGAGGGACGGTTCCCCCAACCATTGTTCCAACACAACAAAGACCTGATTTATGTTTCATTAATTTTAGGAAAAAGGAAATACTAGTATTTGAGTTGACAATTCCATTTGAAACCAACATTCAACAGGCCCACCAAAGAAAGCTTGACAGGTACGCCGGACTTATACATGATATCTCAGAAGCCGGCTGGACTCCCAAATTACTGTGTATAGAGATAGGATCCCGAGGTTTGATAACTCCTGACAACAAGAAAAGACTTATGTTGAAAACTTGAAATGCAAAGTAAGGTATCCACAACTGAGAAATGAAATCTTGAAAACCGTACTGTTTGGGTCGTATGTTATTTTTTACAGCCGGTCGGATCGCAACTGGCAATCACAACATTACTTGGGAGTGTAAGTGGTTAACTACTTTGTATGACTTGCAATAGCGAAACCTCTTTCTCTCCCTCTCCCTCTTTCTCTCTCTCTTTCTTTCCCTCTTTCTTTCTTTCTCTCTCTTCCCCTCTCTCTCTCTCTCTCTCTATATCTCCCCCTCTCTCTATGGGGATAGGTTCTCTTGGTGTGATTACACATGCTCCTATATTGACAGATATGATGACGGTACCCAAATGTAAGGTGTGGCATAATTATGTAATTGGGAAAAGTAATATTTCAAAAGTATATTCAATGTGGGTTTATTTTGTTTTTTACAGCCTATCTGAACTCACTTGGAATCACTACAACACTTGGAGGTGTAATTACTTTAAATTAGGATACGTATATAACTTGTTATAACGGGACCTCCCTCTCTATCTCTCCCTCTCTCTCTCTCTCTCTCCTTCTCTCTCTCTCTCTCTTTCGCTCTCTCCCCCTCTTCATCTCTCTCTCTCTCTCTCTCTCTCTCTCTCTCTCTCTCTCTCTCTCTCTCTCTCTCTCTCTCTCTATCTCTCTCTATGGAGATAGGTTTCCGTGGTTGATTACTCATTAAGAACAGATTGATAGATATGACCACGGTATGTAAATGTATTATGAGGCATTGCTAACTAAGAAAATAATAAATATTTTTGTTTTTGTTATTTTGTTAGGAATTATTAATGTTTTCATTTAAAACACTGACGTTATGATGTTCTCTTTTCCGTTTTGTTATTGTGTATTGTAATTATTTAACCCTGCATGAGATACATTTAATGTAATACAAATCTCTGTCCTGGGTTTTATGTCACATCTTTATTATTATGTTATTTGTATACTTTCTTGAATAAAGATGAATAAAAAAAATTAAAAAAATTGAAAACAATACGTTGTTTACGCTAAAGAACTTTGAAAACAATAGTTCTTTTATGGGTAACCAATGGAGTTCCTTAAGAACCGGTGTGATGTGACTGTGTCTGTTGGAGAGGGTAACAATACGAGCAACGGCATTCTGCAATAATGTGTAATTTAAAAAGCTGAAGTCCTGGCATTAAACCCCGCATTAAACATATTTTCAAAAGTAAACATAGGTATGATTCTAAATTTACAAACTGAAACGAACAATTATTAACCATTTGAGCACTCATAATTTTCGAATAGATTTATCTTACCTTGGTTATCTTATTGGGCCGAGTGTACTGCTCCAAAAGGCCTCTAGCAGGGTAATCGGATCCGATGAAAAATTAATTTATTTGGAAAATCATCTAACAATGCAGCCTACGTCGTCGTTTACACGATTTGAGATCAAAGGAATAACAAAATTGTTTATTTGCGAAGTAGTATCACCTTGCATATGATTTTGATTTATGCGGGCTTGATTAAACGTACACGCTTTAGTTTGCATTATTTTCTCTTCCACTCCATAAGTCCTTCTCCATACGTTCCCACTCCCTCGCTCACCCCCCCCCCCCCTCCTCCTCCTCCTCCTCTCTCTCTCTCTCTTTGTCAATCCTCCCCCTCTCAGTCTCTCTCTCTCTCTCTCTCTCTTTGTCAATCCTCCCCCTCTCAGTCTCTCTCTCTCTGTCTCTCTCTCTCTGTCTCTCTCTTTGTCAATCCTCCCCCTCTCAGTCTCTCTCTCTCTCTCTCTCTCTCTCTTTGTCAATCCTCTCAGTCTCTCTCTCTCTCTCTCTCTCCCTCTCTCTCTTTGTCAATCCTCCCCCTCTCAGTCTCTCTCTCTCTCTCTCTCTCTCTCTCTCTCTCTCTTTTTCAATCCTCCCCCTCTCAGTCTCTCTCTCTCTCTTTGTCAATCCTCCCCCTCTCAGTCCCTCTCTCTCTCTCTCTCTCTCTCTCTCTTTGTCAATCCTCCCCCTCTCAGTCTCTCTCTCTCTCTCTCTCTCTTTCTCTTTCTCTCAATTTCAACCCAAATATGCAGGTATTTTCACAAAAGGAAGGCAGTAAGGATGAACAATGACAACGCGAGGCAAATTATTAATTATTTCTCTCCTTTAATTTTTGTATAATTATGTTTATATAATACTCATAGTTATATCTATCAATTTATTTATCTCTCTCTACCTTTAAATTCCCTTCCAAATTCAACTACAACTAGGCGTTGTGGCGTGCGCCTGTAATCCAGCTACAATGGAAGTTACAAACTGATTCAGCCGAGAACGCAGGTTCGAAACTGAGTCACGTCTTTCGGATGGTGACGCTAAAAGTCGGTCCCCAGACGTAAATAATCATATCTGATTGATACACGTCTGTAAAAACCCAAATACACACACACACACTACCCACGTTTGATAATTTTCTGCCATGTTCTACACACACTGTATAGGAAGGTACCTTATAGATAAAATGAAAGCATTTCCAACTTCTATATTCTCCAAATATGAAAATTAACTGTGTAAAGACTATGCTTATGGTTAATGTTGCGTAGGCAGGTATATTATAGAGCAACATTCATGTTTAAACACCATAAGAGCACCATGCACAATGACGACAGTAAATTAGGAAACTGGATTAATTGTACAAATCAAAATTAGCTGCGACTGACATTACCTCATATAAATTTCACACTAAATGTTTTATCAACATTAATATGTAAAGATTCTAATTCATTTATTGAATGCGGACATCCATTGTTATTTTTTTTTAAATACTTTTTTAAATATAAGCATAACGTGTGTCTCCAGCGAGGCACCTATAACAATAGGAGCATCGTATGTGTGATAAGGATATCGTTGCATGCATCAATAATTATTCGTGATCTTCGTTACAATTTTTTTTTCAATATGTATAAGCATGCAGTGTAAACGATATCATCATCAATAACAGTATCTTATTTCTAAAACTACATAAAAACTAACAATACAAACATAATCCCTTACACAATCATGTCAAATGATGAAAATTGCAGACTCAAATAAAACAATATTGTATGCCAAACTATTTTGTATAATGTTCATGCTGATTTGGAAATATTGTATCGGTCACATACTAATATAAGCTCTAATCATTGTGTGTTATACCGTTATGAAAATTGTTAATTCCTTTATTCCAATATTAAGATGTCGGCATATTTATTGTAGCCAAGTGTATGCCTGCAAGGACAACACAATGGGAATGATTAACTCAAAGCCCAGGGGGGTGTTTCACAAAGATCCTGAGTTAAACTTAACTCTAAGTTGGACTTAACAGTTATGGAAAGCCATTAGCATCTTTAAAAATATTGTGTAAAAGTTATTTTATAAGGCTTGAAATGTTGATTCAAATCATTCATATTTTCTATTATCAAGGAGATTTTATGTTCTCGATGTGGAATTTATGAAAAGTATAAAATACTAGAATTTTTGCTTTTGAATATATTTTATTTTTAGACTACAAATGGCTCTCCATAACATTTAAGTCCAACTTAGAGTTAAGTTCAACTTAAGATCTTTGTGAAACACCTTCCATGTGTCATTTTCGAACACAATCGCAAAGACCGTCGAGAAGAAAAGAAACCCAACCCTATCGCAATGTTGTTAGCCTTAACTTATTGCGCATCACCTTTCGATACGTGCGAACATTATGACCCGAAAAGGATTTCTATGGGGTATGGGGTATATATACAGTAGGATATTGATATTGCCCATGATTTTATTTTTCAAAAGTGTTTAGCGATCTTGTTTTGGATGAATAAAATGCTTTTTTCTTTGTTTAATCCTTGGCAACACGGTTTGCTCCTTTCGAATTAATGTCATCAGCCATGCGGCTTCCTTTTAGTATTAAATACACTAAAATGGAGAACTACGAACATGAAATCAAATTGGAATATCACCTATATGTTTTTTTTGTTTTTTTTGTTATTTACTCATGATCCGTACTTCCATACTTCTCCACCACTGTTGCTTGTAGTAGACCGGTGGACGCTGGTCTCGCTTTGATTGCATAGCTTCGGACTAACTTTTTAACATCAAATTCTGTCGGCGATCCCGGCGGCGATCCTGAACTCATAGAGCTCGTCTCCGATGTCGTAGTCGATGTCGTCTGTTTGATCAGTTCGTCAACATTCAGGAGCTCATGATGACCAATTTCAATAGAGCTCGTCTCCGACGGAGTAGTCGATGTCGTTTGTTTGATCAGTTCGTCAGCATTCAGGAGCTCATGATGACCAATTTCAATAGAGCTCGTCTCCGACGGAGTAGTCGATGTCGTTTGTTTGATCAGTTCGTCAGCATTCAGGAGCTCATGATGACCAATTTCAATAGAGCTCGTCTCCGACGGAGTAGTCGATGTCGTTTGTTTGATCAGTTCGTCAGCATTCAGGAGCTCACGATGACCAATTTCAATAGAGCTCGTCTCCGACGGAGTAGGCGATGTCGTTTGTTTGATCAGTTCGTCAGCATTCAGGAGCTCATGATGACCAATTTCAATAGAGCTCGTCTCCGACGGAGTAGTCGATGTCGTTTGTTTGATCAGTTCGTCAGCATTCAGGAGCTCACGATGACCAATTTCAAAAGAGCTCGTCTCCGACGGAGTGGCCGAGGTCGTTTGTTTGATCAGTTCGTCAGCATTCAGGAGCTCACGATGACCAATTTCAATAGAGCTCGTCTCCGACGGAGTAGGCGATGTCGTTTGTTTGATCAGTTCGTCAGCATTCAGGAGCTCACGATGACCAATTTCAATAGAGCTCGTCTCCGACGGAGTAGTCGATGTCGTTTGTGTGATCAGTTCGTCAGCATTCAGGAGCTCACGATGACCAATTTCAATAGAGCTCGTCTCCGACGGAGTAGGCGATGTCGTTTGTTTCATCAGTTCGTCAGCATTCAGGAGCCCATAATGACCAATTTCAATATTGAGTATTGGTTGTGTGTCCTCAGGCTCCGTTGACTTAAAGGCTTGAGGTATGATACTCTCGATCCACTCAATGCACGAGCGACAGTTTGGACAGCACATCCTATAGTGGAATTAAAATAGAATGATTTTGGGATTCAACATCAATCCATGGAGATTAGTCATAACATAATTATCAGCCTTTAAATTATAATATAAATACAATCGCAGTAAGATGATACAGGGATTTCGTGAGAGAGTGAATATGGTGAAGAAAGGATGGAGAGAGGGTATTTTTTTGAGAGAAAAAAACGTGGAAAGGATATAGTAGAAGGCGAGAGAGAAAACAGGAAAGAGAGAGAGAGGGTGGGAGGGGAAGCCAGGACAGATTGATAGAGGGAACAATTAATATAATGAATAATTCTGTTATTATCTTACCTTTTTTATGATAGATATACAAATGAACAAATTAGTGATCCGGCTAATCAGGAAGTACTTATTCAACTAACCCTGATGATGACAATGTCCATTTACAAAAGTGAGTATTACTTATCGAAAGCAAATGTATCACTTTTGAATTTTGTTGAATTTTGTGTTCTCCACTCTCGTGCATGAAGTCCAGCGAAATTGATACACTCATGCAGACCTGTGATAAATTTGTACTAGAAATGCTGAATACATCGCAATACCTATATTATATCCATAGAAGTTTCTTTGTTATGTGAATAGTGTGTATTCAGAAACGAATACGAACAAAAGGAATGCCCTTATAATTACGTAAGCGTTTAAGACTGTGACCATATGGCCATATGGTAGCCAACATTGACACCCATTTTGTTTTTCGAGTCTGTGCAGACTTTTGAGAAAGACCTATACTTAGTTTTATAAGATTTTCAATGCAATGTGACTTTGATTATTATATTATTTGATTATTATCATCTTTATTACCTTTACTACCAATATTGTTATATCTTAAATTATATTAGGTTATCTTTATGTGAAGATTACTCCTAAGTATAAGATACTACTGAAAATTAAAAAATATATTTCGAAAGACCTTTTGATATTGATGAATGTCACAAATGTACTGCTGCTTTCTGAATTCCCTTCCAATGTACGTGGCTGTATAAATACCAATGATTGTCAACATAGTGGGCCGGGGAAATGCCACGATTCTGCATCGAATCAAATATTGTTAGGACCCGAAAATAAAAAATAAATTGAGAAAAAGACAATACAGTTTCTCCAAAGATACACTCTGCAGATAAACAAAGTGGACACTTTTTTAATTAAGATTTTCACATTCATACTTGATATAAACTTGTCTTTCGTAGTTTCGTATATCAAAATAAATATGAATTATAATCCTCTTTAGGATGATCGATTTGGAACTTACATTCCCCGCAGTGAGCAGTCATTTAACAATAAATGAATCAGTGAAAGAAAATTGCATTAATGGGGCATCTAGCCAATTAAATGTTGATGAGCTTTTCCATCATGAAGAGTCAAGTTAAAACAATGAAGACGACCAAAAACAATCACAAGAAACACGAAAGAAGGGTCATATTGACCATGCTTGTCAAAACAATATATGCAGTCCGTTCTTTCTGCCTGGTCTTTCTGTCACATTTCTTTCAAAATGTCACTTTTGTATTCTCCGCATCAGGGCATTGTTGCATTGGTTATCAAGATATCTGATAGTTAGATCATCTGATTTAACATACACAGAAGTAGAATGAAAGGATACATTCACGATTTGATCTTTAAAAAGGTGCTCTTGAGTTAATAAACTCTAAAAATAAATATATATAAATGTTTCGGAATATCTGATTTGATTGATAGAGAACTTCTCATGAAAAGATAGCCCGCCCTCTTGTGAGCAGATGATTAGTTGTGTTCTGTTCTTGACTGGCTTTCCAATGCACCCATTCTACGTTGTGAATGCTCCGATTATAATTTAATTGCCTTTTTAAGTAGCAGATTTTAAATTCAGCCATTTGGAAATGTCCTCAGTATCGATATTTTAAAATACATTGTGATTAAATTTCATGAAATCAAACATTATTCATTTCATTTTTCTGTTGGTGTCTTTTTTTTCATTAGATGATAAATGAAGATGCATGGATTATTGTGGGTTTAATTTGGATTCTAATGATTACAAAAATGTAGGCCTACTCAGCAATAGAGTGGTTGTAACGGAGAGCTTTTGAGAGTTTGGTTGATCTAATTTCGTCTACTAAGAGCACTTGTGTGGTTGATTAGAAAGTCAATTCATGTATTAATATAACTTTATAAGCCTACTGATCACTACTTATCTAAAAAAGGATACAACAAGTAAAGATTCTGATTAGTCGAGAGTTTATATTGATGAAGAAAAAAAAATCATATTGTTGATGATTTGTGCATTTAACAAATACCAACACAATTAATATAGATCACACCATATAGAAAAGGAATCCCCCGTGTTACCATTATTTAGAGTTGTTCACAAAGCCGGGTGTAATTGGATACCTTTGCATAATAAATTGCATTTCATCCACCCGTATTAAAGGGGCAGTTGAGTTCTTGTTTGAGACCGCAAATGCCTTCAAAGTGCATGGTATTACTCTTATTTTAAGACATGGCTATGAAGGTAATTTTAGACAATGTGTGAAAATTCGATTAAATCCGATCATTCTAATTATGTTCCACTTATTAAAGAAATACTTTATAAAATTACGGTGACCATTATAGCAGTACACGGGCCGGCTAGCTGTGCGTATTATAACCGACACACAAAAGCCAACAAATGCCAACATTGGCATCGGCTGCAATAACAAAATGTAATATATAAGGCGCTATCTTGTTTTTTCAACGGCTAGTTCAAAATTATCAAATATTTGTGGAGCACCACAAATATTAGAAAAGGGTATATTTATATTTCAGCCGTCTCTGGACATATTTTGATCAAACGAAGATGAGTTTGTCATTTAAATTGTAAGCTCTTTCAAACTTGACACTCGTTATCTCACAAATAAAATTATATGTGTAGCGCCCTCTATACCAAAACTCAACTATCCCTTTAAACTTATTGAATGGTCAAAATTAAAAAAAGAGTTACACTCTTCTTCAAACTTCATCTGTTTTTTTAGGTGCTTCTGATAAATATTGCAGTTGATTCCCTTCGTCAAAGTAGGCCAAATAAGGCCTAATCGTAGTGCCCCTGTGTTTATCATAATCCATCTATGTTTATGTATATATTATACAGAAAATAACCTTTAGCTGAACCATTCACGTACAACAACAATTAGAGATTAAAAACAATATTCCATAATTTCTTCTATCTCCCAACAAGATCTCCGTCAAAACAATTTCGGTGGATAAAGTGCGGATGAAGTGCGAACATGTCTTAATAGAAATTATAATTTGCAAATGGTTAGAAACACTGAACCACAATTACCCGCATTTGACTTTCATCGAGATTCAGGAAGAGGGCCAGGGGTCTAATTAATGCGATAGTTATGATTTCAAACAATTACAGCATGAAATATGACCCCATTCCGTGGCGTCTATACTCCAAGGCAACAGGTTGATTCGCTGTCATTTATGAAAAACATGTCCCTCTGAAAATTAATTTCAATCTCTGAATACTAGAAGATATTACATTCACTTATACCATGATTGTACGCATAGTATTAAAAAAAATTGTTTGCACATTTTTAATATATTATAGTTATTTTAACCTTCAAAACAATTACAATTATGGAAAAAAACGTACATTTTAAAACCCTCTTATTGGGGTAACAACCGCATATTAGAACAGCCCAACGTTACACACGGTTCTGGTATGTCGCACTGCACTGTATAAACGGCGTCGTGTGCGACCGAATGAAAAGCGTCTATTTCAAACCTGCTACCACTGCTCGCACCACTGCAGTTACAGGAACACATTCTACGATAAAAGTGATCGACACCTCTCTGTTACTCGAAACCGAATTTTATGATATTATATTTTGTTGAAAAGGGTAAATTCTCTTTGTAAGGTGATAATCTGCAACGTTCCGGAACATTGCTGTAATGTGGTTGAACACAAATAAACGTGGTAGCCAAACGATGGCTCTTATTGGGGCTCTTATCGTGTTGTTGATGCTCCAGCAAGCCGAAGCTCTGGCGTCGGCGGCAGGACAGTCGGGCGCCGCTGGTGCGGTAAGTGGTATTGCTATTCACCAAATTCCAAAGTGACCAATTGTATTTACTACGCTTATGGTACAGAATTTGTAGCACGATTCTCATCGCTAAATTAATTAATTTTCTTGTGCTCTTTTCTTGAAATATAAAAGCATGTATCTGAGTAATGAGTTCTTGAGATGAGCTGTTATGATTGATTCTCTTTTCATTGTTTATCCTATTCTAATAATATTTGTTGATATAATAAACAACTTTTTGAGCATTCAATTTAACTTCTGGAAGAAATGTTTCAATGTGAAGGAATATGACTGCTTTATATTATTGTTACTTTGGTCATTTAAAAGTAAGAAAATCGAATCGGGGATTAATAAGAATTAAATCAATAAATAAAATGAATTTAAGCAATTGAAAGTTGCCAATTGAAGAGAGCGGGTAATTGGAAAAAACAAAATAAGAATATTGTCATCTACGGATCATTCTTAGTATCCCCCTCATTTGTAATGTTTGTCTTATTCCTACTTACAGGAGCATAAATAAGATATGTGTGAGCAAGTGGTGTATGGTGAAAAGAAATTGTTTTGTTCCGAGACACTTTCGCATTTCGCATGCAAATTGTAGGCATACTTTGATTGTCAAATATATCAGGGTATAAATCCCTTCTTTGTACATGCATGTGCGATGATGATGATGGTGGTAGTAGTAGTAGTAGTAATATTAAATGGTAATATTGATAGAAATAATAACATTAATGATTGATAATGATGATGATGATGGTACTAATCATATTAATAGTATTAGAAATGAATGATATTGATGTTGTATACTGTATTTCAGTCAGGATTTTATAAAGAGAGAGACCCTCTTTGTCATTCATTACATGCATGTATGCTGTATAGTGTATGAGACGAGTACCTCAACTTTTGATCAATTTCTACTGTATTTTCTGATGTTAGACCTATAAAAAGAAAGATGTTGTATTGCCCTTTAAGTGCCAGAACCTGCCTCGGTCGGTCGAAATTTATTTATTTTATTCTTTATTTATTTTATTTTTTTTTTGGGGGGGGGGCTTTTTTTTCCCCTCAAAACAGCGAATGTCGGCCAAGAAACCTCAAAAACCTGGAACGTTGCCCAAATCTTGATGGTTTCTAGCTGGTGCAGTGCATACCTATACACGTACACAAGGCCGGGTCTACTTATTTATGCTACATCACATGTAGCATGATTTCGAAACTAGGGCAGAAAATTAGTGAGAATTTGGGAATAATTTGATGATTTTATGGATTTATAACCCATTTAAACAAACAAAATATGTCTACCGGTATTTTTATTCATTAAACATTTGTTTTTCTAAAAAACTGTTTAATTTTTTTAAATTTTATTTTTTATTTTTTAAAGCCGACCGTAGATTTAAAGATTTTTGGGTCGGTCGCAAAGGGCAATACAACACCTTTTTTTAGAATGTCATTTGATATCAATGTAAAAGAATCTGGCCAATACACTGTACACAGTACATGTACATTATGATTGACTGAGTAAGGGCCACTTCTCTCAATAATAAGTTCAAGTTTTATTTATCTTTCTTTCATAACACACATTACAAATATGACATGAATATAACAAGATAGGTACAGTATAGCTTTTTCCAGCACAAACTAAAAGAAAGATTAAATAAGAAAGCTCATATGGTAGCAGAAAAAAAGAAGCAAAAGAGGGGAAAAAAGTAATACACAGCTTCCTCAACCAAAAAAAGTTAATAACAATTATTTAGAATCGCAGTAATAAATTTAATTCAACCATGAAAGACAAACCAACTCACAAAATAGTGCACTCAGCCACCTCCATATGCATGTAGTCTTTGCATTATGCAGGAAACAAAACCTGAAGATGATCCCAATAATCATGCATTTATACAATTCTATCTTTAGACATTCTGCATTTAATGGAGGAGCTGGGAATCTACATGTGTACCATACCCTTGGGACATGCATTCCAACAATAATGCACATTTATCCATACTTGTGTAGAACTAGGTTTCGGCAAGTGATGAGCCTATTTGACGTGACCTGGATTGCAATCTTGAATTCTAGAATGGATCCATGAAAAGAACATTTTGATTCATATCATGTCAACTAGTGGAAGGGAATTGATTTTTTTAAAACTGAAAACAAATTGAATTTGTGCTTGATAAAATGCAGAGTGTTCAGTCTAATTGACTCATATCAATATCAAGAGTGAAGATTTTCAGGGAGGAAAAATACATGTACATGTATGTGTAGCTGATAAGAAATATTTGAAAACACTACATTTATTTATTTATTTAATGAAAATTGTAGCCTGAAGCTATAAAAAAAAAAAAAAAAAAATCTTCATTAGTAAAAAGATACAGTACATGTTTACACAGTATAGATGTTTACCTTCAGAATGGTCAGTTTCCCAATGTTTTGGTTTCTCTGCATAATATTCTTAAACAAAACTTTCTTTAAAAGACCTGAAAGATTGAGGCTTGTTCAATTTCATCTACATTTATCAATAAGACATCACAAATAACAAATTAATTGAAATAAGATAATATTTAAAAATGATGAAATAATGATGCTGATGATGATGATGACAATAATAATAATAATTATAAAACATTTTGTATAACGCATTACACATTACATACAATGTAAGTATGTTCATATGCACTTGGGAATGAAAAGAAAAAGAAAATCAAAGAGTAAATGCATGTAGGTTACCAAGTTCCTTTTATCTGTTTAACATTTGGAATAAGTGTACCAGTATGTTAAGCCATTAAAGGCAGACTTAAACGTACCTATTGTATTCATGTTTCTAAGAGAGTCAGGGAGGCTACCGGTATTCCATAAAACTGGGCAGCATGGGCAAATGAACATTCACCATATCTTTTTCATAATTTTTGTCAGAAAACATGTTGGAGGAACAATGAATACATTTTTACGTGATTGAAGATCTCTTGTTGGTCTTTATGCAGAGAGTAAATCATTTAAATACCGTAGTTACTAATTATTTTCTTTCTTAAATTAGCATGTACAATTGTACACTGTACTTCATGTAATGTTCTAAGGAAGATTTTGATTCTTCTTCTTTATCTTTATCATCTCGTCATTCCTTTATCATTTCAATGCCCCTTGTCAAAGGGGAGGGGGTGAAGCTCTATTGTAACTTATATACAGTATGATCGACATTCTCTCTGTATTTCCCGACATCATACATTTTCTCGGTTTCGTTTCTCCAGCGATGTTTTGATATTTTACTGTAGGCATACATTTTGTACTGAACTTCTTTACTAGAACCATGCCATGGCAAGTGTCACAATACAAAATAAATAAATTGTGGTTAAAATTCATCTTCTGAGAGAAAAATGTAGAACAAAGGAAAATAATAGTTGATTATTTTAAATATATTTGTACCAGGCACATCATTCCTAACAGGGATCTAAATTACTGCTTAGTGTCTTACATTTCAATCGATTGCTCTACTTTTGTAGAAATAATCAGGGCAGCCTAGAATATTTTAGTATATTGATCCTACAGTTAAAATAGTAAAAATCTAACAATTTCTTTTTAGGGCTTACACATATACTGCTACAAGTAAAATGGACATTTATACAAGTGCTCTTTTTAATCATGAAATATGCTCATTTTCGGGGAGGCAGAGAGATTGAGGTTTTGGATTTTGGAGAAGCAGAACAAATATGTTCCTTGTGCAAAGACATGAATCACATTGTGGAGTCCGGGCTGAGTTAATGCAATCCATAGATCATCATGTTCAGTGAACGATGTAAAATGAATGAGGGCTGGAAGAAGGAGCAAGAGAAAAAAATGTAAGTCCTTGAAGGCGGCAGAAAGACGTGAATGGCCTTGGCCTTTCCTAAATCTGTAGAATTTTCCATCACATGAGCAAATGGCGGTACTTTTTAGTGGTGGCGGCGATTGGAGAATACGGGCATCACGGAGCCATGCAAATAAGAGGGGAATGTGACTGGAGTATTTATTGATCCATGAGGGAGCTACAGAACCACGTTTGACGAGGATTCATTTCATCTCTCCCTCTCTTGTTCTGGCCTCCATCTCTTATTTTGTCATTTTAAAGGGTTACACACTTACACTTGTAGTTGAACCTATGTGGAAAGTACAAGTCGTTAACAGTCAAAGATGAGTGAAATTCTCAACTTACATGTGGACGACTTTGTTCAATTAAATTTCATTCAAAATGTCACTATCAAAACTGTACAATTTGTACATATTATGTAATCATATCAGAGCCTCTTTTTTTCTCACTAGATATCATATTATGGTACTTGTTTAATGGAAAAATATACACTGAATGTAATGCTTGAGGGACAAGTATCCAACTGAACATATTTATACATATTTTTTCCTTTGTTTTTATTCCTTTCCTGCACACCCAAAATGATATGCATGTTTAATGCAGCAACTGAAATGATCATTATTAAGGAGACTTTATGTATAATCATGTCCTTTTTTCTATTCTTTTCAGGGTGACTGTATTCATTCTCTGGAAACTGGGGATATTTTGTGGCAGGACAACTTGACAGACTCGTTTGTTGACGTAGTATGGGGCTATGGAGAACAGGTGAGTGGAGTTTAGTTGCTTCTAAATTCAGTGGTGGCAACATACAGCCACCAGGGCAGTGGCAACATGCTGAAGTGTACATTGGAAATGCTTAAGCCTACATGTATGATTTGCCAGGACATGGCATGTTGTGTTTTGGCAAATGGTGAGAAATATTTCCCCAATAATATGGTGAGAAATATTTCCCCAAAAATGTGGTGATAAAGGAGAGTGGCAGTAATAATTGTTTCACCCAAAGAAAGTGCAGTTCTTCCAAAGTGAGGTGAGAAGGGTGCAGAAGTGTTTGATGGTGTAAAAAATAGACAAGTCAATTTTGTCTCAGCACTAATACATGCACATGTATATGGTTTTGTTTAAAACTCTTTGTCTGCTTTGGTTGTCAAGTAGAAGAATCAGCAAAGTGCCATAGTAGACTTTTGTCGCAGATAGAGAGTTCATGGGGTAGGCCGGGGCATATATCTTTATGGAGATCTCTTCTCTTAGTTTTATGGTCTACATCCAGTGCTAAGATACTTGATGTAATCAGTCTGCTCCCCATCGAACCTTAATCAAATCTTGTCAGTTCTTATCTCAACCTAACTGATTGTAGTTGTTTAATGACTGGGTGTAATTTGAGCTTGATTGAGCAGTAGAGTTTACAAGTTTATCCCTGGAATGGACATGAAAGAGTTTGCTCAGTAAACTTGGTCCACTCATTAACGTCAAAAAATGAAGGATGAGCCTGAGAAAGGAGAATAATTGAAAGAATGTGCACGTTTCTCTTGGCATGTGATTGAAACCGAACCAAGTGAGTGTTTGCAGAACACTGGGACATCAATTTGTGTCAGGTAATCAAAGGGAATAAAGAAAGAAAGAAAGGATTGGGGGGGGGGGGGCTGCCCAGAGAAGATTTGCTCCTGATTAAATTGTGCTGCTACTGTGGTGACGTAAATCCCAAGATTGTTTGAACCAGGGTGCAAGCTCTTAGGTTACTGCCCTAGATCGTGGCAAATTTAGTTTGGCATGGAGAACTAGTGCGCCTAGAAATTTAATCATTGCCTCATGGAAAGGGAGATTGTGTTAGCACCGGTCCCTGAGACAATTTGAGAAGATCCATAGAAAGAAAATCTTGGGGAAAAGAGGCTTAATTTTCTGTTTCTACATGTCCGTAGAATGAATCGGCAGAGGATAATTTGTTGTTTGACTGTCAGTGTCAGAAAGTGTATGGCGCCATAAGCAATGAAATACCTGTAGCTATAGTAACATATGTGCTTATTTGAAACAAACTATCCTCATATCTATCCGTTTTCACTATTTCATTAGTTGATAAAACCCCTGTCATATCTTTTAAAAAATGGTTTAACTTTTAGAGAAAATCAAAACCATAAAACTGTCTTACCAGCAATTTGATTTATGGCATGCAGCAACCTTCTGCGAGCACACAACAGATTGTGTAATAAAAAACAAGTTTGGAGAAAAAAATGTGTTGGGATGTGGGTTTAGGATGGTATGTGGCGTACGTGTGTAATTGCATCAAAAAAAGAGAAAAAAAGAGAAAAACAGCATATCATTCATTAAAGAGATCGTTTAACAATGTTAAATCTGAGATACACGGTCCTTCATGTTACCAGTGTCTCTGATATGGTGTAATATTGAAGCCCTAAAAAATCGCGCTTCAAAATGATCAAGAAGTGCCTCAAAAAATTAAAAATCTTTGAGTGACCGGCTTTACCATACTCGTTTTCCCCAATAGAATGTAGTGTTATGAAACCCGTTCGGCGAACGGTTTTCAAAAGTTGTAATTCCAATCATTTATATTTTGATAATCAGACAGGCGATCGGCCTGTAAAAGTCATGGAGTTCCTGACTGACCTAAAGGCCCGGTGGGGTCACTCAATGTGACTTCCGGACCGCATGACCGTTACCAAAATCACGGAAAAAGGGGTCAATTTCAAGCAATGTCCGCGGACAAAATATTCCTCGAAATATAGAAAATAGGGGTGCACAGGTGTCCTCGAAATTGATAAATAGGGGTCAGGAAAAGGCAAAAGAGAAAACCGGGAAAAAAAATTCTCGGAGCCGAGTCTTGTCCTTGAAATATGGTAAAATAGGGGTAAATTTGCGAAAGTGTCCTCACAATCTTATAAATAGGGGTATTCCAAAGTACGATTTTGTCCTTGTTTTGACGTAAAAAAGGGGGTTAAATATCACAAAATGTCCTTGAAATTGACCGCAATAGGGGGGTATTTGCATTTGTGGTAACGGTCATATGCGTCACCCTCTGCGGAGGAGTGACCCCACCGGGCCTAAAGGTTTATAATTATCATTGCAGCATGAACTAAATCAAGGATTTTTTCTAAAGGATCTAAGACAAAGTTACCGGATCCCTTTAAGGGATCAAGTTCCCCAAGCTCATTGATGCTTTGGGAAATCATGTTCTGAGAGGAAGTGTAACACCATACTTCAATCTGGAAAGAATGGCTCTTTTACATTGTGGCAGTTAATGTACATGTAGTATATAGAAGAGAGTTACAGCATGAACTTATTTATCAAATAGCAAGAAGTTTAAATTTCACCTTGAGGGGAAAAACAATGTTCAATACTTGTTGATGATCGAAGGTGAGGATGAAACTAAATGTAGATGCATTTTAATTTTGTTAATGTTTTGATAGGGATTTATTCAGTGTTGCTATGTACATTAATTAATTTCTATTGCATCAAAAGAACAAAAAGATAAACTTTTAAACTGCTACCGTAGAATTAAAAAGACATTAAGAGAGACAAACTTTGGTATTTAGCTGTGCTCCTGAAGTTACTGAAATTGAAAATGGGGAAAGAAGTCCTTGAAGAAGCCGAGAACTGTGGGTAGCCTCTTGGCTTCCATTGATTTGGCCTGGATATGTCGAGGGCAGCAGACGCATCGATTGTACCTGTGTGTACACTGTTACCATTTAAAGGTAACATAGAAGGGTCAAAGTGTCATAGGAACCATCGGACCACGTTTCTGGATGCACTTCAGAAACTAATATAATGACCAGCAAGCCTGCCACCTTGTCACACTCTCATATCATTGTGCACAGTTCTTCAAATTTGATATTTGCACAGACATGTACATGTATCTCTTGCACTCTTTTGAGAAAGCTGTAACGGTGCATTTGCAGTATCTTGGGCAGATACTGCATGATTCAGGTTTAAAGGATTTATATTTATAAATGGTCACTTGTAAATATTTACATACCAGCATACATTGTTATTGTATTATACAATTAACCTTTTTTACTTCACATTCCGGTAGTTTGATATAAGGTGGTAAAATATCAATTGCATTTTTGTTTTTTTATTCCACGAGATCATTGTGCTCGCCAAATGAACATGTAGCCTACATTTACATGTAGATGTATGATTGACCATCTACCTGTACAATTCACAAGTTTTATGGACTGTAAATGTAACGTACTTCTTAAAGTAATATGTGTTTTATTACAATTTTAGAAGATTTAGAAAACATAGATGATTATATACAGTTTTGTACACTCCTACAATTCTCAACATAAGTCCAGCTGGCATAGTAATGAATTAGTTTGCAAACAAAAAATGAATATAAACATAAATTTTGTGTAATTTGGCTGTGAAACTGCATTTTTGTCATGCCTTTAATACACTGCCTGTGTAGACAATGATAGAAGGAATATATCTACAAGCAGCAGCAGCCAGTGTGCTCAATAAGCAAAACACTTACCCTGGCAGTGAGTGATAGTGACTTTGTGAAGTACCAATTGATGTCCAACAGAATGTCAGCCAGTCGGAATCTAAAGAGATTGGGAGTGGGTAGACCGGTCAACAATATCAGGGAAGAGACGAGAGAGTGATCGAAAGGTGAAGAAAACAAAAATAGGAAAAAAATAGGAAAGAAATGGAGAGGGTTAGAAGGAATATGAAGATGATTTTATTATGAACTTTAGAAATTCATTGAACGTGTTGATTACTGCTTTTGACTATTATTATCATGATTATCATAACTTAAAATTGGAAAGGAAAGTGGGAGACAGAGAGAGAGAGAGAGAGAAAGAGAGAGAGAGAGAGAGAGACAGAAAGAGAAGAGGTGGAGTCAGATATAGTGTGAGAGAGAAAAAAGAGAAATAGATAGAGACAGAAAATGAGAGTGGGGAGTAAAAGAGGAGGAGGGAGAAAGAGAAGAAAAAAATAAAGAGAAACCTATGAATTAAATTAAATAAATCAAAAACTGTTTTATCACATATACGGTAAATGCAATATCTTTTGTTTTTACCTTTTTGATTATCCAGGATACATGTCACACTCTAAGCGAGTGTTTTGGGATTAATGATACAGAGGACCAGATGGTGGATATCCAGCTTAAACCAATCCAGCTCCAGCAAGGGGTTCAACTCAGGTAAGTTTAGAAGACAAGAAGAAAGAACTTCAGATTAAAACAAATCTGTTTCCTTCTCATTATTATTAAGTTATTAGCCAGTTATTTTGTTTCTTTCATTGTTGCACAATAACAGAGTGCAAGGTACATTCACATGTATAAATAGTATGTTGATGGAATTTGAAAATGAGAGAGTGACTGGAAACATGAAGCCATTAGTGGATATGGCTATATCAAGTATTACATGTAGGATCAAGATAAAACTCTTGAGAAAGACAAGAAAAATATAAAAGCATACATTTACCTCTTCTGCTTGTCATTGAAGATGATTATGGTCGTCATTGAAGATGATTATGGTCGGGTCAAGGTCTGTCTGGTTATTGAGTTAGAGGAAATTTTGCTTTCAAGTATACTAGATTATCTCTTCAATGGAGTAGTGAGGTAGATGCTACAATGAATTCTGCCTGTAAGTACATCTTTGATCGTAATAAATATAGTGGATTGGAAGCCATGGCTCAAGGTTAATAGAAGCATTTTTTTGTTGATGTCTAGAAAAGTGATTCGAATTTTAAAGAGGTTTTAGTTTTTATCTAGAGTGTCTTGCATGTTTCTATACAAAAGACTAAAAAGCTCACAATTAATTGATTTACAGGTCAATCTTTACTATTTTAATTAGTCATAATAAGAACTAATACATTAATTCCAAGGACTTGATATCATGACTGTGGTATATCTATTCCGGAGTGTCATAGAGAATTCATCATATGATTATACAAACGTAACCCATGATAGCGATCAATTTAAGAGAAAGAGAGAGAAAGACAAAAATAGAGAGATGGAGAAAATTTGTTCTCTTTTCTGCGGCTGAGTGTTTATTTCTTTTTTCATACAGTGTGCAACAGTAGAGATGCAGATAAAAATGAATTAGAACTTGTACAGCCTGGCAGTTGAGCCGCAGGGTAAAAATTGACCTTTTTTCCCCAATGGTAATCAATAATACGTGAATATTAGATTAAGAATTGATTGCAATCATATTCTGCGATATACCTCCTCTAATCTCTTCTACAAATCTAGACCTGGGTATTACAAACAACTTGCTCTGCGAGAAAAGGGTTGAGCACACATGCGTGACATTTCTAATACTTTTATCTCTGCTTCTGCTACTCTTGTTACTGTTGAATGTACTTCCATTTCTATTACTCTCATTTCTTCTTTTGGTCGTAAGTTTTCTACTCTAGTGTATTCAAGTCATCTACAGAGTATATACAGCCATCGTTAGGTTGGTTGGTCGAAAGTTGGGTGACTGGTCGGACAGTTTACTAATTTCTCAAGGTTATGTTTTGTTTTGGGGGACAAAAGTACTTTTATGAGAAAAGTTCAGTCTGAATTCAGAAATTCTCATGAGAATGATGGGACATGTATTGTTTTTACGTTGAATTTTCATTTTGGTGTACTCGAAAAGAAAGACCTCACCCACTCAAATTCCAACACCTTCAAAACAAATTGACATGTTGTTTGTCAGTAAAAGTGCCAAAAGCAAAGGGCAAAGAAAATAGTTTGGTGAGCATACATGTAGCTTTGCCTGCAGTTAGCAGTTGCCGCTTGGGCATTGATTTCTACCTGCAGGACAATCAGATACTAATCACATGAACTAAATAATAGAGAGGAAACATGATGGTAAAGAGAGATGCCATCAATATCAACAATGAGAGGGGAAAAGACACAATGATTTGTTCATGTTTTTAGCACTTTCCCATGAAAGATTTTTTTTTCATGGCTCTGTGAGTATCTAGTTTTATTATCTTTTGTTTTTGAGGCACAGGAATTACAGTTTCATATCGTGATCACAAAGGCTTTCAAAAGTGAACCAAAGTCATTATCAATAGCTTTGTCCATCACCATACGACATGTGTTAATGTTATATCACTTAATCCGAACATGATATCTACATGTATAGGCCATACAATAGAGTATTGAAATTGCTGTTCAGTTTATTTCTTGCGAGTGTTTCAAGCTCTGCATCTAAACATAGCTAGAAACACAACAGTATATTAAACCATATTCTACAAGTACAAGCCACTTTTGGATCTTAAAAGCAACACTAAGATTTCACAGTTCAATTTTTGTCAATTTATCACCAAAACCATGCTCAGCCATCTTGTTGAGAGTGACTGGGGTATAATGGGGTTATTGCTATGTGTAACAGTTAGGAAATGTGCAATTTTCTCTCTGTTTGCATCCACCGTTAACAATGGCCAGGAGCTAGCTACGGTAGGTATGTCATTTGTTGCAATTCCAAACAGACCCTATGGCTAACATTATACACTCTGTTAGTGATGGGGAAGGAGCAGTCCTGTACAAAGCTAAGTTGTTTTGCCTGCTTTCTAACTGGATAGATCTTAATGTACGTTATAAGAAGTTGGATTAGAATAAAGATAACAGATAAGAATGGGTGAAAGCAGTATACATGATCATGTCTATAGGAAGAGAAAAGAAGAGACGGATAGGGACGGATAGGGATTGATAGGGACGGATAGGGACGGATAGGGACGGAAAGTGAGAGAATGAGAGAGAGAGAAAAATATGCAATCATCTTTGAGCCTGCATGTAGAAAATGATAATGCATAAATTACTGAAGGTTCCATCAAAGTACTTAAGAGAAATCTAGAGATAGGTAGGAAGGACTGCCTTTTTAAATATATATATCTACACACTGTAGTATAGTCTTGTGTGAGGTTGGTATTCATGTAATACGATTATAGATACATGTATATTTATGCACACATATGTGCATGAGCAAGATACTGTTTCCTTATTTCTGCACTTGACTGTGGCTGGCTAATGTAAGATAAATAAAGTCAGAAAGACAGACTGAGTCTTGTGAAGGGTGTAAACAGATGGACATGCATGCAGTCAGATAGACAGAGGGATCTAGATTGTCTCCTGGAGCCGAGCGGTAATGGCTCCCATGCTGTTTGAGGAGTATCCAGTGTTGCAGATGGAGTGTTGGACCGGATTGTTAGAGAAGCTTTGTGTCAGCTCAGCTGCGTTTCCTGGATGTCACATGTGACAAGTCATTCTATGAGGAGAGGAAACAACATGCATCCAAATGCTCCAATTAACATTTCATGTTCACACAAAACTGGTAAAAAAGGATTAAGATTTATTAGAATAGTGTGCCAGGAAACAGTAAAGCATGAACATTTCTTGTATGCTTTTATCTAGGATTTATATATTTTACAAATTTTGTTTGCTTAAAATGTTTAGGTCAAGCGTTTAAAAAAAAATTCTTCCAAGGATAAGGTACTGTAAATAGGATTTTGCAAATGTCTATACCAAATCAAAAGAGCATGAAACTTTGCATACAATGCAATAGCATAGTGAAAAAGCTCTGAGATGAGAGTTTATTTCTCTTTATATTCTGCACATGGCATGAGGCCCTTTCTTCCAGGTTATTGGTCCTAGGTTTGTTTCTCCCTTGCTGTAATCAGAATTGTTTAGTTGTAGTACGTTCCGAACAAATTGTGGCTGATAAAGTAGATGCATGGGAAATTGGTTTTCTTGGAACAATGTACCAGAGTGAGTTCTGGTTGTAGCAGTAAATACCTGCCTCTTCCAATCTGACATCAAATCCAAGCTCTTGTTTCACATCTTAAAAGTGGCTTTATCCCATTCTCTAGGAGATAGCCCCTGCAATGCATCCCCCTATTTGATCAGATACCATTCCCATCAATCATTGCAACCGGTAATAATCCCCTCCTCCAATGAGAGATCTCAACATGCATCACAACCTCCCCAAAATATCCTGACGAGAAGGCACTTCCCGCTTTGCTCCTGCCTTCACGGAAGTCTATCTCCTTCCTTCCGACGGCAGCCGTAACCATTTAAAGTGGGCTGCCCATGCACCTCTCCGTGGCTACTGTCGCATGTTATTGAAGGTGATGTTCTTCAGCCTTCCTTGCCAATGAGTCTATTGCATGTATATTAAGGATGGTGTTGGGCGTGTAAAAACCTTTCCCAGGCTTTGTATCACCCTAAATTGGTTTCCAGAGCAAATTTATCTAACCTGTTATGCCTGGTAGTGTTGCATGAAAGTGGTGCACTTCGGCACTTCACTCCATTTTTTCCCGCCCTCAGTCACGTTACAAAATTGTGTGCAAACAGCCTGCCTTTGGCAATTAGATAACGCTCAACTTGCTTGATCTATTTTTCATAAAAGAGAGCCCTTCAACAAACTGTGTCCCTTTTCAATTAAATTTTGAGCAAGCAGTCATCTCTGTTGTTGTGTGCAGGTTTGTGTTTAGATTACTTACCGACTCCTTCCTGTTATTCCTCTTCCAAGACATCATCTGTACTATCATTCTAGTAGTGCTATGTCAGAAGTCATCTCATTTTGAAGAGGATATTGCATGTTTTTGTCATTGCATACCGGTAGTTAATATCTCCAATATAATATAGGTTCTTTGCTTGGGAATGTCTATTAAGATTAAATGCCATTTTCTTCCTGACCTTTTTATCCTGCAATATTACAACAATATTGTACCATGGTTCTAGTAGCCCTGTGTCAAGAGTCATCTATCTTAGAAAAAAAGAATGCTGCATGATTTCTAAGAACAGTCATTTGATTTTGTAGAAAGGATTATGAAGGGCAGAAGCCTACTAATATCTTAATCATGAAAATGAGTCGAGAGATTCAAGTGAAAGTTTGGGGAAGCGATGAGTCTTTACATATACTAGTTTGTTCTTTTTGTTAATTTCCTAATTATAATATAATATAATAGATCTGTGCATTTAGAAACACATGTATATCCAAGTACATGTACATGTAGCAAGCGCATTTTAGGCAGGTAACTTTAGGACGTCTCAATAACAACCTCATATCAAGTTATCAACAATATAGAACACTTCCTAAGTTCCAACTGGTGCAGAAAGAACAAAGTGGGAGAGAAAGGTATTATACCAGTATTCACACTGAGGAATATGTGAATTGTAAACAGAATATAGGATGGCCTGCATTTTAGCAGGATGAATTGTGGGTAATACATGTGTGTGAAGGTCCATTTTGATCTCTGAATTTCAGTACTCTCGCCATATTTAATGAGAACAGATATTAAAGTTGTACATGTATGTTTGGTTTTTAGTTTTCAGTTAAGTTTCTTTTATTTATCACATACAAAACAAAAAAATACATTAACAAAACATAGCATATTTACAAAATTGATATTCATGAACAAGAAAGGCATCTAAACAGCATAAATTTGTATTGCATTTACACTATTTAATTTTTTCCATTAAATGTGAAAAAAGGAACTTGATGAAAAGCATAGCTTGTAGAGTTTAAGTTACTCAAAATAATTTTGACACAGTGTCATTTATAATTAGGTAGAAGTATAATAATTAAAAAGCAAATTATACAGACAAAAACAATTAAATGATATGAATGATGGATGTAAGAAAAGAGAGAAATAGGAAGGGAAGCTAATAAAGAACGGGAGTTAGAGGAAGAATTAGCAGAATGTTGTATGATTTGTTGACCTCAAAATAAATCTTGATTAAATTGAATCGCAAAGCAATGGAAATCTCTAGAATATCTATAAGGGACACCCTACCATTTCCCCCAAATCCAGGACACATTTAAACAGAAAAAAGGAGAGGATATGTTTGATAAGAAAAGTAATTTTGAATCGAAGACTAGTCATTCAGAACTTCAATGAACACAGAACAAGTTGAGTATACATGTACAACTGTATCTCTAATAACATTATGAGTTGGTACATGTAACCTGAATATTGTTATCCTCTTGATTGGGATAAAGCCGTTTGATCCGCAGGCATGCATCCTGCAGCAGGTCTTCTTTTGTTTCTTGTCTGCACTGCATTGTGGGATAGGATGTCATCGTTAATCTCCATCCTAGAGGGGCGCAGTGGATTCTGGCTGTTCATGTAATAAATATCAATATTGGACAAAGACACTGGCTCCTCTCTAGATACTGTTTCAAGCTCAGTTCAGCTTGGAAAAAAAATGGAAGACATCGTGGCTATGTGTAATTTTTTTCGATTACTTCACATCAAAGCAAAGGGAAATCCCCTTACTTAAGAACTTTATTTTTTAATCAAAGGTCTGTGGTGTGTTTCTATGATAGGTAGTTATAATAGGGTTTGATTGATTATCCACACGTATCGTTCCTTTGAGGATTATCATTCCAGGTTTTGCTTTCTTGGTTATCTTTTGATCTTTAAGGAGGAAGTTTGACAACAAGCAAGTTGAATAATCTAGCTTAAATACTGATGTCAATGTACTCTACATGTTGTATGTAACTACACAAATAGGACTGGCACAATTGCAAGCTTCTGTGATTTTCTAGCATGAACATGCCCAGAGCATGAATATTCGTGAATTGTAAATCCAGGCCCAATTTAGAAACAAAAGTACAAACTTTAAGTTCATTCTGCCAAACCTCTTTGGATAGTATGAACATGCTCTGCGTGATGCACGGGATTGATCAAGGCTGCCATCTTTGTCTTAGACCAGACCAAAATGCATTTATCAGTAGACTTTCTTAATGCAGAGTGTTTCTGCACGATGAATCTCAATCGTGGCCTTACTGCAACGAGGTCCTTTGTCATCGGAGCGAGCACCATCTTTAAATTGAGTGAGGAATTGGAGGATATGAGATAAAAGCAACATGACTCCATCACATGGATCTTAATCATATTTGTGAGAATGCCTCACGTCTCGGCTGAGATTAGGGACTATATGTGGACAGATTAGTTGAGCAAGATGTACACTGAACCCTTCCCCACGGTTCTTAGAGTGTACCAGCAAAAGCTGTATGCAGTCTAATACAGCTCCTCTATTCATATCAGTTTATAGGGATTGATATCGTTTAACCGATACCGATACCGAGATGATCGGGATCGTGATCGGGAGACTAGAAAATGGACTGTTGTCTGTAAGATTCTGATTGTTGTTCTAAGGCCGTTGTCGCCTTATTAAAGGTGTTTTAACCCAATTCCTGTCTGATATCTAATCATTCCTGTCTGTACCTAGTGAATCCCCTTATACGTTAAGAAAAAATTATTTGAGGAAAAGAAAGGAGAATTATGATTGAAAGCTGAAAAAGAAGCAAACTTTGCACGCCATTAATATAACTTAGAACAGAAGCTAGAGAGAGAGACAGAAACAGAGAGAGAGAGA
This sequence comes from Strongylocentrotus droebachiensis, assembly GCA_035222895.1. Classification (NCBI taxonomy): domain Eukaryota; kingdom Metazoa; phylum Echinodermata; class Echinoidea; order Camarodonta; family Strongylocentrotidae; genus Strongylocentrotus; species Strongylocentrotus droebachiensis. The sequence goes on along the minus strand of JAVYIG010001695.1, from coordinate 79,510 downwards.
GAGGGTGGGGGAGGTAGGGGGAGGGAGGGAGGGAGAAGAATTGGGACATTATTTCTGTCCTACAAGCAGCTATTCACAAACGGATGTATTTGGTATTTGGGTTATCTTTAAAAAGTAGTTATCAGAAATTGGTAATCCAAATAAAGCTGACTTTGGGAGTAATATTTTCGGTTTCAGAGTGATACACAAGTAAAATTCTGTGATGAATGTGTGATTGGGGTGACATGAAACTTTGTATTTCTGAAATGGTGCTGTGACTGGAAAAAGACCGAAAAACGCTGCACTAGTAGACAGAGGAAGTGAGTTTTTACAAGACATTTAGTTTGTGCTACATAATATGTAGATATTTTTTGCAAAATTTTGTGGATAGATTTTCACTAGCCGAAAAGGGCAATTTTTGGATAACCGTGAGTAACTCTCATGATTATGCTACACGTTAAGCATTGGCTTTACTTTAGAAAGATTCCTTGTTTACATTCAATTTGTTCATATTGAGCATGACCTTCAGTGACAACCACAAAGGAAAAGCATTGTCATCATGATACCAACAACAGCACGAAATACAACTAAGCTATAGAAAAGCCCCTCTTTTTTGCAGCAATGCAGGAACTCATCAAGCCCAAATATCTTATTATTTACTAATTATTGACCATTTGTTTGTGCATTGTCCTTTTTACTCATTCAATGCAAAACATTAATGGACTTTTGAAGTAGTTGAATGGGTTGATGGTTGAATAATGTACTTTTGTACATACATGTAAGTCCACCCTATATAAGCAATGTCTGAGTGATAGAGAGACTTAGAGAGATGGTTAAGGGTAGAATTTGATGAACAAATACATGCCCAACATTCAAAGAAAACTAATATAAGTTTGATCTACAGGACAAAGAAAACCAACATTACTTTGCAAAATGGCATCTTGAAGCTAAATTTAAAGCATCATCCTCAGTAAAATTTAAATGCCTTCAGAAAGGCAGTGATTCAACGGCTTCTATTGGTTTTAGTAATGCATAAACTTGTTACAGAGGATCATGAAAGGCTGTGATTGTCAATTAGTATTTGACAGTCTTTTAATGGGCATTGAAATGGACCGTGTCTTAATCCACTTATTCCATTGCATTGGCGACTGGCTCCCTGCTAATTCAATAAGCCTACTGCTTGTGGGTCTTTCTGGGGCCCAGATATCAAAACGTGTGTAACCAGTCGTCTGGAAACTAGGATACCAGGAAAATAATACCTCGGATGGCTGAATCCTGAAACTAAAGAATTGCTAGCGCAATTGATTGGACTTAATTTTTTGTATGAGTTAAAACTGGGTCTAATTGTCCACTGATGCTTATTTCTGGTGAACTTGTGTCAACATTTAATATTTCATTCTATTGATGTTTTGTATTTATATGTTTCCCTTGGTGAATAAAAACACATAAAATATTATTTACAGGTTGATGGATTTTTCTGACTTTCAAGCAATGAAAATAGTGATTTACTGTACTGTTTTATCTGTATCCTATTTAATCTTTCCTATTTTCACAGTGATATTTTCATAATTACATTAAATAAAACTTTGTTTGATAAGAGAATATCTATGAACAATAGAATTTTGTAGACAGCATCTTGTGATCTTAGTCTTTGACTTCAACTCTACAAACCAAATCATTATGTTATTGGGGAAATGTACGTACCGTAATGTATTTTTTCTAGCTGTGCTGCATCATGATTAGTTCACCAACACAAACAAACATTTCAAAGAAAAAGAGGGAGGCGAACAACAGTTAAACTATTTTGTGTAGAACTGTTGGTTCATTATCGTTCTTAATCAAACAGTTATAAAATATACTTAAAGAAGTTTAGCCCCATATATTTCTACCCCACAAGAGAACAACACTTGTTGAAAACAGCTCAAAGTAATTTTTTCAATCATTTTCCTCAAAGACTGTACTCAAGTGATAAAGAAGCAATCTTGAGATAATCTTGACTGCCTTTGGGACTTTAGCTTGTTTCAGTGAAGAAGCCACTAGTGAGAATCAGATGTCATGAAAAGCAGGATCAGGAATGAGGCAGATTGATAATCCCAAGGCGCCACTCAAATCAATCCAATCAACCGCTGGATTATTTTAACAAAGTATTAAAACACTTTCAAAAAATGCTATTAGGATTTTGAAATCTATGTGAAAAACCCCCTAAATCCACTTCTTGTCAGTCAGTTTTATGATTATCAAAGCTATTTTTGAACTTATAGCCTTGAAGCTATGAACAAGTGGAGGATTTCATGAGCCATGTTGATGAAATCTGTTGCTCCTCTAGATTGTTAAATCTGTTATTATTATAAGAAAAGAGATGGCAAAATAAGGTTATCTAAATATATAACTTTGTGAATGTGGGTTACTTGAACATTGCTGTTGGAGATGTAGTTGATCTTTTTATATAGTTTCTTATTCTTCCACCATATTGATGTTATCTGTTTTTGCCTTGATTGTCATTAAGAGTTTGTATTGCATTTGTTTTGTAAGTTGTGTTGACTGCTGTAAGCATTGTTATAAATTCACTAAACATCACTAGGCTACACAAAATTAAAAAATATAAAAGTATGTTATCATTTTCAGAGCTACATGTACATATCTTTCATTGCTTCTGATTTTTACCATTTTTTCCCTCTCAATTCCTGGTATTGCATTTTATACTGTAGAATTAATTATATTTTCTAAATATTTATGGGGGAAAAAGTCAATTACAAATTCAAATTTGATTGAAGAAATGTTGTTAGTCTTCATCCATAATACCAAGAAATTGTCGATTAGTTCTAAATTAGAATACTTTGGGGAATAATTTTTTTTTTTTTTCTCTCAAATTTTTTTTTGTTATTAATTTGATTTATTTTTATTGTATCGTATACATTTTGATGAAGAGACAAATTGTATTATCCTAAGATATATGAACAAAATTACAATTACGATCTTAAATGTGATTAAAGAAAAGTTGTTTACCTTCATCCATAATGCCAGGAAATTGTCAATTACTTCTGAATTAGCATACTTGGGGGAATATTAAACTCTTAAACATTCTCAAGGGAAACTTCAATAATCAATTCCAACAAAGATAATTTTGTATTGTATAAAATACTAGTATAATGTAAAGTATAGTCTTAAACAAACATGTAGATAGAAAGGATTCTTTTACTACCGGTAATCAATAATTGTTTGCAGTACAGACAAAGAGAAAGATTGCAAAGAGGAAAGTGGAAAACTAGAATGAGAGGTGGAAAGGAAATAGAGTGAAATTAATCCCTTATACTAGACTGTATTTTGAAGATATTGAGTAAGCAATTATCTAAATTACATGAGCTGTTCCTGTTAGTTTGGTATTTCTTACACGGTGCCTTGTAATTCTAACCAAAGGGCCTTGGAAGATGTGTGTTCACTTCACACCCACAATTTAGCAACATAGATGTTGTGTTTACACATCGTCTGTTTAGATCCAGAGGAGTTTTAACACTAGGTAAAGTGGCTATACAGTGTAACAGATACATATAAAGAGATACTGAGTGCTAGAAGGATGTTAACTCTAATGAATACGCCCTTCTGGCTCTCAGTCTCAGCAGACAAAGTAAGTAAACAGAAGTGCTTGTTTTGCCACCTCGCTGTGGCTAAACCATTTTATGATTTTACCTTAGTTCAGATGTAGGATATGTTCATATTCTCAGCTCACAGCAATTTGCGGAAGGAACTACATTGTATATTTCATAGTGAGTATGGTATGTTCACATCAGCAGTAGCTAGCATACTAGTTTGGATTATCTGAGAATGCTTGAACTCAGGATTGATTTTACACATCAGGTATACTACAGAACTAGGATATGTTCATATTCTTAATAAAAGAAGTGTCAATTTTCACAGCTACAAATGTTGATATTAGTGTGTTCACATCAGCAGTAGCTAGCACATTAGGTTAGATACTCGAAAACCCTTAAACTTCTAGTTTTAAGTGTCCACCTTTCTATAGATACTTCATATTAATTTATAAACATTGGTACTGATACTCCCATGTAGACGAATGCAATTAGAGAAAAGTGTTTTTACATCAGCAGTAGCTAGCAAAGTACTTTGAATTATCTAAGCCACTTCAGATTAAGTTTGCATGTATAATTCCGTCAGGCACATATTTTGGATAGCAAATGCACTAATAATGAATATCTATATCATTACCTAGTTGCAATACAAGTAAAGGATGTCCATATCAGCATTAGATATCAGTAAAGAAGTTCATGTAAGCCCATACCATTTTAGTTAAAGCTAAGTGGTAGTGAAAATTCATGTGGGTGTGGTAGAGCATGATCATGTAGGAAGCCATTCCCCCCCCCCCAAGCTTTAGTTTTGTATAACCTATGGTATTAAGAAAGATATTCATACATGAATAGTATAATAAATATATATGTGGGATTAACTGTGCATAGAGCAGTGGTCTTTGAATCATTAAGACATCCCAATTTGCGACAAAAATAGAAATTGTGCCAATGTGCACTGTTGAGGCATTAATTTTCAATTGCGCAGTATCTTGGATATCTCTTAGTTACAGCTGTACACTGTTGCTCGCCCGGTCATTTATCAGCACACTGCATTGTCTTTTGCACATCAGCAAAATGTATTTCAACTAGATATGGGAGGCTAAAAGAAGTTGTAGAAGGTTGGAGTAATATATTTTTCTTGGATGACATATATGTAGCCATTCCATCCAAGAAGGGCCTACAGTGAACTCTGGAAGTGTATTTTGTCTGTGGAGAGCCAGAAGGGTGTGTTAACACATACATGTATTTGTTATCATAGGGTTAACACCTTTATCGCTTTCAGCAGATGTTTTGTCGATCACGCTTATTCGTATTCTCATGGGCCTATGCTAGGCTTAGTGCTCCATGCAGGTTAGTCTTATTTACTAGTTTTGCCAAAATTATCAAGGCGTTTGTTATTGTGAGTTCAGAACGATTGAATGTGATAGCTCGTGAAGAGACATTACAGCAAAGGAAATGGAAAAAATTGCCACGTTTTTGCTTATGACTTCCTAGGATCAATTTCACTTGGACACCTGTGTTGCCTTGCAATGCATTCCTCACATGCTCCAAGGCGATCTGTTTCATTGCCTGGTTCTGCATGATTCATGCATTACCTATGCATGGCAAACATTTCAGCTCCATTGAATGTGAGACGCTTTGCTGTTCGTTCTCCCTAATTGCCCTGACACGGTTCTTTCCCAGTTCCCAATATCAGTACGGGTCTGCCTCAATTTGCCCCCTACTATTCGTCATTTCCCAGTAATGGAAGAGTTGAACACCTTATGATGTCCTTGGAAAGCATTCTGATGTTGCTGACATCATCTAGTCCCACTTATGTGATTTGTCGTTTCCGTTTTTATAATACCTGTGATTCATGAATTGAAGCATGAATCACTCAAATCATCTTTCTGTTCCCATAAAGTCTACTTTTGGATGCTTTCCTTTTTTGGAGTGGAATCTTTAGTTGTTTGTTGGTACATGTACACAATTTCAGGAAGATATGTTTGTGCATTTACTCCCTGCTTTAAAGACAGTTCAACATTTATCATCAGTGTCTTAAAAATCTCATGTGACAATCTAGGGGAATGTAAAAATACAAATACATTTATATATGTTAGGAAAAAAAGTGTAATTCTTCACAGTGAAGAATAATAATAATATTCCGCTTATATAACGCTTAATACAATGCCTCTAAGCGCTTTATAGATATACTATTACCTTGGTCATCGGATTCAGTGCTTGCCTATTCTCTTCTTATCACAGAGAGTTCAACAGATGGCAGTCTTTTTTTTTCTTTCTATATTTGTAAAGCGCTTAAAGACATTTGTATTAAGCGTTATATAAAAATTAAATATTATTATTATTATTATTATTAGTCTTCCTTGTGAAAATCTTGATGTTAGCATGAATCGTGGGATGAGAAATAAACAAACTTGAAAATATTTAAAGATTATGATGAATCTAATTTCAAGATGGTATTTGAAAGCAGTTCTCTTAGTCTTTTGACCTGTAGATAAGCCCTGCAACTCCAAACTAACCATGCATGTTCTGTAAAAAAAGAAGAGGGAAGACAAATCTCCATGCATTTTCTTCATCAGTCTAAGCATGCAATCTTCTTATAATGGGGTCAAAATAGCAATTCAAACTACGTTTTTGCAGTATTTTGTTCTTGTATTTTGAAATGTGATCACAATTATGGACACTCATTTTAGGTCAAGTGCTAAAAAGTGGCGGATATCATACAGATATGAGGTCAGCAGGTTCTCTTTCCAACTAACTTTTCTTTACACTTACATGTACTGTACTTCATCTTGCAACAATATACTTGTTGATGATCACAGCAGACTCCTTGCGTTTTTAAATCTGGGAAAAGGGCACACTGGCATCACAGGATAACTGCAGATGGATTTTTTAATCTGCTGAATCTTCTAGCTCGACCCATGCATAAGATCTGATTAGATCCTGAAAAAACCAGAAGACCCCAGACAGAATTATCTTAGGCTCAGTATTCAAAGGGTTATTTCGTAAAAACTGATTTCAATTCCACAAAGTATGATATTAGACTGTATGATGGTTAATCTGGCTTGAGGTTGGGTAGTGGGAACGCATCCATTAAGCTCGTTGAACAGGAATGCATGGCTTAATCCAAGGTGAAAGGAAATGAAGCAGATAGGTAAATAGTGGAAATAATTAATGAGGAGCAAAAATGGGTGGAGGATATTTGATAATTCCTCTGAAGGCTGCCTTTGAATAAACAGGAATGCTTCCAAGGCTTTATCCTCCAAATATTATATCATATGCAGCTGGGTAACATAAGAGAAATAGTTATAACTTATAATTCATCAAATATTGAATATTATTTAAAGAATATGAAAATAATGCAAAGCTTACTTATAGATTAAGAAAAAAATTAATGCAGCATTTCTTATGATTTGATCTTAATTGCCCATTTGACAAACTACCGGTAGTGTGTCTTTATCAGGATAGAGGTAAATGAAACAATTTCAGGATTTGACAGAGCATGTGCACAACACTCCACAGGCCCCATCTTATAAACAGTTATGACTGATGCAAATTGATGATATCAATTTGAAGTCTGTACTAAAGGGATAACAGTTTTTGTAAGTTTGTGATGGATTGGAGGATATTTGATCAATCAGGATCAATTGCAACTCTTCACAGGACAGGGCCCAGTTCTCTTGAATTGTTTCTGATATAGAGATGAAATATTGGCATGTTCAATTATGTTATTTTCGATAAAGTGGAAATAAATAAACTTGAACTTGAAACAGTTATCCTTACATGAATGCAATTTTAATCAGTAAATTTAATGCAAATTAAACAGGATATTCCTGTCTGGTGTGTCTATTTAACAAACAAAAACAGGATGTTTGTTGTGAGAAAAAAAAATGTGTGTACTAGGAGAAAGTAAGTATCAAGTAAAGAGAGAAAAATATTCAGAGACACTCATGCAAAATGATGCACTCAGGCTATACTGAAGAGACCATCATATCAGCAATTCTGATATTAGCTTTCTGTCCATGCATAGTCCATCAGCTTAAATGATACAACAGGAAATTATGCCTGTTGGGGGTTTACATGTTTTTCTCAGCAAAGATGTACATGACCCAAAAGTTTTTGCCCTTTTGTGAGCAGTTGTCACAAATGTCATATTGCTAATGACTAAACATATGTACAATTCAAAAGATTATTTGAAATGATTTATTGTAAAACTAAAGAGCTTATTTAGTTTAAGCCCAAATTTCTGTCATATACATGTACAAGTATATATATCATACTTCATTATTTTTTATTGATGGATTGTGTCTGTTTGACATACATGTACGGTGTACATGTACATGCAAACATGAGTAGATGAACTATTACTTGACAGGGAAATAAAAAGGTTTATTTGAAATGTTAGCAAGATGTAAGGTGAAACTATGAAAAGTCTTGTTACATGTTTCAGCTTTATGGTTGCAGCACAATCGCAGCATATAATTCTTTTGATATGTGGATCCATTACCCAGGCAAAGAGTATTTCACCATGAGTATCATGTAAACTCTAGCATTTTCTAGATTAAAAAGTCATCTCCCCGTATCCCTAGTACAATGACATCGTTTCACCTCCCCCTGCCCCACCATTGATGAAGTCAGTCACGGAGAAGGTGTAAATATTGTATCGCTCCCCCAAACGGGAAGCGTTTCCTTCATATCGAGCACGGGATCGCGTAACTGATAGCCCTATCCAGTTCACACCGTCTTCCCAAAAAGTGCAGGTGGTTTTTCTCGGTTCACCGCGAAGAACGGCAAAATACCGCGCCTTTTCTGGCCCTGGTGTGAAGAATCGATTGTCACGCTGCGTCTTCTCGTCGTTGTTGTGTGGGCAGCCCGGGCTGTGTCTTGTCACTCGCTCAAAGTCAATTTTACCCGATGATTCGTTAGAGCCGGAGCCTCCTCCCCAGATGCTCATTAATCACTAGAGATTCAGTGATAATACATCATTGGCTTGTATTCGCTTGAAATTGAGAACCTTACATGTGTGCAGCAGCTTGTTGAATTTTGTAGGTGTATATTACATGTTTAGCAGCACTTGCAAATTGATGAATGCTGTGTGCTTTTACAATATAGTCAGTGGAGTGGAAAATAAATGTCATTTGAGCTATTAGCATACTCATCCAATTTCATAATATATTCTATGATACATTCATGATATACACTGTAAGATGATAGATTGATATACCCTTTTGGCTAATGGACATGCTTTATATGTGTTGTGTTTCTAGGTAGACACACATTTTGTTTCTATATTTACAATTTACATCAGATATTTTATTGATTCAGGCTACAGAGTAAATGTATTGATCAATTACCTTGAACAGACATCTTAATAGATGGCTGTCTGTTTGCTGACTCCATACAAAATTACATGTGTGATATTATATATCATATTTTCATATTTGATATGGTGATGTAAACAGATTATAGTTTTTAAGTCTTTGTTTACTGGAAATGTTTTGGTTAACACAACCCTATGTTTTTAATGATGACAATTTTCTCAATACTCTTCAAATTCACCACCACGAGGGATATGATGCATTGCCATTCTTGAAACAGTACAACCTTTATTTCAAATGATATTTAACACAGGTAGGGTAGACCGTTCAAGTATGCTCTCCTTTCCACCAGCCTTGTCAGAGAACCTTAGACATTGTGCTGACCTCTCAGTTCAAGCACATAGAGATAATAGTGCAAGGACCCCTTGTTGGGGTCACAGAACAGTAAAACTTGATCAGCTCTGCCATGAGAATTGGAACGACGTAATGAGATGGGTGTACTTGTCTAGATTCTTGAAGGCTGAACATGTGTCCCATCAAATTTGTTGCGCATGCAGTCTGAAGAATTTGAGAAAAATTATCATGCGTGGTGATGTGCTTTGTGTAACAGCCCTGGAGAGGCTGTGTGATGCTATCTTATTATCCTCATGAAGTCAGTGGACCTATATTCTTTTTTGAGATCTTGTTTTTACATTACTTACTGTGTAGTATCACATTCAGAGATTGTGTGTACAAAATGGGTAAATTTGGGTAGAGAGAGGGAAGAGAGGAAGACATACATGTATAATTAAGAGTGGGAGATCAAGAGAGGAAGAGAGAGGGAGAGAGAGGAGGAGGAGGAGTAAAGAGAAAGAGAGATAAAGAAAGAAAGAGAGAGAGAGAAAACTATAGATACTAAACAAATGCATTATATTGAAAGTGTTAGTTCGTGAAAGAAGACTGAGGACAATCTGATATAATTATGTAATTATAAAAAAGACAGATATTCAGTATGCAAGAAATGAGAAACAATCCACAAAATTTCAACAGTGTTTTTTTTAAAGCATAAAAATCATTTAAAATCAGTTATTACTTTACATTTTTTCTAACTATCATGCGGAGCTATGATAACACGTTGTATCTGTAAGTAAATAGTTCCGCATCTTGATTACCAAGCCAATCATCTCAAATCTGGAGACCTAATTGAGACGGGATGGTATTGTAATACACCCAATTATTAATTTAGAAATAACTTGCTTACAATACGCACCATGTGATGATGTGACAGTGTTGAGCTCTCCCTCAATATGCCTGCAGGCATTACTAATGACGATGATAGAATTCAGAGAATGTTAGATCAGTGGTAGTTTTATTCATTAAATACTTGTCAGAATTTTACTTTAAATATTTGTAGCTCAAGATAACAAAATAGCAACTATTAACTCTGACCAAATTGAGATGTAAAAGTTTGCATTCTGTCTAGATGCCTGATATTAGATATTTGAAAAAAATAGGATAGAAAAAAAATATATAAACATGTAGATACTTTTGTTATTCTGCTAGCAGTTGCAGCATATTGATTTGCTCAGGGGAATATTGTGCTTGCATTAAACATTAAAGATACACAAAAGGTTTTTTCATTGCACATTAGTTTAGCCTGTAGGATGTTATCATTCAATTTGTTTTAAGTTCATCCTCATTAACTTCCGACTTTGTACTAAATGGAGGGTAAAAAGCAGGAGCTCTTCAGTGACCCCTATGAAGGTACGTACGTGTACATGTAGCTTCTAATTTGTGCATGATTGGGAAAATAAATACTTTGAATTTAAATTTGATCTGCCTTGCTGAAATAATTTGGCAGTTCACTATATGATTGCAGAGAATTAAAGATATAATCCAAAGCCCTATTGAAATGAGCCTACCGAAAATGATGAATATGATGAACAAGTGATGTATTATCATGTAATCGGAAAATGATTCCTATCTTTAGGTAAAAAGAAAGTCGTAATGAAATTACCTTTGAGTATATTTCTTGAAAGCCTTTGCAATCATCTTTCATACAGTATGTAAACTAAATTGGAGAACAATGTCGTAAGTTATTCTTTGCCCCCCCCCCTCCCCCATCCAAGCACATACTTTCACTGTTAAGTGTGACATGAAGCTTTGTGGAATTCTTCATAGACTGTGTGAAGTTGTGAAGCATCCGAACAAGAGCACCTGTATCAACACCAAACCAGTTATCTATCATTTCGCTGGGTGACAAGGAGCATTTCTATATATGCTATTGTAGATCCTATGGAGGTGTTGAACGTGAGGAAGAACATGCAGAGGTGCTGCTGGTATATCTCAGTGTCACTCGGGAGATATATATGTACATATGAGAATTTATTTGTACAAATGTAGTTTATATCAGCTTGATGAAAAGCCAAAAGCAATGACTCCACTTCCATCTGCACATACATGCATCTCTTTATAATTCTGAAATCTATACTTGGTTTGTTAAAATACATGTACATGAAATGAACACTTTTTAGTTATATTACACATGTGCCAATGAAACCTGCTCTTATTGACCTAATTTCTACATTCATAGCTTTGACCCAGAATCCTAGTGGCATCAAGTCATAATCAAAGGTGTAATGTGTGATTTTTTTTGCTGTTGCATACTTTTAAGAACATTTTCCATAACATATGACCTTTTTTGCATAAAAGAGCTTTATTCCTATCATACTTTTGTTGACAAAAGAAAAAGTAAATGCTGAATTGCCTTTCCTACAAGAATGTTTGTATTTGTTCATATCGATACTTTAACCATGCAGCATGCATGTTTGCATGTTGCTGCTATCGTGACATTATATAAGGCTTTATAATTTATTCTCCCCTTTTATGTAGGCCTACAGATCATGGACTGAACAATGTCAAGCCAATAACTGTAATGTCCTCTTCAATCACCCTAATTGTGCATGAGTACATCTACATTTAAGATACAGTGCAATTTAAAGTGGTACACTTCATCATACATTTTTTAGCACTCCATGCTTAGATGTTAATATGTGAACGTCCATCTAAATATCTTTCAGTCATACTAGTTTCATCATTGGCTATGCAAAAATAAGGATTATATCAATTGTGCATTAGATGAGCACTCTATTTTAACAGGACATTTTTTCCTAGATTGGACAAATCCCCAAACAAGCTAGCTCATAGCTTTGAAATTGGAATCAATATTCACAAGTAAAGCATCGGCTTGAATACGTAATCTCCCATCCACTCGATCCGGATTAATTTCAATTCTACATTCATTTGCCTCATTACGTGCAAACAGTTTAATCTAACTCCGCAAATTGAAAATATATTGACCGTTTCATGATGTGCTCACAGAGGAAATCATTTCATTTGGAGGAAATAAAAGCTGAGGTTGGTATCGCTCGACAAAAGTTGAAGAGGTGACTTTGTAAGAGGAATATTCCATTAGATTTCTTTGAGCGAGCCGAATGGAAATGGGAATCACATTAATAGGAATAATATTGATGTTGAAGATATTGGCCATTAGTGTAATGAAGCATGTTACTTAATGCAGTCAGGAAAAATGAATTCTGATTTGATGAATAGAGCTGTAGATAACTTGCATATGAGTGGATATATATTATGATCAATTGCTGGAAATCACATTCAATAAATATTGGCTAATTGATGTGACCTGTGTGCTAGTTTCACACTATTCTGTAACACAAGTAGATGATTTCTGCATTATCTTGTGACCTGTTTAGGGGATTGAAAGCAAAGAGAGATTAATTTTAAAGATAAAGACCAGTTATGGTCATGCGATTGCATTGTGAAAGTAACGTTGTGGAATCGATCAGAAAAGGTTGATCATCTAGCATATAAGTATTGGTGTGTACTGCACGGTTCTGGAATCATCAAAATGATAAGAAATTTGGCCCAGTCTTGATAAAGTTACAAGCACTGTACACAGAAAGATGTATATGGGACTACCCCCACACGTGCGCGACACGTGCGTTATATCTATCAGGTCCAAATAGATATAATAATTTACCAAATATATCAATTAGTAGGCGGTTTCTCAGCAAAATTTGTATGATCACGAATTAGTCAAAACATATTCTACATGATTGGTAATAAAAGCTTCCATTTCATTTTTTGAGAGAGGGGCGTTTCCAAAACTGGTCCTTACCTTTAAGTACATATTGTGTAGTGTGTGATAAGAAGGAAATGTTATTTGGCGTGTATTGTATGTTCAACAGCTTCAGCCTGCATATTGAAATTGATGGGGCTCCAGAATAAAAAGCATGAACAATCACACATATAGAATAAAAATACATGTCAGAGTTAAAATGTGTACCTGAAGAAGCTCTGTAACTGGTCGCATCTTACATGTACATTACCATGTTATGAAGTTCAATATACTGTAGGCCTTTGTGTATGTATATATTTGGGACACTTATCTTTTTAGTCTTTAGTGAAATTTTTGAAAAGATGGTATACATGCATGCTTTGTTATGGAACATATATTGATAAAACAGATATCCTAGCTAATTCAGATTTAGAGAGAGGGGGAGGTGCCTGTTTATCACAGTGGGCTCTTGCTTTGAATTCAGTTTGTTTTAACTGTGTTTTAAACTTCACAAAGTTGACTCATGTAGTCTCTTGGGCCTCCTTTGGAATATTTTATTTTGTTCATGTCCCAATACCCCAGTTCACTTAGTCTTGCCTGTCTAGTCATTTACTCCCAATTGGCATAGTGATAACATGAGCTGCATTTACACTGCAAGCAAAAACTTTGGGCTTTTCTCACACTCCGCTGTTTCATCAGGAGTTTGTAAGCAACTTCTGACACAACACAACACAACAAAAAACACAAATCAAATAAACCCACCTCTGGAGTGTGGTATTTTTAAATACAGGCAGAAACTTCACCGGTTTATGTACTGTAAATGCTTGTTAGATCCAAACACCTCACTTCCGTGCTAATGCATGCAGGGTACCAACAAGTGGTGCGTGCACACAACTCACCCCCAAAACAGAATTATCAAACACCAACGGTTTCTTCTGGGTTTTTTCAGTAGTGTAAATGGCAGTCAAAAGAAAAACAATGGTTTTTCAAAATATATTTTTACGGCTGCGTAAATTTGCCTATTGATGTTCTTAAAGAGATATTGTTGAATCAGTATGTTAAAGTCTTTCAGTAAACATTAGGAACCACGGCTGACTAAAATGAATTATAGAGTAATGTACATGTGATGCTCAACAATATGAGAAATATAAATCGGAGCTTAGATGAGGAAAAATGCACCGAGGTCTTTATGATCATAACAATAATTTGTGAAGCAGTCATTATGTTTTAAAGTGGGAATGATTGCTCTGGTGCCAGTCTTATAAAGAATGTTATGAGATGAGAGAGATAGAGAGGAAAAGATGATGTTGGGAGTTTTTTTTTCTTCAAAAGGTTTATGAATTTGGTACATGTACATGTATACAACATTTCTGTTTTGCATGACAGATGACTCATTCTTCAAGGTATTTGTGGGTAGATAATAATGTAAATCTGTTTTAGATGCACGCACACAAATTGTTTTCATCAAGAAATGTTTTTGAAACATTAAAGCGATGCTACATTCATGTTAGATTGTGATGAGGTTTTCACAATTAAAAGAATGAGTGTTATTCTTAGAGGTTTTTGCAACCGAGATTTGAAGGATGAAATTTGTGTTAAAAGTATAGAATGGAATATGTTTAAACATTTTCATTAACCATTGACTTAATTCTGTACTGTGTGCTTGAAATCTTAGTGAATCTGTGAGTGTTTTCGATTTTTGAACTTTCATACCATGATATCACAAATCACAATGGACACAGCACTACATTTTTGCACTTCGCAAAAGTTTCTGATTTTACAGTAATTTGTCTTCCATATCAGAATCAAAGCCACTCGTCATGTAATCTCTGCAATTTTGATGTGATCTATCAAGGCTCTGTAGAACAGTGAACTTCCTGAGAATTATTGATGGGAAGGAAAAATACGTCTGCAAATGGATATCAAATTAATCTCATTGTTTGGCTGCCTTGAAATCTCAGTTCTAAGCTTGTTTTTGGATCTGTCAGGTTGTGAGGATGCTGGTATTTTACACGCTAGGCTTCTCATAAATTGAGGACATTTTAGCAAAGCAGGATTGCTAATGCGGTGGTCACATCCCGCCGTACTTGCAAGTGCGTGCTGTCTACGTGCAAAAACGTGGGCAAAATTTGGGTATCGGTACGCAGACACACCGTAGCACTTTTAGTGCACGAGGAACTTTCGCTGCGTTCGGGCTACCGATTCACCCCCAGTGCGCGTGACGTGCGTGCCCGGTACTGCCAACGAGCGCACAACGCACTGACTCCGTGCGTTTTTAAATTTGTTTCCCACGATCACTTGCTCTACGGAAGGCGCACTTAGCACGTGCGTGCTGCGCACGTGATAAGTGCGTGGTCCGTGCTTACTCGCCACTTCCCCAGTTCAACTTTCTAATGAGCACGCAGAACTCACGTGGACCGTACCGAGTAAGCACGTGCTCCGCACGTTGTGCGCACTGATTTATGCAGTATACAAAAGCCGAGCCGACGGAAGAGTGCTAACATTTCGTCTCCAAGATGGCGCCGAAGAAGACACAGAATAAGGGGTCAGCTGCATCTGCAGCTCAAAAGGCAGCGGATAAGAAGGCCAGAGAGGCCCAACAGAAACGTGCCGCGGAAGATGAGAGGGCCAGAGAGGAAGAGGAGAGGAGGAGCGAAAAAGAGTCAGATGGTGACGCCAAAGCGTCTGATCATGAGGAGGGTGCTGCTGGTGGATCGGAGAAGGGGTCACATGAAAAGGGTGTGACAAAAGAAAAGGCCAACTGCTCGTTCTCGGCGAAACAGGAGGAGCGCCTGGTTGAGTTCTTCTCAGTCAATCCGGTCTTCGATAAGTTTCCCAGGGTGTTCCCTTCCCTTGAGGCCCGTTGGCCGACCATCTGGTTGGGTTCGGTCATCTGCACATCCTCCCTCCAGGCCCCGGGGACCACGTTGCCATCCTCATCCTCGTGGTCCAAATTAAGTTCCTGTAGTCCGGGCCGGCGCTTTCGCAGCCAATTGTGAAGGGTGAGGCAGCCCAACACAACGCGAATCACCCTGTCAGGCTCCAACAGCAGGGTGGTGAGTAGGCACCGCCACCGGTGAGCCAATATCCCGAAGCCGTTCTCCACAACCCGACGGGCCCGAGAGGTCCGATAGTTCATCACGCTCTCTTTGTGGGTCATGGCACGGCGACTGTATGGCTTCAAGAGCCACTTTCGCAGGGGAAAAGCATCATCGCCTACGATGAAGTAGGGAAAGTTCCGGTCGTCGCCTGGAAGTGGATCCGGTGCTGGGAATCCAATGGTGTTGTCCTCCAGTGCCCCCCGGAGGGTGGACTCGTTGAACACGCGTGCGTCTGAGGAAGAGCCGTTTTTCCCCACCTTGCACCACAAGAAGGAATAGTTAGCATCCACGATGGCCAGGAGCACCACAGAACAGAAGCGCTTATAATTGTAATAGAGCGATCCACTTTTATTGGGCTTCTTGATGGCGATATGTTTTCCATCGATCGCCCCATAACAGTGGTGAAAGTTCCATCACGTTCCAAACTGGCTGGCGACGGCTTTCCACTCGTCCTGTGTGGAGGGCATGTTGAACATCTCCTCCTTATGTTCCTTGTAGATGGCGGTGCAGACCTCCGGCACGAACGTGGATATGCTGTTGTGTGCCACCCGGAAGTCGTAAATTTTAAAGCAAATACAAAGCAAAACCAATAATTTGTTATGGCAGAAATATAGACACACACCTTGGGCACTTGGTGATTCGAAGGGTCACTCGGAGCAGGAGCTCGGCGAAGAGATTGGGGTCCATTCGGATGTATCCGACATAGTCCCCCCGCGATTCACGCTCTAGCTCTTGGAACAACGTTTGGTACAGCCCGAAAAGCCTCCTCCTCTCGATCCATGGGCGAACCCACCATCTCCTACGTCGGCATCTCTGTTACCTCTCTCTCTCCCGTATCAAGGCAAGTAATACCACGTCGTGCCCATGCGCTGCCACTTGAAGGTGTTCTTGCAGCATCAGAACCCGGAGTCTCTGCGGTGGAATGGGCGGCATCTTGAGGCAGCAGCAGCTGGGACTTCTAGAGAAAATGGGAATGTCGTCCTATATACTTCGACATACCCCGACTCACCAAGTTCTTCGTACGTGCACGCACTTACAACGTGCGAGTGAGTAAGAACACCGTACGTGAGCAGCACGTGTAAGTACGGCCTCCGTAATATAACGTGGCAACCGTACGGAGACCGTACGTTGTAAGCACGTAGTAAGCACGTTGTAAGCACGTACAACGCACTTACCACGTGCGCAACGTACAATGCATGCAACCGCTCTAGGCCAGGCGTGGCGTGCGGGCCACGTACTTACACCGTGCGTGTGACGTGCTTTGCCGGTACTCCCTCCCTGCCTTTGCCACTCCCTCCATACGTTTTCAGAAAACGTGGCGGCCGTGGCCTCCCCAAAAACCGTACGGACTAAAAACACGCACGGTGGGATGTGACCAACGCTTTATGGAGGTTGTTATAATGTCAGTGCCATTCAATGTTTCCTTGGTTTGGCAGCTAGTAGGGATAAATTGCTTTATCAGTATGAAGATTTAACATCCATCATCTCATACACGTATGTACAGAGTGAAATGTATTATACCACACATTATAATGAGTTCATCTTATCTACCTTTATGATTTTGATGATGATTATTATGATTATGATGAAGATGGGTGATAACAACCTCTCTTTTGTGCAAAAGAAACCTGATGGAATTAGGATATTTATTTCAGGTTTACTGAGAAATCATCTTGGTAAGAATATTAGCTGATATTTTAGTTATTTATAGGGCAGAAAAAGGAATCAAATTGTTTCTGTAAGGTTTGCCAGAAAATAGCATATTTTAAACGTTAAATCATAAAATGTCACTACACTATAATTTTGTTGTGGAAAATTTCCTTTTAAAAGTCCTGTATCAAATGATCCTGACTTATGAGATGGGTATTTCAGGGAAAAGAAACCTGCTACAAGTAGTGTCTGCTCAGTATTCACATTCATGTAGACATGGAGTGGAACATTGAGATGCACATTGTCGCACTCTGATGTGTGCCTTAGGGATAGGAAACACTTACAGAATAACAATCCTGTTCACATATTCATGGGGAGAGATCAAGTTCGTTAACATTGTACTATGCTTTGAAATTGTCACAGTTCTGTCGGAATTCCTTGGAATTGATTTTGTAAATTATATGTTGTATCTGTAAATGATACAAGTAATTGATTCAATGTTTGTTTGTGAGCAGGAGGAGGACGGGGAGGAGGAGGAGGGGAGGAGGGGGATGAGGAGGAGGGGGAGGGGAAGGGGAAGGGGAAGGGGAAGGGGAAGGGGAGGGGGAGGGGGATGGGGAGGAGGAGGAGGAGGAGGAGGAGTGGCATTGCATGTTTGTGTTATCTGCAACTCTGATGAAGGAATATTTAATGAATTCCCTATTTTGTCCTGCTTTTATCATGGAATTGCTATGCAGATGCTGCCTTCAGCCAAGTAAACACAGTCATCTATCCATCGGACGTTAGATCAATTTTCATCTGAAAATTGTCCAATTAAATCTAGCTGGAAGGGATGGGGAAGCCAAATTAGCATTCAGATAGGCCATACTCATTGAAAGAGTGAGTGCTCTTGAATCCCAAGTGTTTGCGCCACTGTTGAAGCTGGCAATCTGGGACGATGACAGTAATGAAATGGGGGCCATATTGACATGTTGCACATTAATGATGAGATTCACATCTTCATTGTATGATGATGGAATTCACCAGGGAGTGGTACTCGCTATTCATTGGCGACAAATAGCCTGACCATTGATTAGAGCAATGAATGACTTCAGAATTAACCCTATTAAAGGGCAATGAAATTTCAATCTTCTAAAGTGATGCCTTCGCCATGGTGCATACAAGAATTATTAATGGAAATTATCACTCAGGGAAAGATGTACAGAATATGTAATAATCCTTGACCCGCAGTGATTTTTGCCCAGCATTGAACCTGCCGCATTGATATAGAATTAGAGTAAACCATTGAAGGAAGGATCAATTAAAGAAGGGGTATTTACAGCCAGAAGGGCGTTAACTGGCGTCATAGACTTAATACCCTCTCGGCTGTCTGTAGTTGATTTGTAATCTGTTAGATTTTTATCTCCAGATTAATGTACTGTAGTCTGTAAGAAAAAATGAATAATGGAAGATGCAGAAATTGTGACATCTTTAGAAGAAGAAGTGTGGTATAACTTATGACACAGCAATGTGGCGTGATCATGAAATATACATGTACCTTGTTTTACACCAAGGGGGATGCATTAGTGTGAAGGGGTTCAAGAAAGAGAGAGAGAGAGAGAGGTGGGAGGAGAGAGAGCAAAACAAATTTTGAGCTGAAGAGAGAAGGAGAAATTGAGAGAATTCAAGAGTGCCATTTCCTACTTATCTTTTCCTTCAGGTCACAATACTTGAATGCCATTATTTGCACAGGTTCTAGCACTAAATGGGTTCTCTTGATTGTTGTAAAACGGGTTGAACTAGATACATCCTACCCTGAAGCAGTGTTAACAACTTGCAAATTTACCCCCGGTAGACGTGGGATTAGTTGCTTCTTACTGGAAGGGAATAGGGGTCCTGATCTGGGGAAAGATAGTTTCATCCAGGAGTATAGGAGTTGCACTATGTGGTGACAGCTTTAGCTAGTAAAAGGAAGGAGGATTCTGGCTTCAGCTTGTTATAAGTGCTCTACAATTGGTAAATTCAGACTTAGTGGACAAAACAAGAATATACTTTTTGTATCTTCCATTACAATTTGGATTTGTGAAACTATTAGTTTAGTGATCACAATTTTGCCAAGATGTAAGATTCAGATTACATTCAGTTATTTTCCATACTTGGTTGAAATTCTAAATAGCTGCATTTACACTGCAACCAAAACTCATCGATCATTCCAGTGTTTCCAGGCAAACACACACACCCACACACACACAAAAAAAAAAAATGCCTGCCCAAGTTTCACTGATTTCTGCAGTGTATATAAATGCAAACTTCAGTAAGATGCAGAATGTTGCTCATGGGACTCTCCTTGCTTCCATGCTAACGCATGCAGGGCACTGACGCACTATATACTCACCAAAAAAATAGGTGTGAGCTAACTAAAACAGTTTTTTATGGGTTTTTCTAGAAGTGTAAATAGATTTAAAAATCAATGATTAAAAAAAATGGTGTTAGGATGTATGTGCCTAATGTTGAGATTTGAATTTAGTTTTTATTTTGAAAAGCAAGTCTGCATGTTTTTGTTGTAAATTTTACATTGGATAAATCTTCAAAACGGCAAAACAGCAGTGCCAAACAGGATTCCTTGTTCATGTAGATTTCTGTAGTATTTTAAATAAGAGTAATGTTCTGGTTATTTTATAAGGTCATAATGTTCATGCAAACCTAAATGTCTATTATCTATCAAATCTCTCTCCAATCAAGTGAGATTAAACGTTGGTTTATGATCAGATCTTTCTCATCCATCTTTCCAGGGACTATAGGTAATCTTTTACCAACCAACTATAATTAGATTTTTATGATTGTCAGTACTTTAAGGAAACATGATACATCATATTGAGAGCTAGAGAGCAGAACTTGAGAACTCAAATATTTGTTTTTGAACAATATTTGTTATTGATCACTCTGAATTATATTCTGAAATGATACTATCTCACATCAATGATTTTATCTATTGCAAAGGAGAATAGATGAGTAGTTTAATGAATGATGGTTGAAGGGTAATTCAACCTTAAATTAACTACCGGTACTCTGAAGGAAAGCACACAAATCAGAAAAGCAGATTGGTGAAAGTTTGAAAGAAATTAGACAACAAATGAAAAAGTTATGACTTTTAAAAATGTGTAATAACTATACATATGGGCACTTTGAATTGGCTGAATCAACAGTGTCACTGTCACATAGTGCTGGACAAGTTTCCTAATTGTTCCAACACACAAAATGACTAAAATTTAAATTTTTCTTTTCAAATTGCATTACTCAGGAGGATTTTTTTTTCTTACAGAATCTTTAATGATATATGCCACCCACAATATATTTCGATACTTGCCCAAAGGGAGAAGGTGTTAAGGAGAAAAACATAAATTTATTATATATTTTCACACGACAAATAGGAGAGGTGTCAATGAATACGTCACAATTAGTGACTTAATTTGCAATTTGCAACTCGCATAGATGATCTCTTATTTTAAACACTCATAAATTTCCAATTAATTTCAAACTTTCGCCATTCTATTTCTCTTATTTTTCACTCGCATACAAATGACATTATTACAAGGGTTGAATTGCCCTTTAAGGTTGCAGTTTTCTATCTTGTGGGTGGGAACTGAAAGGGTAGGAGAGAACGGGGAAGCCTCTGTGATGTATAGAGACAAAAGAAAGTTGGTGCTGGAGGCAACATTTGTCTTTGATTCCTCACTACTGTCAGGGGTGGCGACGCTCAACAAGCGACAAATAAAAGATAGCCATGTTCGTTGATGATCCATCAAAATGGAGGGAGGGAAGGGGACGGAATGAGAAGTATTGCGCTGCGTTTAAATAACAGGTTGTAGATTTTTTTTTAGCCAAAGGCCTTTTTTATTCATGAAATATGGATTTATGAGATGGACTGCATCCATAGAAGATGGCCTGAATTGGAAAAAAGATAACTAGATTCTTGTTTCTTTCCCTTTTTCCCATTTTGTGGTGATTCATAATTTGACAACAAAATATACATCTTTGATCAATCAGACTTCAGATTTGACCAATATATGGGTTATACCCTCAGTTGTGTAACCTGCATGAATATCTCAAAGGGGATATTACATATATATTCAAATTACGAAATGTGCTCATTTTATTTTAAAAAGTGCAGAAAAGGATGTGAGGGTTTATAAGACAGAACTGAAGTTGAAGAAAAAAAATCAGATTGATTTTACCCTCACTTTAGAATACTTCACAAGGTAGGTCTTTAAGAGTCATATATGCGATGCACATTTCTACACGATTAGTTTATGGCACTACTATAGCTTGTACAAACTCAAAATAAAATAAAACTAGGATTACAAGGCAGGTTTATTTATGCAATAGCAGTAATACATGTAGATCTACATCCTAAAAGTGTGTCTTACAGATACAAACAACCATTAAGTTAATGAAAATTCATCAAGTTCCTGATAGTCCAAGTGCATGATAGTTATTGGCCTCACCAAAAGACATGCACAGCAATCAGAGATACAGGTGACAAAAATGCTGTATTGCAAACTGCATGGAAGGACGTCACAAGGAGATATTCAATGAGAGTCCCTGTCCCATCAGGGAATGTGAAAGACCTATTCAAATACAGGCGTATCATTGATTCATGCACAAATGGAGTATCATATGCTGCAATGCATCCTGGGTGATTCTCCTGTTTGAGGTATGATCTAATCGATTGGCGTTACCTTATCCTGTCATGGAACTGTCAGAGAATTCGCTTAGACAAATTAGTTTGGAGTCGTTTGACTTCACTTGCTTTCTACCTGCAATCCTTCAGCTTTATTAGTTTCCATCCGTCAAAGAGCAAACTAGACTAAGGTATGGATGTGGGTTTCAATCTACAGTAGATGTGAACCTTCATTTAGACCAAAAAGAGGAGACCCAAGACATTTCTCGAGAAATTTGCTTTTGACTTAAATACCTTTTGATATTGCCTTCATGGAAGATATTTTCTGTTTACCTGTAATACTGTTTTCATGTGCACATAACAGATAGCAACACACTAGGCATTATCATTAGCATTTTTCTTGGAAATACTTTAGATTGTGAAGACCCTATGATTTAAGTTATTTTGAAACAGCTTAAAATTAAAGAGAAGTGTATGTGGGTTCATCATCAAGTTTATCTCATACAGGAGCTTTATATTCTATTATCTGTTGATGGAATTGTTTGATATTGTATGCAGCTCTATACTTACATTTATCAATTGGAGACATTTTCATATTCAATTTCAATTTAATATTTTCTTCCAGTCTACTAGAGTATTCATATATACAGCACAACAAACAGTTCTGAGTGCATTAGGAAATGTAGAGCTCACCGAAATGTGTGATAGGAAATTGCAAATTGTGCCCACTTGTGATTAAATCGTGATAAATTATCTTGTCTACTCTTAAGATATTATGAAGAAATTAGGTCAGTAATAATGTAAGATTAATAGAGTTGTATTACCATATGGGATTGCAAGAAGAAAGAGGATGAAAGAAGGAAACTACAGAAATATTTCAAATTTAAAGCTTACTTCAGTTTCCACAGTCTAGCTGAACATGTATGCTTGAAATAGTCGACTGAAGAGCTAGAAGGGCATTCACTCATATTCTTCAATATAGATTTAATTCCATTCTTGCTATTAGTGGATGCTTCCATATTAGGCAAGGTGAACAGAAAATATGTGACATAACAAACGCAAAAGAAGTTTTAAAACTATCTAAAGTGCTTTATCACCATGTAGTTACCAACAATGAAAGACACAAGGAAAAACATGTGGTACGTCACTCGTTAATGATGCACTCATCATACTTCCAATACGACCTTGATTATCCGTTTGCTAAGTCCTTTTGACCTTCCGCAAAATGGACGCTTTCCCCATTACCAGAGGAAAAAATATTGAAGGCCAATGGAGCATGATTAAAGACAATACTTGGAATAAACCAAGTGACATATTGATTTTTTTTGCTAGCCCATATTCTAAGAGATGGATGTTCAATTTTGAGTTTAGTCTTGACAAGGACTGTCATTCAGGTTTCAGGCTTATGCCTCGTTTTGCAATGAATTTGCCCAAATGCTTGGTTTTCAAAGCCCTAAGGCAAGATGGGTTTGTGTGAGTGAAAGATAATTGCTGTTTGCAGTGTAAACAAGAAATATAGGTTTCAGAGAAATAGGAGAAATAATATCGGGCAGTGACTGCCTCATTCTATTTCTTTCCTCCATTGATTTTCATGTACAGCAAAAACATTTAAACAAAATATGAAAACAACATGTTTGAGGAAGTGTTAGCTTCATCATGTTCATTTCTTCTAGACCACTGGTAGATACCTAGTTTTACCGTTCTATGCTCAGCTTCTGTAAGTTGAAAACCAAGTCATGCTCCTATTCATATTACAAGCCAGATGAGAGGAAAATTCTGTTCCTTCTTTCATGTTTTTTTCACTCAAATGGGGAGAGAAAAAAGAATGAATGGCAAATCAATGTGTGAACTGTATGTGTATACACATGCTGCAGAGAACTGAGAGAATTCAATTGATTTCTGCCAAAACACATTTTGACTTTCACATAATTGAGATTTTTAAAAGTTTTTTTGTTATTGTATTTTGTCATGAGATACTTAATTCTCAGTCAATTTGTTTGATCAAAGGACCCAGTTTAAAGTTTAAGATTAAAATTATTTTGTTTGTGTAGATTCTTCTTTTGAAATCCATACACCATTACATGATCACCAAACATGACTTACATGTACACGCAATGAGAGAGAGAGAGAGAGAGAGAGAGAGAGAGAGAGAGAGAGAGAGAGAGAGAGAGAGACCATTTTGATTTGAACAGATACCGGTACTGCTAATGGAGTACCTTGACTAGGTATTATAGTTCAAATTTAATTTTCTGTGTAAAAGCAGAAACATGCCAGAATAAATTATGTCCAAACTTTGTACATGTACACAAATTGTAAAAAGCTGTGCAATGCCATGAATGTTTATAATGCTTTTGAACTTTTGGAAAATGAGGAATCCCAAAAATTGTGCACAGGGCTAGATGTAAATTGCAATTGAGCAGAATTCAATTCCACACCCGATCACCCTAAATATTGGATGAGCTGTATGTACTTCGCCAGGGGCAATGTATCCTAGATTACTTTTCTCATGTGCATTTATAAACTAGTTGTAGATGTAGGTTAAAGGAACTTTTACATTTTGCAAAATGATCTGATACAAACTCTGCTTAGTCTGTTACCGGCAGCACAATTAACAAGAAAACAATTTTTCTTTAATAAAGCAGTGTATTTTGTCCAAAGTAATGAATAAACCATTTATTTTGCACATGAAAGCTGGGATAGATGAGTAAATGTAAAATATGCAATAAACTGAGCAGAGATAAAGAAGTTTTGCATTTCAAGAGGATTTTAACCTTTAGAAAATTATGATTACTTTTTAAAAGTCATCCATTGATATACAGTATTCTGAATTTATGGTAGAAATGATGAATTTTAACTTTTCAAAAGAAAGACTACTTTTTTTAATTCAAATCATTTATAAATGATATTGTGTATAAAATTAATGAAAATAATATGTCTTTATCAATCCACACAAAATTGTGATGAATCTATTAAAAAGGCTTCTAGTGTCATTGATTTTGAAGGAGTGAATGACCCCCAAAAAGAAGAAGAAACTTTGAGAAGAAACTTTTCGTGCATGCAGCAGCACCTTGCATTGAATAAACTCTAGAATTCATATGATATAGATAATGTGATAAAAAGTGATTTGACCCAAGTAGTCTAATTCCCATGTTGTTTATACCATAGGGAAATTCCAAAATAAAATCAATCAAACCAGAACTGAATTCGCAACGAAGTTCCTTGTTTTCATTGTTAGCTCTCTGTCCTAGTACCAATGTACCTTGCTGATACATGTATATGGAAGTGAAGAATGCTTGTAGCCAGATAGTTTAAAGCTCATAACTTGATAATGCAGTCATGGAAAAAGAGGAAGAAACTTTTCGTGGCCAGTGGAGGATAATTTCCGGTTGAATACAATAATGATTTTGCTCGTGAAGCTGTCGAATAAAAAGGGTTCCCAGGAAAGATAACATCGAGTCCGCCATTCTGTCTTCAGCAGCGGATGCATCGATCTTTACTTCTCCTTTACCAATACGCTAAGTAGAGCAGAAAGTACATGCAACCATGATGATGAAATAGAGAGACGTACCAGACTGACTGTAGTTGGGAAGTTCAGAGTTGATTTCTATCTTTAGAATTATATTTATTTGCTCCCGATTCTAATATGTTCTTAAGCCAAGAGACATTTATTCGGAATAATAGGGCCTTTCTTTAGAAGAAATAAGGAAAGGATGCTATCAAAAGATAAAATAATGTTACTTAAAAAGGATACAAGAAAATGGAAAAGGGTGTCGTTTTACATCAGTACACACAGCCGATCCCTATCCCTACGGGCTTAAACTTGCTTACAATGAAATCATTTGAATTGTAGCGTATTGCCAGTTACATGTATGTCCCTCCCCATTTCCCGTTTCAAGTTGAAATATCATGCCTTTGCCCCTGCTTGTAGCCATGTATGCTTATAAAATGTCACGCTGTTTTTCTCACGAAGCTGATGGATTGATGTTTCACGTTGGACTTCTTTAGGCATCATTCATGGTCATTTAGTACAAAACGATGTCTAGTTTTTAGAATAAAAAGGGAAAACCCCTTTTAATCTATAACACTGCAGTCTTAATTATTGTATGCTGTTGAATCTTAATTACGATCATACATGTGTAGCCTTGTTACATCCGAAAGAAATAATACATTAATTTTGATTTTATGTAGAAATTGAAATTTAATATTATATTTTGTTTTGGAGAACAATCAACTATATCTGGCATTGATTGTACCAATGTGTACATGCATGTAGATTCACAGTTCGAGTAGTTTGAAGCAGTATCAATTTTTTTAAATAGAAACCAAGCATAGAAATACATGACATAAAGTTTTCTTGAAATCAATATCATAGATACTTGTATTAAAAATTTAAGTTTGAGTGGACTTTCATAACATGTGGTCTCAGACCATTTCTCTGGAAATTTGAGAAAAATATGGTGATATGAGGGTTATTATTATAGGGTTGTTATATGTTAGATGACAATTCCATGTACCATATAAATGATGAATTGCATCCGGGTTTCTCAAATTTCATAATGACCCTGATCACCAATTTGAAGGAAGATTATGCTAGGAATGTTCTGATTGTTACTTGACATTATACCAAGATCTGAATGTATCCCCTTAAAATTACTGCCAACAAAATCCCAGCTCAGCACTTATGTCATTTGGCAAGAAGTTAATCTAAATTCTCCTATCTCCATCACGGTACAGTAATTGGCTATACCTGATAGGAAGACATTCTGTGAAAGCTGAAGCACCTTGGCAAATCTGCTGTGAAAGCCAGGATAATGATGTTCGTGCAGTAATGACAAAAGGAATGTGTAGAATATTTCCTTATTGTGTCCCTGACGCTCAAACACTCTTTTGTGGAAGCAGTATTAAAAAAACATTTTCCCATTTATCCTCCCAGAGGTATAATTTGCTAATGTTGTAACTTTCTTGACATAAATAGAGTCTTCCCCATTTATGATGTTTAAGTCATTCTTGAGCTGTAGACAAGCAAATTTAAAATTCAAAGTCGATAGCTATCTAATGTATTATTTAAAAGGCAAAGCCGGATTATATCATATTTCAGTATTTGTGAAGTTGTTGATCTCACAATTACAAATGGCGCTTTTCAGTAAACTATCATGTGAATGGTCATACCACTTTGTATGCATTCTACAACCAAGTATGATTAATACGCCTCAGAATAGTTTTACGAGATAGATGGCACAATGTACATTTTGTAAGTGCATTATATTGTTATAGCTATTATAATAAAGATTAGTCTGTCTCTGTGCTAATTTGTCCACTTTATCATGGATTGAACTCTGCCTTATTGGGCATTGTTGAACCTGGCTTTATCATCTGAGCTTGGCCTTAGAGATGTCTAAACTACTAATATATTTGTTTCATGCAGTTCATTGTACGACCTTGAAATGTTTGTAGCTTATGAATAATATGTAAGAAGGGCACTTTTGATTTGCAGGATTGATAGATACCTCCTACATGTCAAATCCACCCCCTTGATGTTCTCAATCATCGGCGGTAAGAGAGATGATGTATCTCTCTAATCTTGTATGAGGAAATCCAAAATACATCTTCATTGTAGTAAAAGTGCTTTGGCACGCTGGTCCATTCATTTGACTTTCAATCATAAGAAACTTGAGAGTTGAAACGCTTGACAAATTTTTCTAGATAGGGTATTTTATCTAGAGTTATATCTCTTTTTTTCTTCGTTCAATGAAATGTCTTGATAGAGTAAAAAGGGTCATTCACCCTTTGTTGAATGAGTCAATGCACAATCTCGTCTGTTTGGCCCCAGAAGGGCATTAACTCTTTTTGCTGCAAGAGGGAAAGGAGGGGTAATGCATATATTGCTTGAAGGGGCAGACTTTTGTTTTCTTTCAGTGCACCATACAATACAATGTTATTCTTGTTTAAGGTAAATTTGAGTCTGTTCCTGGATTATCTGTTTTGCGTTCACAATCCCTAATATTAGGGATGAGCCCAACATTCATTGATGTTAAGGAGAGATTTACCAATTTTTTATAGTGGTAAGGGTATGTTCACATCTTCATTAGATAAGCATTCTTGGATAGAGTGTACTAGTGTAAAGAACACTTCCTCTTTCCTCTTGTGCTCATTGCATCTGCAGCCTTGTACATTTTGAGCTATTTTGTCCTCTATACATGGCCCTCTCTGAGCCTTATTTCATCTATTTAGAAGTAGAAAGGACTTCAGCTCAGTGGTAAAGAGTTAACACCTTTCTAGTACTCAGGAGTCAGGAGCCAATATTATGTAGAAATAAATTATGTGATAATATCACTCAGTCATACCAATGAATAAGACATGAACACTTATAGCAACAAATATGTTTGAGTTGATCAGTTTACGGATTGCATTGAAATATATGAATCATAGATGGCACTAGAATAAGTCATAAATATAGAAGTATGCTGTAGAATGCTATATCATCTGTGTGGAGCCAGAAGGATGTTACCTCATATCATTAACAAAGAGTTATCGCTCTTTTGGCTCCAAAGTCTAAACAGACAATAACGATGTAACTCAACCAAAATCAGAATTGTACATGTTATATCATCTTTTGTTGCATGTTCATTCATGTCTCTTTTTTCCCTTCTTATTCTTTCTTTATACCCAGATTCCTGTCCGGGCAGCCAGGAAAGCTTCACATACAACCCTACCTCGTCTCACAGGTAGACTTTGACTCGTGCTATACAATGGGAGGCAGGGCTGTGATTGAACAACCCACTGATCAGCCATTCCTTGTACCCGATAGCTTCCTTAGACCAGGGTCTAATTTCTTCATCGGTAAGACACTCAGTACAAGATGTCCTCCCTCAGGGGGTTATTCACCCATTTCTTCTCCCTTCTCTTGTCTTGTCTGTCCTGTAATGGAGATGATTTTCTTTTTCCGCTGCTCATCGTTATCAGCATGCACTACCAATTTGTTCTCTGGTACATTGGTGGACTAAGAGGTTGCTGAAACACATGGGAGGTGTTCACACTTTGCATGTAAAAAGCTCTTTCTGCATTTGTTCTATGGAATCTTAATTAGATAAGTGGATGCTTAAACACATGGGAGGTGTTCACATTGAGCATGTTGAAAATCTTCTGTCTATATTTAGATCAGGGTTTTTACTGAATGCACATTATCTATTGAGAACTAGACAGGTGTTAAGTGGTATCATTTAACACAGAGGCGAGAGATAATTCCCTTTTGGCTCTCAACAGATAGCAAAGATGCTCCTTATCCATCTTATATGCTCCTTATCCATCTTATATGCTCCTTATCCATCTTATATGCTCCTTATCCATCTTATATGCTCCTTGTCCATCTTATATGCTCCTTGTCCATCTTATATGCTCCTTATCCATCTTATATGCTCCTTATCCATCTTATATGCTCCTTATCCATCTTATATGCTCCTTATCCATCTTATATGCTCCTTATCCATCTTATATGCTGCTATTAAATATTTAGTAGAAGACTTTAATAAGATATCCAGTTTTCATCGATGTCTGAGATAATTTCAATCTATATAAGGAAACAGGTGTAATGATAAAGAATCATGATTGCATTTGATTGATTATAGTATTTCTCTTTTCTCCTTACCAAAACAAAATTAATCTCACATAAATATCTGCAAAAACACTGTGAAATATAGTGTAGTTTTACAGCGCAGCTGCAAGGGATTCAACATAAATGTGGCTTGTCACCAAATGTGAAATGAGTTATCGTCACCTGGGATGTATAAAGAAGTGAAATATAATATGAGAATCTCTCCACATAGTATCAAGGAATCACTGACCACATATCTCTCCAGTCATCGACAACATATCTATGCTGTCGTGTCCTCGTTTGAAATCATTGAGTCTCCTTCGATGATGGATATATAACATACTTCACCATCCTTATAGTCAAGTCAAGTTGCAAACCACTGATTGAATTTCACCTCAAAGAGCAATGGGGGGGGGGGGGTGGAGGGAGGCTGCATTTTGTGTTTGGCACAGTGCAGAACATTTCTTCTTTATTGCTCTAGATATAATGACTGGTTCTTCTTTTCTTCCAGTTTAAGTGCTGCTTCATGGTGATGAAGATAATCGCAGGTTTGGAGGGCTTCTAGTGTTACAGAAGAATGGGGCTGGAATTGCGGGGTAGGACTCGATGATCCATGTCATGTGGCCGCTGTGATGTTTGTCATTGAATAATGAATTGTTTGAAGAAAAAAATTAAGGAGCCGACTTGAAAATTAGATATGGATTCTGATTTATGCAGTTGGCTGGGCATTGTCTGATCTACTGTATCACGGGCTTTTTTTCTTGTAGATATTGAGTTTGTAAGAGAAGTGATTTGGACTCATCAGGGATATCATGATTTTAATCATAAGAATTTTTTATAGACACTTCTCTGTCCTAGTAAGAAAATAACGATAATGGATCATTATTTCAAGTGTAAAATCCACTCACTATTAAATGCAAGGTAAATTCTTTTCATTTTTAAAAATATGTATATTTTTTACTTGAAAATTGAGATATTTGTCCATCTAATGATTTCTTATATAATCTCAGTGAACATTTTTTTATATAATTTTATAAAGTCATGATTATCACATATTTGCAAATATTGCTCTTCAAACACTTTAGTCCATGCCACTTAGTTATTTATTTATGAAGGTTTAAATCATTAGAAGGAAAGCTATTTTTTGTTTTGATCCATTGGATTTGAATTTGAACAGAGGAAAAGTTATTACTTTCAATCCTTGACATATATTATAAACATTTTCACCATTTGACTAGATTGCATCATAAATTTTGATGTGACATTTTTCAACAATCAAGTCACAAACTCGCTAGGGTCATAATTTTGAAGTCACAAGTTTTTTAATCAGACGAGCAGTCTTCATCTTAGGTTGTTAAACACGTACTGCGAAGTTACAAATCAGACATGGTGCTTGAAATGAGGGCATCTCCTTATTCCTTGGCATGTTTTATGGTCACTCATTCAAGCGCCATGTACCCCTCATATTTCCATCTGATTTAATGAGTTTTCTCTCTTGGAAATAGCTTGATGATGGTTTGTTTCAGTATCAACTCTAAGGTTTATCATCAAAGTAGCAATGTTTATACTTTCCTCTTATCAAAAGCACATCATTCCTTATTTGCCATTGCACCTACTTCACATTTACTAATGAATGTTGTGGTGCTTTTATATCTTCTACCCATAACTATTTAGCTATAATTATGATGATCCATTATTTTTATGTCTTTTAACATTAAACAAACCTTTTTTTTCTTGAATTTGTACTACTGTGGCCATAATAAAAGTGTCTGTTGTTGCTTAACTGCACATTTTTTAGGACACGTATGAAATATTTCAAATATTTTTTTGTTATTTTACCCGTATAATGTACATGTATATGAAAACGCTAAGCACATGTACATGTATTAGTCAAGTAAAGGCAACATTTTTTGAGGCCGTTTTCATTTAAAAATGATTCTGTTTACTAGAAATTGAATCTCAACAGAAGTTATACTGAAATTGGTCTCTGATTGATAGCTTAAGGGCACTGCAACTGAAATATTTTGCCGAATAGGAAAGTTAAATAGAACAAATATGTGCTTTAAATCCTTTTGCCTGTAGCTGTCTTAGCTACAATAAAATTGTAGAAGGAAAATAGCATCTCTCTTCAGAATTTAATATTTAAGAGGTTTATTCATTAAGAATGATCTATCCATTAGGGAAATTCTTTTGTTTTTCTGATCCAAGAAAGCAAATTTGATTGCACTGGTTTATATCCAGAGCTACCTGTAGGAGTATTTATAATTGCAATTCTGCAAGGTCTACAATACTTCTTTAAAAACATGTGTTATGTGAACACACCAAAGCTTTGGTTAGATTTAAATTATATACATCAAGAAATAGTGTTTTCGGAATTGAAAAAATTGTGTATGAAATGGAATGGAATGAAAGCATTTTTACCTAAAATCTTGAAATTGGAGAAGGAGGAGATTTATAGATTTCAATTGGAAGATTGATCTACTGACATCAAATAATGAATTCTTAATCTTTCATTTTTGTTCATTTGTATCTTTACTATGAACCAGGTGCTTTCAATCAAAAGTGACATATTTCGATAAAAGTTCATTATGCTTGCTATTGCATGCACCATTTGAAAACTGATTCAGATTGTCCACCTGAATGCAGCTCAATATACTTTATCTTCATATTCTTGTCTTTTGTTTGTGATTGATGGATTCACCTGAAATTGATTAAAACAGAAGCATTTGATCTGAAGATTGAGATGGAGTAACATTTGAAGGCAGATGGAGGAACAAATTGAAGATGCTCTCACAATAAATTGGATAAAATGGGGAGGTTGAACGTGCTTCTATTCGTCTTACCGCTTTAGCTGAATTGAATGGATTTTAGTTACATTCCCCCAATAAAATATTTATATGGGAAAAGGAGCTAGAAACCGAATTGGATTCCTCTTGATTAGATGCCTGTCGCTGTCTGTCGAATCGTTACTTGAAGGATCTACAGGCTTTCATGCAAGGCAAGATACTGAGACATTGCTTTTCCTTTTGTTTCAGACAAACAGAATCAAGGACAGGGTTTTAGCAGATTTATTACCACTTTAGAAAATTAAGGGTTGAATAACTGAATAGAAATGGGGACTTAGGTTTCCAATCTTTGTTATGAGAGTACTGGTTATTGGAGGGGATAATGTCAAAATCTACACAAAAAGCTCATTGTGGTTCTGCTGCCACTGTAGGAATAACAATAAAGAATAGTAGACATTAAGCAACAAGATGTAAAAAAAACTGATAAAATGAATATGGAGAGTGAAGGAGAGAGAGGGTGAAAGAGATGGATAGGTGGAGTGACTTTGAATGACAGTTGGAGAAATGGTGTATGAAAATCAATAATTAGAACACAGTAATTGAATTTGTAGTGAAATTATTTTAGCTTTATATAGAGGAATGAAATTCAGTCATAGACCTAATTGTATACTTTCAAAATGAAATGAAATTTTGAAGACTTTGGTCAACTTCTTCAGCACCAAACCTTATAATGACCTTTTTCATCTTCATACCATACGTTGGTCCATCCCTGTCCCTCGTTTATCCAGGCCAAGATGAATTATTGATCCAGTAATCAAGGGACTATTTTTAATCCTCCAATCCAAGTTAATCCACCATCACTAATTGAGTTTAACCCTGGATATGAACTTTCATTGCCGATCGATAATACACAAGGGCAAATGGAGACTTGAAAATCAGGCACATGTTTGTATGCAAGCATATGAAAGTTTTATGTTTTAGGGTGGACAGATAAGTGTTTCTCTGATCTTACAGTGATGGATGTGGTGTGTAGGAAAAACAAATATGCTGTCGAAAAAGATTTATTTTCAAACTATAGTACCTGTAGTCATGGTTTTATGGCAATCACACTCTATGGAATTGATCACAACGCACTAATTATGAATAGTTTAAATGCTATTGACTAGTTTGCACGTCAAAGCAAACTTTGTAATGTATATTATTATGTAGGGGAAGAAAAATATGGAAGAAAAAAATAATTATAACTTATTCCCTTGCTGTTATGTCACACTTTCATACTTCACACTAACTTCATGAAGTTTTATTCATTCATGGTCAAGCATGCTTGATCTATTTCAGCGAATATTCCATATTTCACCATCGGATCAAGTATCACCGTTTGGATCACACGGGAGCACTTTCATACGTTCCCTTCTCAAGCTGCAATTGCCACAGATGAGGGGGAAATCAGAGAGTGTAAGGTCAATACACAAACACTAAAGCTAGGGGTCACATATGGACTGAAGACAAGTAGAGTCAATATTTCGATAGTGCGCAAGTGTTTACCTCTGTTCCGCATGTCCAATAATAAATGGTCTATGTTAATTTGAGGACATGGTTTCTCGCTAGATTTGATGGTGCTGACTTTAGCCGGCCGCTGGGAATGCTGCTGAAGTTGCTACCAGTCATATTCGTTCAGTGGTTATCTTTGACCGTTTTGTTGGTCAACTTTGTTTGGATAAAGGAAAGGATTCCTTTTCTGGTATCCTAAAAAGAAAAATCTGTAGCTAGTGTATCTTCTTACATAGCCTCAAGCACAGACAACCCTAGACTTTGATATCAGATTTCAATATTGATTCGGAATGCATGGAACCGTCTCTTATAATTACATTTCCTTTTCCCATGCCTAAAAATATCTTCACAAAGTTGCTTCAATTGGTATACACCTAGCCCCCAAAAGAAGATAAACTTGAAAACATGAAATTTGACAATGTGAATTTCAAATTGTAGTAATCTTAAATGGATATACTGTAACTTCCAAACCTAGGTCATTTACTTTGAAGCGCTTAATCCTTAATACAATAAATAACAAAGGGTCTATATTGATATGGTCATACTATGGTCATACCAAGCTACTTTTACAATTTACACTTATTAATTTGATATGTACGCCAAGATACCTAAATTAAAGTGTTCAAACAAATTAATTCTCAATAATAAGAGTTGTTTCATATCTAATGTTGATAACAAAGGAAAAAATATATCGTCTGTTAGGAGCCAGAAAGGTGCTTACTCTATGTTAAATTTGATGAATTAATAACGCCCTTTTGGCTCCACACAGATCATATGTCACAGTCCTTATTTTAGATGATTAAAAGTATCTCCATGTATATGTAAAACCATAGAGTTGATTGTTTGTTTGTTGTTTGATAAATCAAAGCATAATCGAGCACTGACCTTTATTGTGTAATCAATACGTTTCTATGTGATAGTTATCTTTAATGGATATTGATGATCTTCTGGAGGAAGAAAACTGTAGCTTGCTCGAGGCAGATATACCTAGAAACTTGATAGCATGTGTATCATTCATTATTGACATTGTTCTATCTTTGGAGTGAAAACATTCAATCAAGCATGGTTTAGGTGCATGGAGATGTATCGATTGTTCTCCAGGATGCACAGAAGCGCAAAGGGCATGGTGGAGCCTGTCATCCTAATTGAAATTAGCTCCGGAACAATCCCCAGTCCAGAACTCTTCAGTTTGACCTCGGGTTGGCAAGGGCGCTATTGACCATTATCGACTGTCTGCTTGACCAATGGTTAGTGGACAGGTCAATTGGAGCGAGATTAGTATTGATTTCTTTGGCAATTCCTTCTAGACTGTAACTTGTTTTATGGGTCTAAGATACGTTTCGCTGCGTTTAATTTCCTGTTGCCTCTAGCCGTAGGTTTGCATTGTGAATGGGAAAACTAATAATACTAGAACTGTAAACAGTAACATAAAATAGAACTACATGTATACAACATTCAACCAGATTATTATAGAAAGAAAATTTGTAATTGATTTGACAATATTAGAGAGGTGGATGTAATTACTTTAAATAAGTACAGCTTCTTAGTATAGAATTGTTTTCAAATTCATGCAAAAGAATTCCTATTACAATTCACTGTGACTATAATTTCTACAACATTCAAGTACCTTATGTTCAGAAATCAGCCAAAAATTGATTTTCTATTCTCTGCTCCTGCTAAGAAATAAGAATATTTTGAACAATTAATAAAACAATTTTGGTGAGGGATTTATAACACAAATCACATTTGTAATATAATGTACATATATAAATCCTTTATTTCTGCCTGAATTCTAAAAGCTCTTCATCTGTAATGTGATATATTATTGTGGCTCCCAAAGCTGAAATAGTTTGTGGTTGAGGATTTATGCATTAGTGAGTCTGTGTCTGTTACAAACTTGATTATCGAGAAAGAATGCTTTAAATTTGCATTAATCAGGCAAATGATAGGGGCTTCTACGTCAGTCCGTGATGTCAGTTGAATACCTTTCTCTCTCTTGATTATGATTAGCATCTGTTTTTCATAGATGCTGAATTAATTCCTCCCGATTTAGAATGTATTTGTGAATTCATTTCAGGATAAAGAAGACAATCTAAAATCACTTTCTAAATTCAAAGCAAAATAACAAAAATGAGTAGTTACAAAATTATCAATACCGGTAAGGCTTTTGGAAGTTCTTTCATCTTATAATTACCTGAGTTACAAACAGCACAAAAACATAAAGCTGATAAATCGGTACTGAAGTCTTCATTTTGATAAACAATGTTTTTTTAGAGTTTGTAAAGCTTGAAAAACAGTCCATGAATAAAATAACAATCATATACACTTTTACTTCTTCAATGTAGTAAACAAAGTTTTTTTGTCTGTGTTTGAAAATCCCAAAGCATTGGCAATGAATCAAAGAGCAATCAAAGAGAAATATTAAAGTGAAATGACACTTTTAAAAGCTTAAATATTATTCAGAAATATGGCTGCTGTTGAGTAATAACATTCCTACAGATATGGAAACTAAAGTGCAAGAGGAGATGGTGTGGGATTTAAGTATTCTCTTCAATCGTTAACCTTCTGTATTTTCGACCCATGTAAATCCCCCTCAGAGCGAGATCGTGCTAAGTGACTTAGTGTGGGGTTCGCTCGGGACAAGAATCTGCCACCATTCCCTACAGGCTTGTACAGCCTGAGAGGCTGAGAGAGACTGCTCTGCCCGCAGCCATGATCCTCCTGAAATTCCATCCCATTCAAGGCTTCATTTTAATTGTTAATGTCGATGATCGCCGAATAATTGGTTTGAGAGTAGGCTTCGTCTCATGTTAGTGACACGGGCATTTTGATAGAAAAAAAAGTGTGAGGATTACAGCCATGATAGGAAATGCAGAGTGTTTTTTTTTCCTCCATAGGTAGTAGTTAGCATTTTAGATTGTCTGCTACATAAGTAGCCCCCATTCTCTACAGGTACTGTCACATTACTGCAATCAAGTTTTTTCTTTTATTTCCATTTGCCATAGTAGTTCAGGTGTTTTACAGATTGTGAAAATGTGAAATTAACTTTAAGCCCTTCATGTATATCTTTCACATCTTTGTAAATAAGCTACTGTATCGTTTTAAGGATAATACTTATTCAAAATAAACTGTGAAAAATGATGTCGGAGTAATGGCTTAGCCATATACCTTTTTATTCAGAGAAATGAGCTTATTCTGTAAACTATATTTTGGTTCTGAATGATCGTGATTATTCAAGGGGTAGACTGGAACAAGTGATTCCACCATGTTAACTTTATCAGTTACCAACAAATGTGTACTTGATCAATTTATTTTTAACCCTCTTTGTTTATAGTCATATAACCAATCATGTTAATTGAGCAATTTGATATAGGCATAAATAGGGTGGCCTCAAAATGTAAAACTTGTATTTGATATACCATACCTCATCAATGGGGGGGGGGGGGGAGGGGGTGGGGGTATCTTGTAAGTGCCAGTCATGCCCTTTTGTAATTTTCCATCATAAAATTCTGCTCATCATAAAAATGTGGAAGCAAAGAATCCCTTGTTATAGAGGTGGTGTAATATCATCCGCCCTGCTTGTTATTCTTACTCTCCCCTCATCATTCTATGCTATGGTTTGCTATGGTTTGTTACCTTTATCAACATAAGACATGGTCCCTGCTTGCAACGGATCAACACTCTAGCTTTGGGGCCACAATACCTATCATGGTATAGAGCACACTGTACACTAGGTATATAGCTCTCATAAGGTTTCATGGCTGACTGCAGAGATTCGCAAGCAATATCTATATTGGGGGGGGGGGGACATATGTATGTGTACCCTAATGAAGAATGGTCCCAACTTCTCGTCGAATTCCATAACTCACAAAAATTGTGGGTTTTACATGGTTACAGCGTGTTATTCAAAATGTTAATTATTCTGAAAACTGTTTTATCAGCAGGCTCATTATTTCAGAGGTTCAAAATAATTGATCTTTATCACTATTTCATAGTGTGAATGAAGAACTTTGGGAAAGATCCATTAGATGTTGTGATTAACAAACTCTCCTTAACAGAAAAAAAACCATCTCCAGTATGAGAAATGTATGTGCTTTTGTCTTCCTGATAACTTGGCAATAATTTAGGAAAGATAAGATGATACTATAGACCATGCCATCTTTATGAGATAAGTAGTTAGATGTTTCTTGATCCATACTGGTATTTCAATGGTGTAACCCATAATGTTGGCATCCCAGAAGAGCAGAAGAACTTTTTACATTTTACATTTTCCCCATATTGCAAGAGTACACTGTATCACTATCATTGATGCACTGTGAATGTTACCACATTCTTTCTTCTGTTCTGAAGAGTAAAAGATTTGGAATTAACGAGCTCCTTCAAATTGAGATCTTTAAGAGCTCTAATGCTACAGTTTCCACTTGTATCACTTAACTTTACATATTCGCATACTCCATCAACATATACAAATAGATAATCTGAAACCATACAAACTCCTTTCCTCCACCAAAACTGCCAATGAAAAGACAAATGCTCATGATTCATTCCTTTAATTTGCATCACTTTGACTCCTACCATATTTCTTCCGTCTGTAGTAATGAGCAACACCTGAGAGTCATTATAAATGGGGTTTTATATGGATTTAGGTAGATATAACATCTCAGGATATTGATGTCTGGTTGCTTGTTAGTAACAGCACCTCTGCTGATTTATCACTATATCCAATTTGTCTGGTCTGTGAAGGTGTTAGATCTAACACTTAATGATGCAATGCATCTTAACAACCTGTATTTGTGAGAAAACTATTTTGAGAAAGAGGGAGGAATAGAGAGCAAGGAGGAGGATGCCTAATTATTTACTTTTACTGTAAAAAAAGATCCACAGAATGTAAATCTTGTATTGACGACTCCATTCATAATTTGATGTCAAAAATGAAAATGATAGCAATTGCCTTTTAGATTGTTAAACACAAAATGTTAATAACATTTCTGATGTCAAGTTGTCTGTATATATCAAATTGTATGAGTTAATTCTCTTCTGGCTCCAAACAGACTAAGTAACCCTGTGAGGAAAAAAAGAAATCCAGAAAGTGTTTCATTTCATGTCACTAATCTGTAATTCTATTGCTGCAAAGTCTTTCTTATTCAGGATCAGTACATGCAAGATGTATAGTTCCCTTCAATGAAGCTTTCATTTTATCTGAGAGGGGGAAACATGATAGTAGCCTGCTGGTCTGATGATGAATGGATGATGCAAAAACATGAATCAATTCAAGTCTGCCAAACAGTTCCGTCATGTATCGATCATGAGCAGCCCTAGATTAAAGGAAGGGTCATAGATAGTGGGGAGGGGGGAGGCTGGAATGACAAATAAAGAAAAGGAATTGGTTGCTTATCATTGTTATCAATGGGAAAGTAGGGGAAAAAGCTTTTATTGCTGTGAGCACTTTGCAAGGAGCATGCAGAGATATAGATGGGGTGGGGGAAAGGTTATTTTGGAATATGGCTGGCCAATCGATAAGTTATTCTTGAGGGCTGTTGAGCAGGGTGAGGAAAAATGTGCATCTTGCACGTACTCTCGTCAGCGTGTGATGCAAGCTCATGTAGCCAAACACCAAAGGGTAAATCCCATGGGATTAATAGGACAGAGTTATCAGTATTCCTTCTATATCTGAGCACCTATTATAATGGTGAAGATGGTTCTGGCCACCTTCTAAATTCAACTAACCTCGTAGAGAACATTTGAATTATGCAAACCTTATATGGATTTTTGTATGGAAGGATACTAGTTGTATCTAGGTACCTCTATATTCCATATTTGATAAGACTCACCCTGGAGAGTCGATAGAGGTCTTGAAAAATAGAAAAAATTCTCTATACTTTTAAAGGTGAAACTCAAAGAAAATCACAAATATGTCAACTAATGTATCACTAGAAACTGGTAAGCTAACAGATGGCCATCGTACAAGTTTTAGGTCAACTACATATCGGTTGGTTTATAAAAATAAAAATACAACCACCTCCATAGCAGCTGGGATATACGAGAGATTCGCCGGAAAAATAATGATGCTTTAATGACGTCACTATATGGACCAATACTGCCCAAGCAGACGACATCCCATAAAGAATGAACATAATTGCAAAGCTATTATTTGTCAAATTATAATGAGTTTAGTGTATATAAATGTAATGGCATGTCAAATCATTCAAAAGGGGATATGACCCGATTCTGATAACTAAAATCTTTTGCTTGTAAATACACAGGATATGGGTTAATTAACAATCAAAGAAACCAGACTTTCAAATTGAAAAACGCCTGGAATGGTATGAAGGACGGCATTTGTTTTCTCTTGATACGCCAAACATACCGCGATGTGTGCAGCTGAATATACAATGGCGTCTTATTTTGTTTACAAGCGACAGATTCTTTTATTTTTGTATCGCTGCATTTGTCATCAAAATAAAAACATGCGCGGGGTTTAGAGTTTGGCAATAGATTATACATTTAGCCTGACGGTAGTGAAGTAAGAAAAAGAACTCAAAGAGAAGATGAAAACACAGGCACTGAAAATGTGTGGGATGTCATGAGACATCGTCTGCTTGTGCAAATCATGTCCATACTGTGATCTCACACATCTCAGCAGCGTTCAGAGAGCTCTTCAGGTGCTATGCCGGGGCTGTATTTAAGCGTTTTGTAATTTATAATAATCATTACTTCGAATGTTTCCAAGCATTGAAATTTGATAACCTTGTCGAATCAAAATTTCAACTTTGCAATAATGAAAATAAAGTTAGTTTTTAAAATCAATGAATATCTACTTTAAGGTGATCCATTTTGGATGGGAAATGTCAGTACTTTGTGTGGGGACATTTACCATGTGAAATTTGGTCTCTGTTCCTGCTCATGATATACCAATTTATGTTATATTTTTAGTCTTAATTGTTCCAAATTCATTTTACACTTACATCATTCTGATGTCTGATTTGCATGTTTAATCCTGGTTCCGGTATGCAGGAGCTTCTACTGTAGATTCGTAACAAAACAGCATCTCCTTTTCTGAAGCAAAAACATCCACCTCTTTTTTACCTTCTTCTTCCTCCTCCAGCTTTACTCTGTTTCTACTGTTTCTTGTTAACCCCATTTATTGGCTGCAAGTGATGTAGATAGGTGTACTGATGAGCAATACAGTCAGCAACCCACAAGGGATCCACAGGAGAGCAAAAACACTTCATGAAGCGGAGATCGTAGATCGAGGAGGAGAGAAAAAGGGACCAAAGCCAATACATCTTCTCCTTCATTATCCCCCAGAGAATGTTTGTTCTTGTGCACAATGCAACAAGTAAGGTATCATCAAACAGGTCTCCTCCGGCTACGTCCGCTTCTTTTTCCCATCCATCTCCACTTCTTTTCTTTTGTTTGTTTTGTTGCTTGCCTTTCATTTTTAAGTATCCTAGACACTGTAGAATCCCAGTACAGGTATGGTTACTGTGATGTGATCATTGGAAAGGGAGTCCGGGAATGGGTACATCACAACAGATGTGTGAGTCTCTCTGCCACTGTGAAGATTATGTGAACCTTTGGAACATGGAATTTATCCTAACTATAAACTTCTCAGAAAATATCAGTGCTCCAAATCAGAAAGAGAGCTAGAATTATCAATCAAGTATAGTATATTGTACTTTGTGAGCAGTTTATGTTAGTGCGTTGAAAAACATATATACATAAACGTAAAAGATAATGATAATTAATTAAAAGGAATATGGCTGACTGCTCTGTTCAGAGCCATTAATATAATGGCTCTATATAATGGCTCTGTTCTCCCTAGAGGTTCATCTATTGTGAATAAAGTGATCATAATTAATATGGCAAAGTTCCAAACCGCCTTGATACAGTTTTTTGAGACTAATGATTGGATTATGCAGAAAGATGGTAAACATGTGCTAAATGATACAAGTTAATGTCCTTCTTTCTCTGTG
The DNA here is from genome assembly GCA_035222895.1 of Strongylocentrotus droebachiensis. NCBI lineage: Eukaryota > Metazoa > Echinodermata > Echinoidea > Camarodonta > Strongylocentrotidae > Strongylocentrotus > Strongylocentrotus droebachiensis. The sequence goes on along the minus strand of JAVYIG010001695.1, from coordinate 37,200 downwards.
CAGTTGAATAATTTTCTATACATAAGTTTTAATGATACAAAATAAATATTGGATAATACCTTCCCTCTGCTATTACACGTGCGATTTTAAAGGAGAAAGCAATCAAAGCAATGGGTTTAAACTAAGTCTTTACAGTAGTATCCATTGGTATGATAAGGATGAAGCAGTTATTCTTCTCTGGATAGGATGTTACGCTGCCTGTAATAACTTCTTTCAATCCACCAGTCTTCTCTTTAAAACCATCCCAGGTCTTGGTAATTGGACTGGTTCTCACCTATCTGGTGTTACACCTCGGATCTCGGACCTAAAAAATGTATGAGGGGTGAAACGAATTCATCAGTCTGTCCTGTCATGGTAGAATGATGAATATCTTATGTCTTCCTGACCACCTATACCTTGAAGATAGATGAGATCCCGTATCCCATCAAGCTTACTTGGTCAGAGCAGAATTCTAATGAATAGTATAGTGGGAGGGAAACATGAGATAAGTCTCTCAAATCAAAAACAGTGTGGAAGAGAGTTGTAATGAATTATTTTGAGAGAACGAACTAAAGAGGGAGGGAGTCAGTCAAGTGCAATTCTTGACCGAGATCTCCTGTCTCGCATGATCAATTTAAGGATTGAATTGGTAATGTACACAACTTGAATGCAAATGCACATCCCTGCCAATGATGTTACATGTGAAGTTTTGTTTAGTATTCTAAACTCAATGGACTAAAACATTTATGCAGAATGCAGAGAATTTTTCAATATTGCTCGCTCTGAATTAATGTCATTAGACAAGCCTCTTTTACTTGTACTCCCTAGAGATTTATATAAGAAAGGTAAAATAATAGGAAAAGAATGAGAAAGCTACAAAATATAATTAAGAAAATGAAAGAGGGAAAAGAGGGAAAAGAAGGGTAAATGAATGTTTGATTAGAGAGAGGTATATGGGGAAATGAGAAGGAAACAAGAGAATAAGAGAGAATTCAAGCAAGAAAGGCAGGCTAGAGATATTTAGATAAAGTAAAGAAAGATATAAAATGAAGAATTTTTGGGTAGATAGGTATATATTATACAAGAAAATGATCTGCAGATCGAGATTGAGAAAATATATTAACTGTGTAGAAAAGAAATAATAAACTTTGAGCATTTCGTATAAATCAAATCATGAGAATGATTGTAATTTTGTTTTACTCCAATTGGAGATTTACACAAGCCACTTGAGAGAAACTATTTTAGGCTTATAGGTGACACGATACATGTCAGCCTCTAAGGTTAATTATTTTAAACTCTGGAGGAGCCATTTCTCCAGGTACTGTGACATACCAGAAGTACAGAAGCATTGTCATCAGGAGAATACTTGACCTTGTGTAGAAAGATTATCTACATGTACATGAAAGTCCTTCTGTGCTTCTTTGAACAGTCATTATACTTTGGTTCTATTTATATCTTTTAAAATAATATACAAATACAAATTAGAAATCATCATATCAAAAGAAATGTGAGTACCTTGGGATGTGATCTTTCACGTCAGATGCAATGACAAATCCTTACAATTCCCAATTCATTAAAAGTACATTTACCTAATGTGAAAGCTCTACACAATCCCGAATTAATTTCTACCTCTCCAATCATTGTGATTCGAGAATCTTTCTAGAGCAATGACATTTCCAGATATTGATTCAATCCCTGGGAGTGGTAAGACACAGCATCTTATGAACAATAAAGTAGACAGTAGCGCATCCTGAGGGACTTCTTTCTATGAATCCATTTACTAGATTAATGAGCCGCTTATGATCAGAAGAGATCTCTACCAATTAATGTCCGAAATGCTGAAATTCAATTGTTTTTTTGTAATCAAGCATGTATGAAAACAGTTTCGAGTTTTTGATTTTGACTACAATTATGTGGTGTGTATTCCATGATGTCATCAACTATTCATTCCAGCAAAATCAAACCTTGAAAGAAACTGAAAACAACATTTAAAAGTCTTCTTCTCTTAATCCGTATCAGCTAAGACATGAACATGAAAAAAATGGAATAATCATGTTCTATCATATCTTCTTATTTCTAACAGTGCAGTACAATTTAACAAATATATATACAAAGATCATCAAAATAATGGGAGAAAGAGAGGGAGAGAGTAATAACAATTATTTTGGAATGAAGAGCAAAAGAAAGACATCAGTAATATTTTTTGTCAATCAATCAGTTTCTTCTATGTGTTAACATTTATCTTCATGTTCTTGGTTATTGAATGTATTCTTCAGGAAGGTATCAATAAGGGTAGTATAGGTCAAGTGAATATACAATCACTCTTTTCAAGTGCTAAGAGAGAAAGATTTCTTTCCAGGAACCATGTCTGCCTGAAGATATTGTCTTCCCCCAGATTCAATATCATGGCTTGTTTGGTAGGTTTTATGGTATATTGCACCTCAGTAACAAGAGCTTATATACTGGCATCCCATCCATCACCTTAACGCAAAAGAGACAGGATGGGTGGTGGACAGGGAAACATTATATAATGCTGAAAGATTATAAAGAATGTGTTGAAGAGAGCATGAGTATGATATTGTTCAACTAGAGCTAATATACATTTTGAAAAAGAAAGAAAGTTCTAAACGCTAATTGGATTAGAACAAAACAAATGGCCCCATCAATCGTGTAAGTCTAAAGATGTTAGTCAGGTACACTACACTTAGAAAAATAACACGCTTACCAGAAAAGGACAATAAATTATGTTATGAATTAAATAATCCATGATTAATTAGGATAAACATGAAAAATAGATAATGTGATTAATGCAAGAAGTCACTTTATTTGGTGATATCGTTTAGCCACCATCACACATGTGAGCCAAGATTTTGTTCCCCCCCCCCCCACACACACACACACACACACTATTAAGCTCTGACTATATATATATATATATATATATCCTGTAAACTTGCGTAAAGGGGAAGGACGTGCTAATACTCTTGGTCTAAACCACAGGTCAAGAGCTTGAATGTCATGCACAGAATTGTGAGTACTTTAGAGAGTTAGCCTGCAGTATCAGATGCCATGTTTTTCACATGAGTTCAAAATAGGTAGGTCAACAAATGCGTGATCATGTATTTGCACTAAAAAACTTTTTGTGAGCTCTAAGCTTTGAGTTTTCATTTTATCAGAACTAGAATGGAGATAAGGGCACCATGGTGCTTCCATTTATTTATGACTATGGATAAATTAATACTACTTTTTAATGACATGATATGTGTCAATAATGACCACATTGGTAAGAATTAATTAAGATTGTTGCAGATACAGACATGGGTGTCGATCCTTACGTAATACCTATTGTTCAGGGGGGGGGGGGGTGAATGAATAGATCATCCCCCCCCCTGAACAATAGGTATCAATGACAGATCGACACCCATGGATACAGAAGGCCAAATCAATTTGTATCTATATGAAGATGTAATGAATGCATGATTTGTAGGCAATTGTAGCAGCAATGTTATATTTATGTTATTCTACATTTCTTCAGAAATTTAGTAATTAATTTAAAAGTATCTTTATCTTACTGCTCAGTATATGGAAACTGCAAACTATTATTGATGGGTAGTATGGGGTTCGTCATTTAATTATTTTCAGCTTTGAAATCAAATTTTATTATGAATTTTATTATGAATTTTAATGAGTTAGATTTTTTTACTTCACAAACTTTACTCCTTTGGGAACACTGACTAATCGATGATAATACAAATAATAACACTAATTGGCACTTATTATGCTCTCCAATAGTAGAAATAGTTTAGAACATTTAGATATTATCATTGGTAAAAAAAAAGAAGTAAAATACATGTAGTCAATCAGTATCAAGGTAATGAAGGGTATTTTGTGTTCACTTGAGTTAGGATTTCTTTAAAGTGATCCCCAATTTTTTCTAGATTTCTTTCGCTAAGGACGATAATATTTGCAACAGTCTCGTATTTAACATAAAGGACTGCATGGCAGGTGAATAACCAGTTTAGACGAATCACTTAGGAATATTAGACAATAGAAATGAACACTCGCTACTACTCATATGCAAAATATGGATTGACGATAGGGTAAACCTGAACTCATCTACTTTATTTTGATGCACTCTCCCCAGTCTCTCGTAGGAGAATTGTATTATGGGAAGGTGTTAGAGCGTGTAATGTGGATTTCTCTTTCATGGTATTGTGCAAGTCAAGTCAAAGGGAATAATTCTCAATTGAGAGGATATCCTAAGAGTACTTTGGGATAGGGGAGGGAGGACGCCAGAAGCTTTTAACTCATTTATTCAACATGACAGCACTGTGGCACCAAGATAGGGACTGTACTTTTATATCAGTTTTAAGCTTTAAGCTTTGGATGTATGAGCGTCATCAAGTACAATGTAATTATTAATAAGCTAAATATCCTAATATTCATACACACATTTTGAGGTGTGCAGTATGAAGTTGTTCCATTATTAGGTAACCACTGAACAGAAAATTGATGAGAGTGAAAGGAGGAACTGTATGGTTACTTGTAGATATTTTATGAAAGCTTTACAACAAACCTCATAATAGAAAGTGATTCAAATTGAGATATATGCACAGTCAACACTTATATTTGTGAAAAAGAGGTTAAAAGAAGAGAGAAAAGAGAGAGAGAGAGAGAGAGAGAGAGAGATAATGAACAGAGAAAGTGAGATGAATGGACAAGAGGCAAGAAGAAATTGACAGAAAGAAAATAACTTGTAATTTAAACGAGTATGCCTGTATCATAGCAATCGATGCCAAATTTGAATGGGAAAGAAATATTTGTATGAAATATATATATTACACCTTGTAAAGGCAGTCATGCAGGAGAACACTCTTCAAGAAACAGACTGCATGATTTCATTACATTGATTTTGTTAACACTAAAATTGTGGATTGATAGACAGCCAATATTGACATTCTAGCAATATTAATTATATATTCTGTGTCTCATTGTCTGAAAGAGTTTCTCTTCATGTTTTTTTAATTAACCCACTTCCAATATAAAATGTCCAGAAGAATTTGTCTTCTCAGAGAAGTCTGTTTGATATTAATCAAAGGTGAAGGCCGGAAAGTAGAGACACAGAGGAGACAGAATTCAATTATATTGGTAGTGTCTTAGGAAAGAAGAGGGTATGCAGTGCAGTGGTATATCTTAGCAAAATATGTATTTTTGGTATTTTGTATATTCACAGATAAATGTGTTTGGGCAGGCAGGCAGGCAGAATTACAATTGCCTTGCAATTAATTAATTTAGAAATCATAAGGTTATGGAATGACTCAAGCAGTGGCTGCAATACCTTGGTTCACTGGTCTATGTGTCAGAGTTATTGATATTTTATGTGATATTTCATTAATTTTGATACATGCATGTACTATACATAGAAAATAATGTATATATAAAAATAGAACTTCTGAAAATGTATACAAATACTATAGCATTTTTACCACTGTACCGTCCACCATCCATTGTCATATCCCTTCGTAATCACTTGACCCCACAATCACTCCTCCTTCTCATTTCCCCTCTCCTCTTTCCCTCCTTCTCCTTCCTAGTTTGTTACCCCAATCACTTAACCCCCCCTCCCCCCCCCCAAAAAAAAGCTCTTTATCCTAACCCGTCATCACAATCGCAAATACATTATTTCTCTTATGTAGCTACATGTATGTATACTTTATTCATTATCCTATACCGTTTCTCATCACATTTCCCTACTATCCTGTCCACCCATGTTTCCCTCTTACCTCATTATTCACCTGCCCCCCCTCTCTCTCCCTGTCTAAAATATCTCTCTCTACCCATCACCTAACCTTTGCCTATAACATACCTTCCAATACCCATTGCTTTACCCCAGTCTTCATGTATATATGAAACATTCTTCACCCCCTCTTCTTCCTCCTCCTCCTCCACCACCACCACCACCACCACTACCACCACCACTACCACCACCACCACTAACACCACCACTACCACTCCTACCCCTCTGCCTCACACCTCTCCTCCACCTCATTGATTCTCTCCCATCACCCCTCCCCACCATCCCACACCCCATTCCACCCCTTTAACGCCCTTTCCATCACCATCAAACATTAATTCACCATCATTGCAGAAATCAATCTAATTAGTGGGCACTTATATATAAAACAGTGGTATTTGCTCTAAAGGCATGGTAATTGCATATTTGTATTCTGCCGGCACATCTGTGCATGAGATTGGCAAACACGTACAGCAAATACTTGTGGATAGGGCTTTCACCCTCTTCTTCATCTGCTAATGTTGGTTATGGCAACAGGATTACCTGAGGGAAATAATTCAGCTGCTCTTGTTAGCCAAACAAAGATACTTGAAATGGAAAGCAGTTTAGCTCTAAAAGTTCAAAAAGATTTTTTCAAAAGCTTTAAAAGAGCTCTGTTAAAAAAAACACTGAAAGATACAAGTTAAGTAACAAACAAACACATGGTTTCTCTGCTTTTTAGTTCATTTAATATCATACTTTTTGTATATATAATTGGAAATCTCCTTGCTCTAAATGTATTTATAAATAATTGTAACTTTTGAAAATGTCATTTTAAAGGTAAAGTAAATTTGTATTTACATTGTACACCCTAGTTGAGAGATGATATCTTCATAATGTGCATATCTGAGCTATATTTAGTAAGTAATTAGGTAAATTTGAAAAAATTCCATTTCAAGGATTACCCCTTCCTACAGAACACTCTATGAACTCAGCATAGCTTATCCTTTAAATACCTGAAGATTTCCAAAGCCTCTTGCATTGTGTAGCTTCCTTTTATATTAACCCACCCTGCCCACTAATCTGAGAAAATTAGTATTTCCTGAAAAATAACATAAATTCTAGATACATCACTTTTGGGAGGAATCTGTTTGTGACCTTTTTTTTATCAGTCTATTATTTTCCTCTGCCCGCTTCATCTGCTCTCTCTCTCCCTTTCATCTGTTTTCTTCTTGATCTGTTTGTTCTATCCTTGATCTGTTTCTTCTCTCCCCTTCTCATCTGGTCAGGTCTTTGTGACATGATGTCAAACATGCAAATTGCTGAGTTTGGGGGCATGATTAAACAGATGTTCCATTACATGGTATCCATGGTTACTTATTTACTCAGAGAACAGCTCCGAGCACACTTATGATACTAACAAGGTGAACTGTCAGCTGGCAGATTAGGGATTGTGATTGGCAATTACTACGAAAACGAGGTTAAGGCAAACAGAAGTTATTTCCAAGTGGTAAATACCATGTTTGGATAATGTAAACTTATTTTTAGACGATTTGTAAATCGTGTCTGACGAAGCAACAGGTTTTACTTACAGTCGGAAAGCTCAGAGAAGAAAGTTGACTTTATAAAGAGGGATCTTGACAGGAATGTCTACTTTAATGTTTATTTATGAACTTTTCCTTCTCTTTATTATATTCTTCAAGATAAAGTTGTCTTAGACTTGATTGAAAGACAATAACAACTGTCACCCTACACTTTATCCATGCAATATAAACTGTGATTGACATTTTCTCTTGGCGGCCTCATGTTAAAGAGAGTGTAAGAGCCTGGGTTCCAATTTGATTATAAGTTAGGTTTGGTGTTAAGATAAAGTACTCTGCTGGGTCTAGGATTTATTTCCCATCTCTTATTTTGCTTGTATAGAGCTTATTTCCCTCTTTTTATGATTAAAGCAGTATTTTCTTATCTTTAAATGATATATCCTGAGACAATAAAGACTTGAATTTTTTAACTTTGGGGTTAACAGTAATTAATATTTAAAAATTAATATTATATGAGTGATAAGGGGAAGATAAGTGACAGAAAGTATAAAAGGATGTTAAACAAAGATGTAATACAAGACAATCGTAACATTGAGAACTGTTTGATGCATTGTAGCATAGAAGAAATGTAAGAAATGTCTAATGAAAGGGAGATACATTGAGAAAGATAGAAACAGAGAGACACTCAGATAAATATAAAAATCATACATAAAGAAACAAAGAGAGAAGCAGAGACTGTAAGATAGATCCAGCTAGATAGAAGAAAGAGAGAGAGAAAAAGTGTATTAATATGAATCGGTCACATATTGAAGCAACATAACAATATGTAGAGCTTAATGATTGTAAAGGAAGACAAATGGAGCACTGTCTCTTGAATAAGTGGTTTAGTGAATGACCTTTAGTTATTCCTAAAAAGCATGAAGACAGGTTAAATGATGCATCCAGTCCCTGTGTTATGAAATGTAATAGTCCCACTGTATATAAACAATGTTGAGGTAGTTTACTGCCAGGTCTAATGGTCCTCCACATGCAGGGTAGATTGGAAGAGTAATGTTTGCAAACGTGCTCAGAATAGAATATTGTTAACCTGAAACAAATTTGGAAGTGCCCATAAACAACCTGATTAAAGCAAAAATGCTAGGTGACATACATGATAAGCATGGCGTAGTGGCACTCTTGCTTGATGCCAGGCGATATATCAACTTGTCATGTTTCTTTCTGTAGTTCTTGTTTTGTTACTTAGTCTTTTCTCTCTTGAATATCTGATGTTTCCGTTCTTTGGCCTTCCTCTAATTTTCTGTATTCTTTCAGTATTGTCTGACCCAACTGCTACATTTCCCCTGCTTATTTCTTTCCTTGTCCTACCTTCTTTCTATCTATCTTTCTTTCTATCTTTCTTTCTGTCTTCTTTGCCTTTATTTTCCCTAGCGATTCTCATACTTCACCCACCCCATCATCTCTCCAGTGATGTACGAGAAGTACTAAGCTCTATGATAATTTGATAGATTCAGACACAGGGATGATTTTGAAAAAGATAACAAAGAGGGAGTTGGCTTTGAATTGTAGGGAGTATTTTAAATAGCATCTTGCTGTATCTAGCTGAAGAAAGTTGTTAACCATAGCAGGGTCTTTTTATGGTGGGAAGTTGATAACCCTGATTATATGACATATAGTTTTCAGTTGTTCATTCATGACCATCAACAAAGTTCATGAGACAGAAACTTCACAAGATGTCACCCATACAATGTGTAAATATCTCAAGTGAAATGGGATTTTCCCCATTTTATCAGTTGTTAAAACTCTGAATCACAAGTTGTGAGAGGAAACATACCTTGTCAGAGCATACATGTACCTTTAACAGGCGGTATGGGGAAACTGGGTTAGGACATCTAGTTCATGAAGAGTGTACTTTATGTGACAGTCTTACTCCTGTGTGATGGGAGAGCGTCGTCAAGGCTATCATGGTCCATTTGGACTTAGATCACCAGAGGGATCAGGAGTCCATTTCTTAAATTGTACCGGACTTATCAAGACCCATTACAGGTTCATTTGTAGAGTGGACTCTGGAGCTAGCTGTTATTCTCTTGTCAGTCAAAGCAGTTACTTTGGGTAGAGTCTAAGGTTTGCTTCAGGTTCTAAGCTTGATTAAGCTTAGTGTTTTATACATGCTGCTTGCAGTTTTTATCCATTTTTGAAGATGTTTGAGGAGATATTATTGTTGATATTACGGCTGATTGTCAACGAAACAGAGTTAAGTCTTTTGTTAATTCCGTTTGTTGCTACGGCAGCAAGTGAAAACGAATTTGTTTAATAAAATTAGGGAAATACAAGCACTATTTTAAACAAACAGAACTTTGTCAATCCTTGCTCATTTTTTCCTGACTAAGGTTTCATATGAAAGGGCAGAAACTCAACTTTCTAGAAATGTAAATTTTTCTTCGAAATTCAGATACCGCCCGCCAAATGACTTTTTGGTTTCCTCTCTTCAAATTCTTTTTAATTTATGCATTATATGAGTTGCATCAAATGAAAGAGAAGGATCTAAGCTTTCCAAATATGTGTCATTTATCAATAAAAATTGTGATTAAGTTATAATAAAACATCGATAATTCTCGCTTTCGTTTTTCTGGGATGCAATGTATATGTAAAGCAAGGCCAAAGTAAAGGCTTTTATAAAGGAAATGCTTATGCAATATTCAATCATGACCTAAGTTTGTTTTCATCAACTATAACTGCATAGGAAATCAACCATGAATCAGATATTATATTATCAGGTTTGTCTCATTTTATCTTTCTGCAGCAAACAGTGCCAATCCTATATACCAGTGTAGGTTTGGACTTCGAGTGAACATCACTATCAAACAGAAAGATTGTCATTATCCTGTCTCACCTCAGGGAATGGAATGTTTGGATCATGGTTTCTGCTCTACAAATATTGCCAATGTGAGTAGTAAATCTGAAAATGTGTGAATGGTTATACCTTTTATTTAGATATTGTTTGAAATATTTATATTCTTTGATTCTCATTATTTATTCAAATGATTAGGTCAATACTTTTTGAAGATAAGGAGACATTAATCAATTCTTTTCTGTCCACTTTCATTTCCATGGTAGGAATAAGATCACAAACAATAGGGACAATCAAATGATATAAACTAGAACCTAGAATGAAGCGGTACAAATCAAAAGGGGATGGGGTTATTATAGGACAATCCACATACAAAAGTTCTTATAGAGATGTCCATAAGTCTTTGTTCCTTTGTTAATAGTAGAACGTATCAGGAAGCTTTTATCTTTTAATGAACTTAGTTGGGCTTCTCTGGATCCCTGCAAAACAGCCTATTTGCATGTGTTTGACTGATCAGGGTGTTCAATCAAATGGAAATTAATGAATAAGTATATAGGAAGGATATGAATTGTTCTTAATAAGTTCACATCTACTGTAGATTTGTTTATACAACACCTACGTGGATCCTTGTCATTTGATTGGAGGATTGTTGGTCACATGATATTCAATAGATGTTCTACTGCACGGGCGTGCAATTTTGGTTATATGCAGAGTGCGTACCTCTCTGCCGCGTGCATCCCTGCGTGTATCTGACGCGAAGGCAATCTGAATGTATGATATCAAGAAGGCTTGACTCCAACTTTAATTTATCTTTAATATAAGGAGTAAAGCATAATATGTTGATTAACGTTCTATTAGATCTCCTTTGATGTTGTATAAAACAAACAATGAATATTTTTCATTCGTTCAATAGTGCAAATATTTTCATGAGTTGAAAGATTAACATTCTATTGAACTCATAACCATTCATTATTTGTACAATATTGTATGCTGAGAGTCAGAAGGTCGTAGATTCATATACTAATATTACAGAGTTTATGACCTTCTAGCTTTCAATAGATGATAAGTATTCTCCTGCAAACATCCAAAGACAGTAAACCTATCATGATGTATGCTCAGAGAACATGTGTGCATACATGTATGTCATCCTGATGAGGTTGTGGCAGGTTTCATGAACATGAAATGTTTTGAGTTTCTATGCAACAATATGAACTTTAGGTTCTTTTAATGATGAAAAATAAGGATATTTAATTTCAAAGTCATTTATTGATTATCTGATAGCGAGCAGGATGGTCTCTTTCATAGGTGTTCATGCTTTTTCCTTGGAAATAGCACTGCTTTCCAAACAGCCTTTTATTTCCAAACAGATGATATAAAAGTCGTGATTGTCCACAGTATTCTTCTGTAATATACTTTACTTATGAGGTAGTACCACCTGAGGCGGAAATATGGTGTATAGAGATGAATATTAGTCAGAAATGGTAATTGAGCTACATGATTGTATGCCAAGTTGAAAAGGACAAAATTATTGTCCTGTTTCTAGTGTCCCTTACTCTATGTTCTGTGTTCCTTAATGAATTCCAAATTACCTGTTGTCTTCCTTTTTGTGTTTGATATAGGCTAATGGAATACAGAAGGATTTAATTAACTTTCTAACTATTTACATTGGACCCATTTTTGCAGTTGAAAGTGATAATGTTGTCATGTTTTGAGTTTATTGATGTAGGATAATGGAATACGGAAGGATTTAAATAACCTTCTAAATATTGATGTAGGGTAATGGAATACAGAAGGATTTAATTCACTGTTTAACTATTTAACTATTTACATTGAACCCATATTTGCAGTTTAGAAAAACAGTAAAATTATAATGTTGTCATCATGTTTTGAGAATATCGATGTAGGGTAATGGAATTCGGCTAGATCCTCTGATCTTGCTAGATGTTTTAGCAAGACTGATTTCTTTAGTTTACAAAAAGTGAGGTTTTTCAATTCAATTCAATTCATTTATTTCCACAAAACTCATAAAAACAGTAAAAGGTGTAAAACAATGCAGGAAAAAAAATATAGAAGTAAAAACATGCATTAAAGAACAATACATATTACATACATTGTAGCATGGCAATTGAGTATAATGTGGAGGGACTATAGCAAAGGCCAAAGTGCTATCAAGGGCTAATCCCCAGCGAGGTTCAGATAAGAACAAATATAGCTAATCAATTATTCAATCATTGAAAACAAAATATGGGAAAATATAAGGCTATAAAAGCAGAGTAGCAGCAACAACAAGATTGAATAACAAATGGAGAGAGAAAAAAAATGCCAATGATCATTCGCTTCTATAAAATAATCAGAAATGCGTAAATGTCAATAGGCCATTTAAAGATTTTTGTATGATCTCAAGGAGAAATTCAGATGTGAATGAAAAAAAAAATGAAAACATTTTTTTTTTTTCCTCACTTTACCTTGAAGCCCTAATGGATGTTTATCACACTTTCCCTTTTAGTTTCTTATTTGACCTCAAATATCCTAGGTGCAAGCTCTTACTTTGATAATTTTAGACCCAAAGTAAAAATCCTTCACATCTTTTCAAAGCTTATGTGAATAAATTGTTGTTATTTCATGTTTTGTATTTGAGGTCATCTAAAACAGAAACTCCCTCATATGAGAGATATTTATAAGTTTCTTAAGTGGATGATTTTGCAATAAAAGTAATTCACACTTGAATTTTTGGAATGCACATCAGTTTCTTGCCGGAAGAATGGCAGTTGGTGAACATTTCTGGTTTTACAGAATGAATAAGCAATCTTGTCAATACAAAGTGATACTGGAATGAGAATAGTTTTTTATCTGAAGGAAATGGAATAGAGAGCATTTGAAAAGAACATTAGGTAGACAACAGTGGTTTTAGCATTAGCTTCATTCCCCCAATTTTTTTTGCTGTTTTGGTCCTTTTTGGTCACTAAAACATTTTCATTATACAACAACAGATGCAATAACAACCACTGATGTGTTGCCAAAAGAACAATGTAATGCATCACCTCTGAGTCTACTAAAGTACTGAATAGTAGTTTGTGTGAGGGTTAAGTTTGTACAAGCAATCTTTCAAATAGGTCTGATTATAAACATGACCATCTGGCACCATCCTTATACAAGTCAATATTGGAAAGATGCAATTAGCATCCAAGATAGTGTACAGGTTGTCCAGAGAGAGCTGAACACTAAACCAAAGCACATCTGTTGTGTATTTTTCAAATTACAAACCAAGTAGATTACTAATATCCTGCTCTTCACATCCCAAGGACTTTGGATATTGCATAGTCTTATACTCTTTTCAAACTGGATTTGCTTATCCCCGGCTTAACCCCATACTTTGCTTAGCCTCGTACTATCCTTAACCCGGGACTAACCTTTTTGGCTTTTCACACTCGCTGTGTTTAGTCCCGTACTAGCGCCTATTCCGGAATAAGAAAATTCAAGCTGTTCTCACTACAATTTGTTAGCCCCGGACTAGCTCTATATCGTGAATATTCATTAGGGCATTTTCTGTAGCTGCGCACTCGCTTGCACTAGGGGGGGACTTCATAACATTGCACAATAAGCACAGTAAGCGCGCGATTCACATGACCTTTCACACCAATAGTGCTTTAAGGGAAATGCATATTCATTAATACGTCGTCTCTGATTGGTCAGTGGGCTCCTTACTTCGCATCTGGCCAGCTGCGGTATGCTCCATTGCGTAGTACAGGACTATTTTCTGTTTCTGTTCTCATTCATTTGCTAAATTGCTTGGCACTGGAATTGCGGAGTTAACAGGAGTTAGCACCACAATTGCGGGGTTAGCCCTACTATTTTGCAGGGCCAGCTAACCCTGTACAATAGGTGGGGCTAGCCCACTTTGGTAAAAACGAGTCTGAATAGAAAGTGGAATAGGCTTAATCCTGGACTATAGGTGGGACTAAGACCCCCCCCCCCTTAACCCCACCTATAAAATGGGGTTAAGCAAAATTTTGCCAGTGTGAAAACAGTATCAGGGACTTGCTCACACCTTGAAAATATACAGCCACCTCTTGTGTACAGCCTACAGGAGAGTGCATCTGCCACTTAAGTGCCCATTGACACACCAAGCGGGCAATAGGTCTGTATCACTCTAATCACTGAAAAGAATTTATTTAACTTTGATTATAGATAGGCTTACAGATGGGTATTCCCCTAACAAAATCTATGGAGACCTAAGACTGTTATTGTAACCTTTCTCACAGCTCCAGCCAATGGGTCCTATATGAACCATGGTGCTGTTTTATATAGAAAGATCCTCAAATTATACTGAGGGTCAACTTTGAAGGGAAAAACACAGAAATAAGCGTTTGCGGCTTATAAAATGATAGTTATAGTACTGCCATATAAGTCATGTAGGTTTAAATGATATCGAACAATAATTTGATGTCTTCTTTTATAACAGCTCATGATGAATTGTAATAAAGTGTCTTTGTTACATTCTTTGAATGCTATTTACACATTCTAAGAAATTGATTGAGTCACTCATATCTTTAAATACATTGCAAATTAACTTATGAAACCTTGTTGCAGGTCATATTGTCTGTTTGGATCCAGAAGAGTGTTCACTCATATGCTTTAACAAAGCGTAAATGCCCTTCTGGCTCACAGCAGACGGTATGGTCCTTAAGAATATGTTTCCCCTTTGTATTATTCCTTGAATTTCGCCAGGAAGTTTGGGTATAGGTTGCATCCTTCATAAACATTCTTTCTTATCTCGTCGTATGACATCCAAGTCCAGACTAAGATATTGAGAGCGATATGAATCAGCTAGCAATGTGTCCGCTGTGAAACATAAAATGCACTAGATAAACATGCATACTATGCAACCATTCTCCAGAGCGAGTCAATATTTACATTGAGGATACTTTCCTTGCAGATGCTTTGAAACTGATCATCGAAACATTGTGATCTTGCTTTAAACCAATACTACTATATGTATGGTTTAGGTCTTTGAATAGTAAGAACATTTGCAAGAGATACATGTAGGAAGTGAAGAATCTTGTCACTGCTTCCTACAAAATTGTATGTGTTAAAATGTAAGGTTTTATGGACCACTATTACAGTAACAAAATATAACACACATCAGAAAAGGTTACTTACATCATATAGGAACATTCACATTAACAAGGATCATTATTATAAGTAACATGTTGTATGTGTAACCATGGTTTGTGCTGTGGATTTCTAGCTAATATGGAAGAGAAATCTGATATTTGCTATTCTATCGATGAAGAACATTGAATGAGGATGTAACATGAGATATACTCAATACACCCCAGGGAAGGGCAATGACCATGCATTGCCTGAAAGGTATAACTTTTCTCTCTCTTTCTCTTTCTTTAGCAATGCATGCTAGTGTCTGATTCATTCATATTCATGTGAGAATGATATGCTACCCACCCATAAAGGCTCTCAAGTCTTACCTTGCTATTAAACATTCAAAGGAGTTATATTGTATTTGTCAATGCTTGATAGATGTGCTATGAATACTTAATGGTGTGGGAGAAAGTTGATGGGATATATAGATTTTGTTGCTGGAATGTTCTCTACATCTAAACAAGATGTGAAGTTCATCCCTCATAAAAAAGCTTACTTTTAAATACTTCATCCTTTCAGGCATTGTGATTTGAATTCAAGACCAAGAATCAGATGATACATGTAGATAAAATATCACAGATTCCAACTATGAGCAAAACTATGTGAAATCTATATTTCTCCTAACATAATTTACATCAATTTACTTTTAATTACATGAAATATAAGTGTCCATGTTCCAGAGTGATGGGTACCTTTGATTAGTGAAAAAAATGACATGATTAAGTGAGAAAATCTGCGGAGATGTGAGGAAAAGGGGAATGAAAAGTCAAATTGCAAAACAGATATTGATATCAGTTATCCGAGACAACAGCTTACAATAGGGGCATTTACACTGTCATCCAAACACGCCAAAAAATGCCAAACCGGAGCCTGACCGCGATGTTACCAAGGGCAACTACGCATTACCGGCAGAAATGCCAATTCCAAAACATTCCAAATCGAAGTGTGATCTTTTGGCGTGTTTTGGCGTGTTTGGCAAGTATAAACGCTCACAGTTGTAACATCGCGATGTTAGGTGACGTAACTTCAGGAGCGGAGCTAGATGTCGTCCTTAAAGAAAATGATATAACGATATATACAAAGAATAACATAAGAGAAGGTGATACAAAAGGAAGAAACAAAGAATAACATAAGGAATAACATAAGGAAAGACAGAAAGAGAAAGTGATAGAAGGAAGAAACAAAGAATAACATAAGGAATAACATAAGGAAAGACAGAAAGAGAAAGTGATAGAATGATAAAAACAAAGAATAACATAAGGAAACACAGAAAGAGGAAGTGATAGAATGATAAAAAACAAAGAATAACATAAGAGAAGGTGATAGAAGGAAGAAACAAAGAATAACACAAGGAAACACAGAAAGAGGAAGTGATAGAATGATAAAAAACAAAGAATAACATAAGAGAAGGTGATACAAAAGGAAGAAACAAAGAATAACATAAGGAAAGACAGAAAGAGAAAGTGATAGAATGATTAAAAAAACAAAGAATAACATAAGAGAAGGTGATAAAAGGAATAAATAAAGAATAACATAAGGACACACAGAAAGAGAAAGTGATAGAAGGAAGTGATAAAGTATAACATAAGAGAAGGTGATAGAAGGAAAAACAAAGAATAACAAGGAAAGATAGAAAGAGGAAAGTGTTTGCATCGGAGTGCCGCGCATGCGCATTACCAACTGAAACACGCCAAAACATCACTGAGCTTTTCAGTCGGTGATGTTTCCGCACAAGTGTAAACGGGTGCGCGAAACATCGCGACTTTTCAAAATGAGGTATTTGACAGTATAAATGCGCCTAATCACTGATATGCCATTTAAGAAACATTTGAGATGATAACAGAGATATGAAGAAATGGACACAGAGAGAAAGATAAAGATACATAGTGACAGTGAGAGAGAGATAGAGATCATAAAAAGAAAAGGGTTTTCGATATAGAAAAAATGAGGAAGAGAGAGAGAGAGGGGGGGGGGAGGGGGGAGGGGGGGGGGGGGAGGGATGTGGGTATGGATTAAATGGGGATAGGTGTGAAAATGGGGCGATCAACTTTGTCTCATTCGGTTCACAGGATTGAAACCCGAATGTTCTTCTCATATAAGCTTTGACAGACTAACAGGATGACAGAAAATGTCATAGATGAATTGGATGTTTTGATAACAAGGAGAAACATCTCATTGAAAGGTATTGCACTACCAGGCATTCCTGGGATGCTGTCAAAATGTTGGCTTTCAATGATGGGGCTTATGATGTCTCTGGTGTATTTATCCTGCCAGAGGCCTTCCCGATGGTTAATGGAATTAAATATTGCATGTGTGCCAGGATTTATGGGACGGGCATTTTCGACGCATAACACAGCTGTGCGGTCACACTTTTCCCACCTCTCATTTTCTCATCCATCAACCTACTTTGATTGAATTTCAATTATTGTTTTGTCATGCATATGATAGGATGATGCATGGTTTTCTTTAAAAACATGACATGTGGTAAATGATTTGGATAGTAATGAGAGCAGCTTGTGGTATTAGGAGTATTTTAACATAATTGATCTATTTATTTCCATTCAAACAGAACTGATCACCAATTGCAGACATTTTTTTTGTTGTGACATGTTTTTAAGGGAAAAATATAAGGAGCAAAGTATACTTATGAATATTTACAATACTTTTCCATTGCTTCTTTGTATTTTGCTCTTATTGTTCTTAACGTGTGTGTGAAAAAATAATCTTTACTAAAATACTGGATCAGATAATTGGTAATGGATACAGCTAGTTATTGATAAGCCCTTTTTATTTTACTAACAGCTCCTGTGGCAGTTGCAACAAAATAAAAGTACAGTATGAGCTCTATGATCCAATCAGACTTAAGATTTAGGTCAAAGTTATGCTTGCAATGCTCTGCAGGTGTAACACCAAGCAAAAGAGAAATCTAATCAGAGGCAGGCTTAGGGTTTCAGCCCTGGGCTTCTTGCCAGTTAATAGGCTGACATATTACATCATGTGTTCTCCCATCACCCTCCTGTCTGTATGTACAGAGGAAGTGTGGGAGCTGTGAAGGTAACACCTTATATGACATATTTCTAGAGAGTCGTTTGGTGTGTAAGGGAAGGAGAGGCACTCTGTACGGTCAGAATATAGAATTGCATCTTGAATCGGTCATGTTATCTTCATCAACATGGGTGTATGTCATACTGATGTACGAGATGCTGGGAATAGATGCGTTTTAACCTGAAGGTGATGTCTGCATATGGGTTTCAGATGGCTTTTATTATTTTAGGCAACAGTAATAACAAAGGGTTTTCCAATACTTCGGCAGTGTAGATTTCCTCACCATCTAGTTGGCACTTATCAATAATTTGTACATGCTTTGATACTAGACAAAATCTATCCATTATGGTTTAATATCATTCCATGCTGTGCTAATTAGCCTTGAAGAAGAGACACATTTATGTTGTGGTGTAGAAGACTTTGAGCGATGGGAAAAGCTCCCATGTGTATCACGTTTCCAAATAATCAAATACAATCTCGCTGTAGTTTTTGCAATTTAGAAGAAACTTCCTGCATCATTTAACAGATGTGAGGGTTCAACATCTACTCCTGGTACAAGTCTGATTGCCAATATTCATGGTTGAAGCACGATACAAGATAGTAAGTAGGATTCGAAGCACAAGGATTTTCTACTGCAAGTCTTCTTCTAAATGACACACACGTGACAAAGTAATTTTAGCTTGCTTAAATTTGTTTTCTGTAAAAAAAACCCAAGCTCTTTGCTTGTAATGGAAGTTGCAATAAGATCCAATTTGTTATCTTTTCTCAAGAATCAGTGTAGACTTGTAAGGACCCAGCTGAGCGGAAAACCCTTCTTGTATCAGCCAGAGAATCAGCAGGATATTAGTCTTTGATTCTGGTTGGTCATTGAGTTATATTGATATGGATGGCAGCTGAGTATGTAAGGACCCATGTGTAATTTAAACCAGCTCTTTGCTTCCACAGAGAAAGGAATCCATTTCAGTTTGAGAAATGTTTAGTCATAGATGAAACTTCCAAGATGTTTAAATTTGATGTTCTTGTTGAAAACGCTAGCTCATGCAAGGTTTAAAAGGGGGTCAAAGATATGAATGTATAGTGCATCCATATTCCATAATTGTATTTTCATTTCTATTCTCTTCTTTCCTTTCCTTCTTTCTCTTGTCTTCTCGCGATATGTTTCTTTAACCTGATGATTACTAAATTCTGTAATTTCCTTAAGCTTAATACAGAGACCAACCAGGTCCCATCGGCAAAGTGTCAACTAAAAGGTCTCTTATTTGCCTAACTGTCTGGATGTTTCATTCCATCTTACTACTCTGTATGTCATTTTCATCACATTCCCTGTGTATCATTCTCTGCTTATATAAATAAACCTGACTGTTGTCCACAATTTCTTGTCCTTGCATTTTTGACACGCAATCAATTCTACAATTGCTCTGTGTTTGCGATGCATTCAAGCCATATTTCCAGTCTATCGATATGCTGGGGTCTCTAACTTTTATATATCGTTTTCTGAGAGTCAGTAGGGCTTTGATATATATAATTTCACATGCAACTAATGCCTTTCTGGGTCTCAACAGACAAGATACTCTATTGCAAATTTCATTTGGTGTGAAAAAAGTCTGATATATAGCTTATTTATGTTTGCCTGTGACTGTGAGGTACATTAAAAGCTATTGTGAAGGCTCTTTTTGCTGCCTTTTATGTTTTGGTTTAAATTAATATTTAATTTCACATTGGCCTCTCTTTGTTCTTAATGAATACATCTTCCTTTTTCTCCTTCTTTCTTCCTCTCTCTCTGTCTGTCTGTCTGTCTCTCTATCTCTCTCAGCGCATTCCTGTTCTCTCTCCACTACTCTCTACATCACTCCCGTTATTTATACGGTCTGTCCCTCGAACTCATTCCCTCTCCCCTCCTTTCCACATCTTTGATACCATCCATGTCTCACGTCTCCTGTATGTTTTCTCCATCTCCCTGCAGAGCAACTACACCTGTAGCTGTTGCCATGGCTACACAGGTGGTTACTGTGAGGAGCTGGATGGATGTGCAAGCCACCAGTGTGCAGAAGGGGCGCATTGCGTCGATGTTCAACAAGGTTTCGGGGGACATGACTACGAATGCCAGTGCCCGGAGGGGCGAAGCGGCGTGCATTGTGAGGTTGATGTCAACGAATGTGATAGCAGTCCCTGTGTTAATGGCGTTTGTGTGGATAGACCTGGCGCATTCCAATGCTACTGTGTTCCAGGTGAGTACATATATACGTACAAACATATATACACAAATACAAACATACATACACAAAAACTTACTTGACTTGTTAATTGTTCTTCTATACTTGAACAAACAATTGTTTACGTTTGGGAAGCACACTTCCCTCAACCCATCAAAGTTGAATAATGCTAAATGCCTACCTTATTTCTGTTCTTTCTACTTGAATTAATGCAGTATAGTTTAAAAGTTAAATCCTTCCATTCTGTGGTAAACGTACCATGTAACATTATTGGATAGTCCTTGAAAAGTCAGTCTTCAGATTTATGGGCAAAAAACAACAACAAAAAACAAAATTCTTTCAACACTCAGAACAGTGAACAAAAAGGACAGAGTGTAACAGTTATCATGTATTTGCTTTAACATTCCATCACATTTCCTACATTCATTGTGGAAAGAAAATCATATACATTTTAACCACAATGCTATCAAAAATAGGGAGTTGAACCTTTGGGAACAGTCTTGCCTTGCCAATTCTGTTTAGATTGTATGTTGCTTGACATTAATCGCCCACTGTACCATTAGATTAAGAGAGATTATGAAGAGGAATGCATATATACCTGTCTGTCTGACTTCATAAAGTATCTCTTCTGACCATTGTCTGGCAATGTTCTGTAGTCATTACAGACGGGCTAGATTTGATTCCCAGCTTTCAGCAGAATTAAGGTCTTTGGCTGCAGATGCATAGCAAATCTACCTTGCATATGACCTACATTTCTGTGGTTAGATGATCATAACAAAGTATTCTGATTATAAGATATTGTCTTGAAAGTGCGTTTCAATCATGACTTTGAGTAGTTTTGTTCTTTATTAGTTCTGATTTTTTTAAAACACATTTTAAGATGTCCTGCCCTGAGAGGCAGAAAGACAGGTTGACCAAAGAGATGATTGGTGATCTGTGGCCTTTGTCATAATATGATGTCCATCATTTACAGTTAGCTTGATTTGTATTCTGTCATCATTGTGAAGAGAAACCTCTCTTTATTACAAATTTTACATAGCATGGGAAATTTTGGCTCAAAATGTGGTTCACAGGGTATAGATGAGGTGCATTACTAAATGCTATTTGCTGATTTACATCAATAAATCAACGTATCTACCTATTCTACTTTGCTATTGTTGCACCTCAACATTGCATAACCGAAACTTAAAACACATCGCCAAATTGCTCATACCCCCCCGACCAATGGCGCCCTCCGTGACCCTTGCGTCCGAGCGCCGCCAACGTAACCTCTTCCTCTTATCTCTTCGCATCCGAACGGATAAGTTACACTAAAAATCGCTCCCAAAAGTTGAAGAGTTTTTCCTCTTTTAGTCACTTTTTGGTTCGCATTTTCGCCTTTTATAATATTCTCTACGATTTCCTGTTCGTTAGAGAGTAGTTTCACTTCGTGAATTTATTTATTTATCAGTATTCTAGAACGTTTTCTTGCCGACTACTGTTACGTTTCCGCTTTCGTGTTTGCCTGTCCTCACTCCTCCGAGGCCTCGGGTGCGTGCGGGGGTAGTCGGTGGGGTGTTTTAGTCACTGGTAGTTTATTTAATTCTTGTTGATAATTGCTCGTACCCTTTGTTTAATTTTCTTTCCCGCAGGTTATAATATGTCTCGCAGTTCTTATTTTCTCTTAGCAGGTTTCACGAAGAAGAAATCAAGTTCTGTCGCGAGAAAGAAGACGAAGGATTCTATTAATAAGTACGCCCCTCGGGAGCGGTGGTGACACCGCAAACCCCGGGGATGCGAACGTCAGTGGACGTTTATGCGGGCAAGGGAAGCCCAGGAGAATGGTTGAGCAAGGCGATACGTCGCCCCTCAATACGGTTCCCGGAAACCCAGAGGTTCTTACCCTGGGTGGAACGGGCCTTAGTTCTGCACCGCCAACAATTGTTCCGTCGGTTCTTTTGTTTGGTCGGTGCACAAATCCATTGACGGGTACGAAGACGAAGGATTCCAGTTATAAGTCTTCGTTAGTTACGCCCCTCGGGAGCGGTGGTGACACCGCAAACCCCGGGGATGCGAACGTCAGTGGACGTTTATGCGGGCAAGGGAAGCCCAGGAGAATGGTTGAGCAAGGCGATACGTCGCCCCTCAATACGGTTCCCGGAAACCCAGAGGTCCTTACCCTGGGTGGAACGGGCCTTAGTTCTGCACCGCCAACAATTGTTCCGTCGGTTCTTTTGTTTGGTCGGTGCACAAATCCATAGACGGATATTCGGGTTGCTTCTGTGGATCCGGACTTGAACCGGTCTCCGTTCGGTTCTTCTGTCCCTTTGTCGGATTTGCCGGTTCCGGATTTCGGTCCGGATACCCGTGCATCCGAGTCGGATCCTGGGGCTTCAACTAACCGCGCCTCTCCGTCGGTGCGTGTTCCGTTTTCCCGATTCGGTTTGCGGGGAGCTCCTACCGTCGGACCTTTATCGGATAACCGTCCCGTTTCTTCGGCCTTTTCCGTTACCGCTACGTCTCGTAAGAGGCGGGGTTCCCGGGACGCGGTGGCCGGTTCTTCCTCGGATTTTGTTTATCCTTCGAAGAATCCGCGCTCTGATTTTATGGCACCGTTTGCGGCTCCTCGGGGTCCGCCTTTGGTGGCTACTCTCCCTCCGTCGGTGCCTCCACCCCCGCCGGAATTTTCGGATTGGATGCGGGCTTTTGCTGTCGCTTTTCGGTCGGCTCCTCCGGTTCGTCCTACTTCACTTTCGGATCCGATCGCGGTTGATTTATTTTCGGAGTTTTCCGAAGATGCATCGATCTCGCCTGAGCAGTCGCCGGTGCGGGTTTCGAGTTGTCGTATTCAGCCGGGGTCCTCTCTTTTTTGCTTCTCCGCCTCACGCTTCGTTGGGCGCTCCGAGAGGCGGGGATCGTCCCTGTTTATCTGGTCAAGATAGGGGGGGCTCGGTTGATCGTTGGGACACTGGTTCCATCGCTCAGTCGTCTGGTTCAGTTGCGGGGGATGATGCGTCTGCTTCCGTTTGTGTCTCTGGCGCGGATTCGTTAGCCTTGTTTCACAAATATGTGCCCGATTCTTGTGTCGTCCCGGAGTTATCGGCGGGGCTTCCTGTCTTCTAAATCGGACTCTTCAGCGTTTCAGGGACTGTTTCTTCCTGATCTACACAAAGAAGAATTTGTGAATGCCGCGGAAGACTTGTCGTCATCGACGGGATTTCTTAAGCGGCAGGTGGACAAGTACGCTTTCGTTCCTCAGGATGCGGATTTGTATTTGTGTCCTAAACGGGTTTCTCCCGAACTTGTGGCGGTGTCCAGTCGTTTGGGGAAGAAGTTTGGGACTCGTGGTCCTTTTGATAAAAGTGACAATTT
This sequence comes from Strongylocentrotus droebachiensis, assembly GCA_035222895.1. NCBI lineage: Eukaryota > Metazoa > Echinodermata > Echinoidea > Camarodonta > Strongylocentrotidae > Strongylocentrotus > Strongylocentrotus droebachiensis. The sequence goes on along the minus strand of JAVYIG010001695.1, from coordinate 13,293 downwards.
GTTGTTTGATCTTTTCTCACGGCTTGCGGTGACTTCGCATTCCTTCGAGAAGTATCGTCGGGAGGCTGTGCTCACTTATTTGGGCATTCGACCGCATCAAATTCCAGGACTGCTTCCGCAGATTCCAGTGGCCAGCCCCCGCCTTTGTGGAGATAGTTTCACTGCTCTACTGCAAGCCGAGATTGATAGTGAGAAGCAGGCTCGAGACCTGTCCGTTGCTTTTCGCGATGTCCGAGAACCGGTTCCTTCCTCCAGACCTCGTAAGAAAAGTTTGAAGATTTCGGGTTCTTTTCGTAAGAACGTCGGCCAGTCTAAGGGCCGCCCTCAGGACTGGTACCCGGCCGGGGAGGAATACCAGGATCGTGGTCGTCCTTCGTCTCGAGTTTCTTCTTACCGTGATTCTTTTATCTTCCCGGACTCCCTTTCGTGGTGGTGGGAAGTCATTTTCTAGATGATGGCTTCCCCCGAGTGCTTGGGTCTTAGGTCGGCGGGCGGCTCCGGAGATTTCTCCCGGCGTGGGAGAAGATCACCAGCGACGCATTTGTTCTGTCGGTGGTACGAGAAGGGTTCTTCATAGATTTTGTGGAACCTCTTCCGAATGGCGTCCTCCGGAACCGCTCTCCGATCATGTCCCCTCTTTTTCAGAGTCACATTTCCTCCGATTTCGTGTCTCTGTTAGAGAAGGGGGCGATAGAGGAAGTAGACGATCACCCGTGTCTTTGTTTGTCGCCGGTGCTCGTAATTCCCAAGTGCTCGGGTTCTTTAAGAATGATTCTCAACATGAAGCGGTTTAACCTTCATTTGGGAAAGGTTCATTTCCGAATGGATCATCTGGCAACCATCCTTTCTTCATTGAATCCCGCAGACGTCGCGGTTTCTTTGGATCTTCGCGACGCTTATTTTCATGTGCCGATACATCCGCGGTCGCGGGATCTTGTGGGGTTTTTGCCTTCCTGGGCAAATTCTACCGTTACAGAGCGCTCCTGTTCGGTTTGCGCCCTGCTCCTCGGATTTCCACGAGAGTCGTGGCGTCAGTCATGCTGTTGGATCATATGCAGATTCTGATCAGCACGACTCAAGATCTCGGATTTCTCATATTTTGGGAGAAATCAGAATTCGTTCCGGCTCGCACGCCGTCTTACCTAGGTGCTCAGCTGGATATTCGTCATCAGCTGGCTCGTCCCAGGCTCGACAGGGTCGAGACGATAGTCAGGACTGCTCGGTCTCTGAGATGTGCACGTCGGGTGAAAGCCGAGTGTTGGCTTCAGTGGCTAGGGTTTCTCTCCAGTCTAGTCGGCATGCTTCCAGATTGTCGACTATTGATGAGTCCCTTCCAACTCTTTTGTTGGAGTTTTATCAGCCGAGCGTGAGTTCTTTTATTGTCGTGGATCTCCCTGTTGTCCGGAGTCAAGGGTCTTCTAGGTCCTTGGCTTCGTCGTTCCTTCTTCCTTCAGGGCAAACGCTGCCGAGTTCCTCTCCCTTCTGTGACCGTCACCACGGACGCGTCGCTGTTGGTTTGGGGAGGTCATTGCCAGGGGTCAATGATTTCAGGAGACTGGAGTCATCTGGACTTTCTGCTCCACATCAATGTTTGGAACTCATGGGAGTGTTTGCTTCGCTTCGTCACTTCCGTGCTCGTCTGGTGGGTCGTTCGGTTCTGTTTCTTACGGACAACGTATCGGTGATGGCGTACATCAACAGACAGGGAGGCACTCATTCTGTGGCTCTGAACGAGTTGGCCTCTCAACTCTGGGCGTGGTGCAAGGGGGCGAGGGTGTTCCCGATTGCATCACATATCCCGGGCGAAGAGAATATCTTAGCGGACTTTCTCTCCAGAGGCAAGTGCCTTCCCTCAGAGTGGACTCTGCCTCCGACTGTCTTCAGGCAACTGGGGAGAGTGTTCGGTGTTCTCGACATCGATCTCTTCGCAACTTCGCTCAACCATCGTTTTCCTCGATATTCTCGAGAGTCCGGGAACCAGGAGCTTTTGCTCTGGACGCTTTTGCGATCCCGTGGAGGGATGGAGGGCTTACGCCTTTCCCCCGTTCGCGTTGTTTCCCCATGTGCTCTGGAAGATCAGGGAAGATCAAGCGATGATGATTCTCATAGCTCCTTGGTGGCCGGCGAGGTTGTGGTTTCAGGACCTCCTGACCCTCCTGGTGGGGGCTCCGTGGTCGTTGCCGTGTCATCCGGATCTGGTGTCGCAACCTCTGTTTGGTATTCTACACCAGCGGCCGGAAATCCTCCGTCTGACCGCTTGGCGGTTATAGGGAAGAGGGCTCGTTCGTCAGGTTGCTCCGAACGTGCTGCACATTTTCTAGTCCAGAGTAGACGAGAGTCGACCAGGACGGTTTACAACTCCTGGTTGGATGCTTTTCACACTTGGTGTGAGGAGGTGGGCGTCGCCCCTAGAGAGGCGTCTTTACCTTCTATTGCTGACTTTCTGATCTCTTTGTATGACAAGGGGAGAGCTCTGTCAACGATTTGTGGCTATCGGTCTGCTATCTTCGGTTTCTTCTGCTCCTCAGCTAGCGGCTCTTTTGAAGTCTTTCTTCCTTAAGAGACCCTTCTTCAGACCTCTGACGCCAGTGTGGAGTTTACCCAAGGTTTTGGCACTCCCTTCGAACCGCTGTGTTCTGCGACGCTTCTGCTTACTACGGTCAAGACGGTTTTTCTCATGGTAATCACTTCTGGTCAGCGTAGGAGCTCACTTCATACCCTTTCAGCTGCCCCTGGGCATATCCGCTGGGAAGGACGTGGGGTTCGTTTGATTCCCAAGGCTTCTTTTATTGCTTAGAATCAGTCTGACACGTCGGGTTCAGTGGAAGTGGTGCTTCATCCCTTGTCGGATTTTTCTTCGGTCTTCGGGGACGGACTGTGGTGTCCCGTTCGCGCCCTCAGATGGTATCTTTACAAGACGAAGCCTTTTCGCAAGTCGGATCAGCTCTTTCTGGTTTCTCGAGAGCCACTTTCGGCGGCATCTCGGGATACGATCTCCAGGTGGTTAGTCTTGGCTATCAAGGCTGCGGGCCCTGAGGCCTTGACGCCTGGCAGGACTCCTCGTGCCCATGATACTCACAGTGTCAGTACGTCTTGGGCTCTTTTCATCGGAGTTTCAGATCAAGATATCTGTAAAGCAGCTTTTTGGAAGTCTCCAAGTTCTTTTACTGCTTTTTACCTCAAAGATGTGCCCGCGGGCGAACGAGCCTTTGTGGTCGCTTCTCTGAAGGCGGCTTCGTCGTCTATTTCTCATTAAATTGATGAGTTTGCTTGGTTTTTACCACCCGGCATTAATCTGTGCTGGTCTTTAGCAAAGTAGAATAGGTAGATACGTTGATTTATTGATGTAAATCATGAAAATCAGTATTGATTTTATTATTTACGATATAAATCTACGTATCTACCTATTTTCCCTCCCTCCATCCCCAGCGCCTTTACCAAGGTGTGTCCTAGGGAACTCGTGATAAGAGGAAGAGGTTACGTTGGCGGCGCTCGGACGCAAGGGTCACGGAGGGCGCCATTGGTCGGGGGGGTATGAGCAATTTGGCGATGTGTTTTAAGTTTCGGTTATGCAATGTTGAGGTGCAACAATAGCAAAGTAGAATAGGTAGATACGTAGATTTATATCGTAAATAATAAAATCAATACTGATTTTCATGACTTGTTCCAGAAGAGAATATTCCCCCTGTGGATAAAAAGACTTCTAAATTTAAAAATTAAAAGGATGGTATGGAAATCACAGAGCAAAGAATTTGATGAAATGATGAATTAACATATTCAAGAGACTGCAAAAGAAATCGGAGCAGTCTTCAGTAAAAGTTTGAAGAAGAATGTTCTCACATTCCATATCATGTGCAATATTTGTCATTCAGTGCTGTTACATTTCATAGCAATCTTTGTTATGCCTTTGCACAATGACGTTGAATTATAACAAGATTGGTCTGACATCTAGCCATACTTTCAAGACTCAAAGGTGATCTGTCCCAGTCTGCCTCTAAAGTAGATTACTTTATGCTCCGTTCAGATTTGAAAGATAGGTTAGAGAAATAAATCTTGGTAAATGGTTTTCCCAGCCAACCGAGTCTCATTAATGGTGTACTACGATGAAAACTTATATAGTTTGACAGGACTAATAGTGAAGTACTTTTATGAGTCATGTAAAATTCAAAGAAACCCTTCCCTAGTTTTAGCGCTACATATAGCATGGACAGTATTACATGATGTGTGTGTGGACAATCCCAATGAATTGTAAATCCTTCTGAACTTTGAAGGAATGTATGAAGAGGCCTTTGAGCAACAATCTTTTGCTTGAATGCTACTATTAGATTTGTAAATCCCACACAAGTAACTCGAGCAGAAAGCTTCTACTCATTCCCTAGTGGTTATTGCAGCCTCCGACAACATTTTGTTTTTCTTTGCTTGCTAAATTAGATGAGAGTTGCTCCCAGAAAGGTCAAGTGAATGAAAGATATTCGATTCCATGTTTCTCTGAATTTCATCCTTGTCTTAAAGGTTGTTCGTGTGTATCAATAATCTCAAGGACAGTGAAAATATTTCAAATTTGATATGAAATTGGACTTGATTTGTTACTTGTCAAGGTTGTATTATTTGTTAATTTGTTTGTTTTTGTTTTTGAAGTATTTGGTGGTAGTTGAAAATGGTATAATTGTTATTTGAAAAAAAGTATAATCCACACCATTTTAAAATTCATTTACTGTTTTGAGAAAACTGATATGAAATTTTAAAATTTCCAAAGATGTGTTTGACAAACGGCAAGATCTCCATAATTTCTGAGGCATTTGTTTAACCTCTGAAGTAGAGTCATTGGACTACACTGCCAAGAATGTAGTAATGCACCACTACAAAAGTGTTGTATTCTATCATCTTTTGAAATGATGAATATTCATCATATTGCTAAATATATTACTCATTGCGGATGTAGTATCGAAAATAATATCGCTAGTGATATTCGTTTGTCTCGCAATGTGGTCATCATATTTATTATAGAGAAAGGTGTAATGGCAATTGCTTTGACAGTTGATAAGAATATGTTTCACTTCATAATTAGCAAAAAGCATTCCTTATTTTCTGTGTCAGCTATAGGCTACTTTTGAGATTATTGTCTGCTGGATATGTCTGACTACCTATGAATAACCAAAGGCCTTGTCAGGGATCGTATAAAACAAGGAGTTATTATTTTTGTTGGTGGTATAACTATTAAGAACTTTTGAACTTAGAACATAAATATTGAAGCCCCAATACCTTTTCCTGCAAAAAAAAAACTATTGGTTGTTGTGTGTGAGAGATCACATCTTTTTGACATTGACAGCATGTTGTTGCCTCCGGGAAATTACTGTCGTGAAAATACATTAACTGCCCCCATGACATGATTCTTTTATAATGCTTGTAGGATTGCTTGTTACTCCTGAATATTGCCTTTAGAGTATCCCTAAAGATGTGTGGGAGTGAATATGGCCAAAAGAGCAATATGACGGTTATATTGATTGGACTTCAACTTGTCAAAGAGTCTTGAACCTAAGAGGGTGCTAATTGAGTGAGTGTCGCTTGTAGATATCACACAATATCTTTCAAAATGCATGATTAGAAAAAACATGTATCAGCAACAGATTGCAGTTGATCTTTTAAAGTTGATGCATTCACATAGTGCCACGTTACCTTGCTTTGTTCTGATAGAGCTCTTGAAAGGTTGTTTGCTGGAGACACAATTATGTGCTCAAGGCAAAGCCCCGGGGACTAGCGTGGTGTACCAAAAACTGGTCATGTTACGGGGCCATGATACCCAGCGCCCAGCGCCTTTTATTTCGTACTATACCCTTCTCACTATGACAAATTTAAATTGGATGCTAGACTTGAAGGATTTAGCAGTAAGAGAAACCTGTCAGCTTCTGGTTTGGAAGTGCTCACTGCCACTACCTAAGGATCCGTAGGTAGCTATATAACACCACAACACCTAATTAAGAATTTATAGAAATTCTTTGTTTTCCAAGGTACTGTGCTCATTGTTTAGGGGAATTCACTTAAAGGCATGTGACCTGGAAAGTTTGAACTTGAACAATGCACATGGGAGATTATTCATGAGAAACGGCTCACTATTTTATGATATATAGTAAGTAGACATATTATAAGATGTGAATGTACTAGAAAAAAGGGAATGTCCCTTGAGAATCAATCACCAATCTTTGAAACACTAGACACTTATAGTCTTTTTCCACTGCTTGTTTAACAATTTCACTTCCTTTATTTATTTATTATAATGATATTCCAATATATTCCTGTTCTCTCCTTATTGAAGAGTTTTATATGCTCTTATATTTATTATTAGTAGTCATTCAAATGTTATTGCATCTATCTAAAGAAAGATGATCATCCAACCTTATTCCTCTTACCAGTGAAAGTAAACAAAGTATTACAATTTCTACTTATAGAGTTAGAAAGAAGAGAATATATGCCAAGACTGAAAGGCCCCTAATTTGACTTGATACAACAATAATTTAAAAAATCTTTTCTGAAGAAGAGAAAGGTAGAAAATGGTCTATTGGTAAAATGTTTTCCTTTGGTATTTTATCAAATCCCCTATCATGTGACTTTTTATGATGTATGTACAAAATTGACAAATGCTACATTTATTTATATTGACGGAGTAGTTATGAAAGCCTTCCTGAAACCTCATGGATGTATGCCACATGATTGCAGAAGAGGCCATTGCCCTTTTTTGTCAGTGGCATTCAGAATGGGTGCATGAATTTTCTGCAAACTTACAATCTAAATGGATATTGCTTTTAGAGTTTGCAAAAGTATATTTCATGATTGATTGCTGCAAGAATTGAGGAATATTCTATTTCAGAAAAAAATAGAAACAAGAAGATAACCTCTGTCCTATCTATTCTATCAGTGCAATGTCATTTAAATTCCGGTGTTTCTTGAATCCAAATTGGATGCATTTGTGGAATCATGGAAAACGAGTTTGTTGTTGTAATGGAATATATTCAACAACTTATATAGATTGCAAGGCCATGAAGGAATGAGTGGAATATAAAAGTTATTCAATTAATCTTATTTTTTCTAAATTGCTCTTTGCTGTTTTGGTCATAAAAGTCTCAAATGCCTAGGATAAAAGTATCAAACTTTTTTGTCTCCATTTCTTCAAGATGGATTTGAAAGGCCGGTAGAGACCCATTAGCATACCTGTGTCTTCTTTGAGAGCCAGAAGGCCATTAACTGTATGTTAGTATATGAGGTAATGACCTTCTTGCTCTAAGCCGATAATACATTCTATGTCACCTTGAAAAGATTCTTGGAAAGGATTGTAATGCATAGATACCATAAATCCCATCCATCTTTGATTACATTATTGCGACTAACGTAAATTACGACTAAACCTCACCCTCGCACCTCCCTCATGCTACCTTTCCTGAAAATAATCCGTAAAAACGTGATATGTAGGGATTTTGTGACAATAACATTTTGAGAGACCATGTGAGATTGTTTTCAAGGAGATTTTGATGCCTTTCCTTGGTAATACCCTGCCAGATTTGATTTCTGATTCATTAGTGAGAGGGAGGGTAGAGTGTTGCATGCTTGGAGTGAGAACGTGAGATTCAGGCACCCAACCACATTATTGCAGCTTTCAGAATGCGTAATGTTATAAGATCCCTAATGCATTGAGGGTGAAGAGAAAATGGCATCCAGGAAAGGGGGAGGGGGGGGGGGTTGAGAGAGAGGAGGTAATATGAACATGAAAACTTGTTGATTAAAATGACGCTCACATTTATTATTTACTCTCTTTTCATGGAAAGATTTCCTTCATTTCCAAAAAAATATTTTGAAAGTTGGACATAAATATGTATCTTGTGTAAAATCATGTAAATCAGTTTGAGTTGGAAATTAAGCATCAAACTCTTCAGACTTTCTTTGTGAGACAATTTAGAATAACAGCTATATTACTTAGTCATAGGTAAACAATATCTTAAAGCTATAAGGTCCTCCTGAAATAAACAGGAAAGTACTTTTCTTGCTTGTTAAGAAAACAATGGGGGTCATTTTCCCACCATATATTGCAATTTAGCAAGATGGGACATATTCATAGCCAAGCCTACTATGATAATAACATTACCTCTATATAAATATTTCTGCCTCTACATATTACTCAGAATCGTCCCACACTCAATTTTGGCCAAATAGTGTAGCATGCTGTGGCAATAATGTTGAGCGAGATGTAGTATAGGGATAATGTTGTGACAGCCCTAGCATGTGATAAATATAGTGCAAGATCAACATTCAATATACACATCTTCTCTCTCTCTCTCTCTCTCTCTCTCTCTCTATGTCTCTCACTCTCTGACTCTCATTCTCTCTCTCTCTCTCTCTCTCTGACTCTCATTCTCTCATTCTCTCATTCTCTCTCTCTCTCTCTCTCTCTCTCTCTGTCTCATTCTCTCTCTCTCTCTCTCTGACTCTCATTTTCTCTCTGACTCTTCTCTCTCTCTCTCTCTCTCTCTCTCTCTCTCTCTCTCTCTCTCCCTCTCTCATTTTCTGTTATGGCTGTGATTTGGGAATTTGTCTAGAAGGGAGAAAAAGTCAAACCTTTGCCATATTGAGATGTCAGACTTTTTATTAGAGTATAACATGTTGAAGGACTCTCCTATAACAAATGAAAGTGACATTTTATCATTATATGGGCACAACAAATGATTGTATGCTTTGGGGCAATGATATCATTGGAAATTGCCCTTATTCCTCTGGAAACCTATTGCATCAAATATAAAATGCAGACAGTAACAATCAAAATAGGTAGAGTTAAATATCACAATAAAAATGTAATATAATCAAAAGTGAGTTAATGACTTACAGAAGATGGTAATATTGTCTGATAAAGTAATTGGCAGTACACGTAGAGACTGTTTATGTCATTTACATTACATATATTGTATTATGCAAACTAAAAAATTGCAAAGCTTTAACATCTAAGTTCCTGTTGATGTGCTTCAAGAAAGCTATTTTTAATTAATTAGATATGGCTAAAAGCCTGTATCGTGTTCATTTGCCTTTTAGCCTTCATATTGTGCATTATATCTGTGTAGTGCTGTAGTTCTCATTAAGTTGTCAGGTGAACAGAATGCACCATTTCCTTGAGAGTGATCTGAGGTTCAATAACATAGAAAGGTCTCCCCCAGTGTTTGTTTTCATTAGGAAATGTGGCCCATTACTCTCTCGCTATTGCTGCGAGCGATTAATTTCTCTTTGAAGGCTTTGTAACCGACATCTCCCCACCAATGGATACCCATGTGGTGTTTACAGATCTAGGGATTACTTTCGCCTGGAAAATCTTTTCCATGCTGATGGACATATTAGCGTGTCATACAAACCTTTGATACTCACATACATCCATGAGATGCATTCTATGTAGAGCTTTGTCATGATGATGGGATGATTAGTGAAACTGGAGCGATGTATTCCGTGTCCCAGATATAGAGAATTGATACGATTGCATGTTTCCGATGTCTGGACACTGTATTTGCATTCAGAATCAATCATGATCAACATCACTCTTTGATATTCATGTTTGTACAATCATTCAGCCTTGGAAAGAATAATTGATAAGTTGTTCATAGGAGTGATTGAGGTAGAGTACAAAAGAGGTGAAATGCAGACAGGAAAGCATGGATTTCTCTGATCCGAAGCTCCATTTGAGGATACCATGAATACTGAAAAGAGAGGGAGAGAGAGAGACAGAGAGAGAGAGAGAGAGAGAGAGAGAGAGAGAGAGAGAGAGAGAGAGGGGGGGGGGGGGAAGATGTCTAATATGAATTTTAGTACTAATGATCATTATATATATCTCATTATCAAAATAGAAACATTGATTCATTCTATGATAAAGTGGAGAAGGTACATGAAGATGGGTCATGAACAAATTATACAAAATCTCTCTCAATCTTTTTCTCCCAAGTATCATTATTACTTCTCCTTTCCATAGAAAGAAAAAGACAGTGAGATTTGTAGTTAACCTTCGAATGACTGTGTGTGTAATGAAAATCTTTTGAAACAGGATCATATTTTTTGCTTTTAGTGTGAAATATCTAAGTAAAATTAAGTAATGTGAAATATACCAGGACAGTGTTTCACAAAAAAACATGAATACAAGTTTGCTGTCATTGGCCTTGCATTACAACGCATGTATGGCAATTTACTTGTGTTTCAATGGGATGTCGGCAAACTTGAACTTATTACAGCTACTTAATATGATGCCGTAGTGTCTTTTGATGTTGATAGGAGAAGAGATACTCTGATTTTTATTTAAATGTATAGTGTATCAGAACCTGTAGAATGTCTGCTGATGATAATTTGCATAATAATTTAATGATGGTTTAAAACATTTCTTGTCTTTGCAGGCTATACAGGAATCCAGTGTGAGATCCAATACAATGAATGTGTATCCAGCCCCTGTCTGCATGGAGGGTTTTGTATTGATGAACTCAATGATTATCGTTGTGATTGTGGACCTGGTTACACGGGAGAACACTGCGAAACCAAAGTGGACCTTTGTGAAGCAGACCCCTGTCACAATGCAACGGTGTGCGTGGATGAGGGAAATACCTATTCATGCGTTTGTGGACATGGATTCACAGGTAAGATCCATAATACTCATATATGTCTTTCTACGATTGTTATCTAGTTATTGTGTAGTGATGCCAGACAGGGTTATTAAAAATTCACAAAATTAAAATACTAATTTTCAAATAGTCTTCACCATAGCCAGATGAAATCACAAAATCCATTGCATATTTCAATGTTTAAACCATACAATAGTCTTGTACATATGATCATATTGAAAGGTCTATTGGAATCGCTATAATTGCCATTAATAGCATAGATGGCACATGCATTTTTTTAAATATTTTGTTTAGTACCACATTTCCCATCGTCAATTTTATATGGATGCTGAAAATATTTATCAATGTATTGGCCTGCCACTGGTATTGATCAAAATAAATCCCGAGTTGCTAGACTAAAGGTATTCATATATCAGTCATAGATGTTTGAGTTGTCTGTCTGTGTATTTTTGTGGAAATTCTACAAGTAGCCGTTACACTCTTGTCTAATTTCTCTTGTTCTTCTGCGTGTTTTAGGTGTTCAGTGTGAAATCAACATCAACGAATGTGAATCGATGCCATGCTTAAATGACGGGAGCTGTAGGGATGAAGTAAACTCGTACAGATGTCTTTGTCCAGGTGGTTTTGAAGGCGTTCACTGTCAGGGTAAGTCAATATTTATGAGATCTTGGGGCATGGTCAAAATCAATGCAATTGCATATGATATAATTTGTCTTGGGAAGATCAATATATTGCATCTGTCTTTTAAATGTCTGCTTGAAGCCGTTGTAAATCATTGTTCAGGACTAAACTTTCGATCTAGATTGATGGTTTCATGAGACAGTTACCTGCAAATATTGACATTTAAGTCTCCTGAAATGATTTTTTTTTTTTTTTTTTTTTTTTGGGGGGGGGGGGGGGGGGGTTAAAAATGTATGAATTCTTATTATGATATATTTCAACGTATAATTCTTTAATTTAATGCATAATCAAATTCATTATTTCATTGTACCCTCCTGGCTTTGCCAAATCTACTCTTTGTCATAAGAAAGATTTTCTTTAATCGGCTCACAATCAATTGGGCAAAAAGAATTTCCATTTTCGGTTTAACTTAATAAAATTTGGAGTGGACTTTAAAAGATTATTACTAGTATCATTATAGATATGCTTGGTAAAAATGTGTAGAAAGGGTATGCACCAGTTTTTTTTTCACTTTTTGTATTTGTCAATGTGTCATAATTCATCTGTCAGAGTTGAACGCCTTTTCAAATTGTTAAAGTGAAAAGGGATTTGTGTGTATTGTGTTTGGCTACATATTAGTTACAAGAGTCTTACCACATTCACACAATACATATATGAAACGACATGTGGACATGCCTCAAAGAAAGTCCATTTCATGGGAAACTACGTAGGCTGCTGCTTAAATCAGAATATTTTGACTGAATTCTTTCATTTTTAAGCAACCCAGTGCTCTAATTATTGTGAATAAAATTGTAAAATTGTTGCAAACCCTAATACAGTTGTCATTTTTTGCCATATTCCTTCACTTGTCTTTGCTGTTGATAATATGAGTTGTGCCAGTCATTGTTGCTTTTTACTTTTTACCAGGGGTTAACTTCACTGAAATATCCTCTTAATGCTGTTATTTATTTATTTATTCATGATATTCTTACTTACTGTAAAATATTTTCTGAAAGCCAAGGCATGAGGGATCAATTTGTTATATTTAATAGGATCGGGTGGGTTCTGTTTTTGATCAATGGATTTGTATTTAAGGTTAACTCTAATTACTGAACGAAAAAGTTGCAGGGAAATTTGTAGTGTACAAAATGGTAAAAAAACAAATTGCTACAGAGACAAGATAGCAAAGATACATGTAATGGGCCCTTGTTGTATAGAGAGGGAGGGGTTTGTGTGGTGTGTGGATTCATACATTTTGACACAGTCCCCCCACATTGGGGTACTTTACTTTTCTAAAGCCATGTACAGAAATGACATGAATCATCATAGAAAGAAAAGAAATGGTGTTCATCTTCTGGATGTAGTTGAAAAATAAATATCTACATCTTGGAATCAAATGCGTACATGATTTGTCAGAAAATACACAAAGTTGATTCATATCCTAGTCCTATATCTTACAGTTATTATTCGACATTAGGGAAAAAAACTTCTTAGAATTGTGAGCTCATGAGCCTTGCTATACATTGACTAATCATAGTAATCTTTGATAACTATTTTGGGGGATGCTTAGTAAAGCTGTCCTGTTTTATAGAATGCATCCATATACATTAGGTTTGAGCTTTCATAATCCACATACATCCGTAGTATTACTTTCATTATATTAGATATTACTTTCATAAATATTGCTATAAGTTTAGTGTCAAGGTATGGTTATAGTTTGATCTTTTCCCATCATTACCATGAACAAACAATACTGTGGCCTGTGAGTGACTTTTATCACAGATAATTGAAACAATTTTGTCCCTTTTGTTTGACTTCACAGTTCCAGAGTCATTTATCGAGCATGATGCACCACACCACTCCAATCCCGAGCCTCAACAGCACAATTATTACATCGTAATCGGTGTATTAGCGGGGGCGCTCTCCGTCGCCATGAGTATAATCGCTATTTGTGTGTGTGCTGGTTACAAAAGGGTACTAATCCCAGGAAGATACAGCCAAT